>BDMV01000001.1:3281553-3450720 GCA_008326285.1 Oryza officinalis | reverse complement strand
AGAGAGAGGAGAGGAAGAGAAGATAAGGTTAGGTGTAGGAAGATGACCATTTTTACATGCGGGCCACTTAACCGCCCGTATGGAAAAATAGATTTTCCCATACGGGCCTCTTAAGAGGGCCGTATGCAAAAATGAGCTCATTTTTGCATGCGGCTCACTTAAGCGCCCGCATGCGAAAATAAAATTTGAAATTTGAAATTTGAAACTAGTGTATCTCACTCATACGAACTCCAAATTAGATGATTCTTTTTCCTAAATGTTTCTAAAATCATGCTCTATCATGTTATTGTGTTCTTACTGCTATTATTTTGGTCATTTTTTCTTGAGACTTTGTTTTATCAATTAAAAATTTGAATTTCAAAACTTCAAATAATATTTTGAAGCAATAAATGATTTCAGCTGAAAAAGTCATCCACAACAAAGTGGTATAACTCATCAATATCTATAACTTTTATTTTGGTCATTTCTTCATATGACAAAGTTATTTCTAACATTGTTCACAAAATGTACATATCTTATATAGTTTTATAAACTATAGAGAAAGATATGTAAATTTTGTGAAAATGTTACGATCACTTTGTCGGATGAAAAAATGACTAAAATAGAATTTATAGATCTTGATGAGTTATACAACTTTGTTGTGGATGACTTTTTCAGCTGAAATCATTTATTGCTTCAAAATATTATTTGAAGTTTTGAAATTCAAATTTTTAATTGATAAAACAAAGTCTCAAGAAAAAATGACCAAAATAATAGCAGTAAGAACACAATAACATGATAGAGCATGATTTTAGAAACATTTAGGAAAAAGAATCATCTAATTTGGAGTTCGTATGAGTGAGATACACTAGTTTCAAATTTCAAATTTCAAATTTTATTTTTGCATGCGGGCGCTTAAGTGAGCCGCATGCAAAAATGAGCTCATTTTTGCATACGGCCCTCTTAAGAGGCCCGTATGGGAAAATCTATTTTTCCATACGGGCGGTTAAGTGGCCCGCATGTAAAAATGGTCCTCTTCCTACACCTAACCTTATCTTCTCTTCCTCTCCTCTCACTTATTATCTCCTCTCTCTCACCGCCGCTCCCCCTCCTCACCGCCGTGGAGTCCTCTCTCTCTCTCTCTCCCTCACTTGGGCGACGGCAGGAGGCGGTGGGCGACGGCGGGAGCGGCGGCGGCGGCCTCAAGAAGGCGCGGCAGCGGCGGCAGCTAGGAGGGAGCGGGCGGCGACATCAAGGAGGCGGCGGGCAATGGCGAGACAGTGGGAGCGGCGGCGGATCCGGCGGCGCCGTCCTCGAGAAAGCCGGATCCGCTGCCCTAGGGGCTCTCGGCGGCGAGCGGCGGGCACGGCGACGGCCTACGGCGGCGGATTCGACGGCACCGTCCTCGGGAGGACCGGATCCGTCGCCCTACGGAGGAGCACGACGCTCGGCGACGCGCGACGGCGGGCAGCGGCAGGGGCGACGGCAGCGGGCACGGCGCTACCCCGCGACGGCCGGCGGCCGCAGCGGCGTGGATCTGGCGCGGTCACGCGGCGTCTGGCGGTGGGCGGCGACCCCGATGACGACGACGAGTGGGCGGATCCCGCCCCGATCCGGCGGCGGCGGACCTCGTCCCGCCCGGATCCGGCGGCGACGGCCAGTGGCGGGAGCGGATGGCGGCGGCCAGCAGCGGGGGCAGGTGGCGCGGAAGCGGCCGGCGAGCTCGGGCGGCGATGCCGCTGTAACGCCCGTTTTGTCGCGGCGTTAGCGGGAAAACTAATCTGCTAAAAACCCTAATTGCGAAAATTTGCTCTTCGGTAGAGTCTTGTTGTGTGCCAAGGTCTCGTGTTTCCCCTCTCAGTTCAATCCCGGAGAAAACCGCGAAATCGGATTTCGAATCCGAGCCCTATTCCTCCCAAAATCAAATCCTCAGAAAAAGTCTAATTTACCTCCCTTGTCCCGGGCCGATTTCCCCTTTCCGGCCTGTTTCCTTCTTCTTTTCCCTGGGCCGCCCCTGGCCCAGCCCCTCTCGGCCGCTCCCTTTCCCCTCTTCCTTCCCTGGGCCGCCCCCCCGGCCCAGCTCTCTCTCCCTCTTGGGCCGCCTCGGCCCAGCCGCCTGCCCGGCCGCCTCCCTCCCGCTGGGCCGCGCCAGGCCGCTCGGCCCGCACGCGCCCGAGCCGGTCCGCCGGCTCTCCCCCTCTCTCTCTCTTTCCCGTTTCTTCTCCCCACAGCCCCCGCCGGCGCCGTTCCGTCCCTCCTCCGCCGCTGGCCCCCGCCTCGGCCCCGCCGCCTGCGCGCGTGCCGACAAGGCGCCGAGCGCGCCCCCTCGCCCCCTTCTCTCCTCCCCCGCGCGCGCGCGCCCTTGCCCGAATCGGCAAGGGGGCAAGCCCCCTTTTTCCCCCCCTTTTTCCTTTTTCCCCGGCGACCGACCGCCGCCGACGTCACCCGGCCGCTTGGCCGCTTGCGCCGGTCCCCCGCTCCGCCTCTCGGCCGCACCGCCTCTCCCGGCCCAAAATCGGCATTTCCCCCTCCCCCCCGAAACCGACCTAAACCCCCTCTAAAAACCCCCTCGCCCCCGGCCGCCATTGCCGCCCCCGGAGCTCGTTTCCCCCCCTTCTTCCAACCGTCGCGCCGCCTGCCGTCCGCCGCCGCAGCCGAGGGCTCCCGAAGGAGCCCCGGGCGCCGCCTTGCCCGCCCTCACCCTCGGCCGGACCCGCGCCGCCGCCCGCGTCGTCACCCCGTCCCCGGCAAGCACCGCCCGCCGCGGTAACCCCCCCTCTTCTCCCCTTTTCCCTCGCGGTTAGGCCGCTAGGTAGCCGTGGTTCTCCCCCGGGCACCGCGCTGTTGAAGCAGCCGGGTCGGTGACGATTGGCAGGGAGCCTCTCGTACCGACGTGTTGACTTGTGGCTGTTGAAGCAGCCGGAGTTGGTGACGATTGGCAGGGAGCCTCTCGTACCGACGTGTTGACTTGTGGCTGTTGAAGCAGCCGGAGTTGGTGACGATTGGCAGGGAGCCTCTCGTAACGGTTTGTTGGCTTGTGGTTGTTGGAGCAGCCGGAGTCGGTGACGATTGGCAGGGAGCCTCTCGTACCGAGGTGCGTGAGTTGTGGCTGTCGGAGCAGCCAGGGTCGGTGGACGATTGGCAGGGAGCCTCTCGTGCCGACAAGAATCAAATGATACAATTTCACTGCTCCGGCCGGATGAGACGCACTTTCTCGTCCGTGCCGTCGAGAAGCACTCACTTAGATGTTTCTAAAGTCTTAAACTAAAACCAATTGTGGAAAATAACTGGCTTTCCCTTGAAGCTTGCATTAGACACTTAACCCCCCTGACTTGCTGAGTACTCCCGTACTCACCCTTGCTCTATATAATTAAACCCCCCCAGTTCTCGAAGACGAAGAGGTGGACCCTGCAGATGAAGAGTTCTTCCAGGAGCAAGCCGACTTCGAGCAGTAGTAGGGTTTCGGCCTTCCCCAAGGCTTTGCTTCTGGCTTAGGGCCAGTCGCCGCTTTCCGCTTCCGCCTTTTTGTATTGTTGTTGTGAACTCGGGTTCTGTCCGCAGTTCCAACCCTGGTTGTAATCCTACTCTTAAATAAAGAGACCGCTGCTGTTGTGGTATTCTGTCTTCCTGTTGTACCAGCGCTATTTCCTGGGACTGGTACAGGCATACAGGTCAATCTGGACCGCTCTATCCTGGTCTCCGCCCGGGGCCAGTTTGGGGCGTGACAGCCGCCGCTTGCGGCTAGGGTTTGTTTTTTTTTGGAATTTTATTTTTTTTCGCGATATTTTCTCTTTGCATGCGGTCGGCTTAAGCGCCCGCATGCGAAAATTGGATTTTCGCATGCGGGTGCCCCGGCCGCATGGGAAGATGGTGATTTTTGCAGACGATTTCGCGCATGCGGCTGGCCCAACCGCATGCGAAAATCTTATTCGCCCGTTTGCAAAAACTCATTCTGTATAGGTACACCTCTCATTTTGACCCGTTATCAATGTATTTTAAGTGAAGTTAAATATGAATATATCCAGTAGTCAACTATATCTCAACCGATTCACAATAAAATTTACGGAGAGAGAATCTTTGAGTACACCGCATAGCTGAAAACATGGGACAAGAAGATTTTAAAGGAAGAAATTGCTAGAGCTTAAACTTAAATATTGCAAACTGCAAACTAATGTATAACCACCTGTTAAACAAAACAAATTGTGTGTGGAGTATGGTGTCAGCAATATATGGATGAAGCCGTACAGGTAGTCTATGCAATTTGCCGATTTAAAATTTCAGTAGTAAGTGACCGGATAACGGTTGGACCAAAATTCGAACGATATACTACGGGTGAGTTCTTCCCCTTCCTTTCTCAACTCACATATCTCTTTTTTCGCTTTTCAAACTACTAAACGATGTGTTTTTTGCAAAAAGTTTCTATATAAAAGTTGTTTAAAAAATCAAATTAATCCATTTTTTTAAAAAAATTAGCTAATACTTAATTAATCACGTGCTAATAGATTGTTCCGTTTTTCGTGTGCACTGTACGTGTTGGGAAAGCAGGGAACAAAAAAGCCGTACGTGTACTTGATAACTTCTCTAGATCAGCATATGCCTATTAGGAAGAAGCATGTGCTACTGTCTTGGGTTTGATTGTGATAACTCATCCTGCTATTAGAAGATCAGCATATGCCAGTTGCGTTGTTTAAGTAAAATTTGACAAATTCTGCTATATGATTACTAGTACTACTACTACTCCAGTAGGTTTGACCTCTAGGAATGGGAATGGAGTACTAGCTCTATGCCGACGTGTTTGGTGGTTATCCAGGGGAGGCTGATCGATGCGGCCAGTGACAAGCGTCTGATGTGTCAGTCTGAGTGCGTGCGCGTTTAATTAGGCCGAATAAATTAGCACCATTTCATTCACGTTTATTTATTTTGCCGCGTTAATTTACACTGACAGTAGTGATCACTAGTTACGTTATAAAGAGATCGTTCATCTATCTGCAAGACTATGGGAGAATAGACTCGAGTGGCCGGTCATTTTGTTCTGCAGGAATGAACGGCGTGCACCGTTTATAATTAAATAAAGACTAAATCTTTCTATCAGGTTAACATTTTTTTTGGGATAAACTAAAGAAATTGAATATCATATATAAACATATGCAAGCATGGGGCACGCTAAACACTTAATTAATTAAGCTCGGTCATATTAGTATACTCATGTTAATTTTTATATTTCTGTTTCTTATTATAAGTCTTTTGATTTTTTTAGTTGATTTTTTAAAATTTGATTAAATTTATAAAAAAATATATTAGTATTTTTAATCCAAAACAAACATATTATCAAAATTATATTTAATGTTTGATTTAACGAAGCTAATTTGATATTTTAGATGTTTGCTAAAATTTTTATAAACTTTGACTAAAAAAGTCAAAAGATAAAACGGATGGAGTAACTGATTGATTAGGTCCAGTAGAGTACAGAGACTAACTATGTACACAGTGCATAGGGAACGCGAATTCAGCCGGCCCATGCGATGCACGCTTGAGACTCGCGCTGCCCATACATGTACGCATACTGATTCTGCCTTCATTTGGAGATCACGAGCACGTATGATTCATGAAATCATGGGGCGTGCATGGAGAGAGAGAGGTGACAGAGATATCAGAATTTTAGATTCGTAGTGCTAAAATATATTACATCTCATATTAAATTTATTTATTTTAAAATGAAGGGAGTACCCGACTACTCCTCTGTCCATGCCGGCCAAGTACTATGTATTGTCTCTCTCGCCGTGCATGTCCTATAATTTTATGAATCATACGTACTTATGATCTCTCTCGCCGTGCATGTCCCATAATTTCATGAATCATACGTACTCATGATCTTTAAATTAAATATAAGATATAATATATTCTATTATTATAAATTTGAATGTCATATTTTATAGTGAATGTATTTATTTTGAGATCGAGGGAGTACTCTTTTTGTTCCTATAAGACTTAAACCCTAGCATCCCAAGGAGATTTTAAGGAGAAAAACAAAAAATTATAATACCCTTAATTAATGTGAAAGTTATATTGGTTGATGGGTAGGTGTGAGGTAAATTACTTATTTTGCAGATTAGTGATAGGTAAAAAGGTAGAAGTTAGTTTATTTTCTAAAAATTAATTTATTTTGAGACGAAGGAAGGGAGTACTTCAGTGCGGATCGATGCAGTTTTTCAGAGTGGGGGTGTGTCAGGTTGGGAGGCAGGCAGGTGGAAGGGTGCATGCATGGAAGCATATATCGGGTGCTGCAAGTGCGAATCCAACGACGAACTGCGGGCAGATCGGTCACGTACACGATAGATGCAGGTGGTATCTGGGGTGCCCTGAACTGCCGGCGGCTTATTGGCTTGCCGCGTCGCGAGCCGACCGGTTGCCATCCAGGGGAGGTGACTCCTAGCCTTGGACGCTCCAAATCATATGGAGCACGCACCCACTCCTGTCTGCCTCAGCCTGAATCCTCGCTGCCTCAGTGCAGCCAGTGCTCCCTACTCACCTACTACCTCCGTTTCCACTAGAAGAACCGGAGATGGAATTTTATCCCTCCAACCAACATTTTCTTATTTTTTTACATATCATCTAAATAGTCATCAAAAAATTTTAAAAAAATATACAATATAGATTAATATAAAATATATTACTTCACAAACATGCAAGACCAAATTTTATTTCTATAAGTTACAACAAAAAAATAAATTAAACTAAAAAAATAGTTAACGTTCATCCATAATTATATTTGTTATTTTTGTTACAATTTATAGAAGTTGAATTCGAACTTGTATGTTTGTGGAGTGATATGTTTCATATTAATTTATCTTGTTAATTTTTCAAACTTTTTTATAACTATTTAGGTGACATGCAAGAAAGGATATCCTCGAAAGATGAAAACATTTTTTCCAGAAGAACCCTTCTTTTTCTAGCAGGATCATTACTCATGCTGAATCTTCTAGGATTGATAATGGTTCATGGATCCAGTAGTGTTTACCACCAGCAAATTTCAGAGTCAACACAGCCCAAATTAAGGGGCCATCAACCCTGATGCACCTGAGAAGCCCGAGAACGGAAGAAGTGAACAAAAAACGTTTCCTAAGAATACTGCTACACGTACGACTTAATTGTACAACTCATATATAACTGAAGACATACAAGCATAGATCAATCAAAGGAGAGCATGTTCATATCCACTGTAGCCGTTGATCAAATTCAGTCGTACGTGAGTCGGACAATTGGATCGTATACATAGCAATTTTCCATTTCCTAGTTGTATTTATTCTCAAAATCAGCTGTGATATGTCGATCGATTTTGAGAATCCCAGCATTTCGTAATCAAACAAAAACAACAATGTATATATAATCCTCGTTTCAATTTCTGTAAGTTCGAGTCTACGAACAAGTAGTAATGACTGAGGCACTGAGCCGAATCGTCCACAGGAACAGAGCTAGCAATGTGCACATCGTGCAGCGCGTTGGAGTCTGAAGCCCATTGGGCGTCACCGGTGACGCCATTTCTCAACAAACAAACCTTTGCTTCAACTTCTGTAACCATCATGCAACTGTGCACAACAACCATCCTGGAAAGGATTAATTATCACGTGTTCACAGAATCACACTAATCGTTGTACATTTTATTTCTAAATGCTACGACCGATTTCGCTGTCTGTCACTCACAGCTGCTTGTGTTTTCTGAATTCTGGTGCAACAAAATTTGTTTTTTCTTCTAATTCTATATACATTCTTGGCTACCATTACAGGAACAAAACAAAAACAGGATGACACACTTTGTGATCCAACTATCCAAGTACATTCTGAACCCTGACAATCTGCAAACTGAACGAGACAGAAAGATAAAAACAGAGAACTGCTCTGCATTCTCAGGCTGCATCGATTACCAAGTAAACCGAAGCAGGTGGTCTCCATTGAGTCATCTTCTGGACGCGACGCGCCGAGCAACCAGCGAAGAATCGGTGATCCGGGTGGTGAACTCTGAGGAGGCCGAGCCAGGCGTCGCCGGCAACCTTGAGCTTGTACAACGCCATGGCGAACGTCGGGAGGCACATCGCCGTCGTCACGGGGACGCCGCGCGCTCGCGGATCGCCGCTGTTGCCTTTCGGCTCCTGGGCGAGGCCGCCTGAAAGATCAGTTTCAACGTCACGCGTCACGGCTCAAGCGTCAGCAGGAATGCAACTAAAAGAAAGCAAGTGTAGCTTTTTCAGAGATTTTCTGAAGATTTTGTGCACGTGCGAGCTGCGTGGAGAGAGGATGATATGTGAGGAAGCAGGCGTCCAGATCGCGTAGCGTTGGTCCTGTCGGAATCCGGTATATTGGATACCTGCAAATCATCATCAGACGTTTACAATTCAGCATCAGAAGTTTGTACTTTTGAGTTTTGAGCTAGTCTGAGTGATCATTATCTGAAAAAGACGACTCCCAAACATGATTTAACACAAGTACAGTGTTTGCTTTTTGAAAGAAAGTACAATATTTGCTGGTACCATGCGACGGACATCCTACTGGTTGGGGACAAATCAAAGCTCCTGAGAGTATTCAGCTCCGGAAATCCCTTGGCAAGACTAGAAATCTGCACAGGTACGTTATATCCATCAGATTCAGAGTGACAAAACTACAGCCATTTTCATCAGGTAAGAGAGACGATCGAGTTTTTGTGGGCATGCCTTGTCAGCTAGCGGTTCACGCTGGTAGGGAGGCTCGGATTCGAGAAACTCGAAGATGAGCTGCTCGTGGGAGTTTCTCATTGATTCGCTCTCGTCGCTCGAAGCTTCACTGGTGGAGCTTTCGCAGGTATCTTGGACTGAGAACGCATCCGTGCTACTGGGACCTGACATGAGTCGTGTTCAAGGTCGCTCATCTCTTCGTTGCCCGTGTCTTGACAGTAGTCGCTGTCGCTGTCTTCTCCACTTGGCCTACGTCAACTCGAATCTTAGCCGCACGCGCGCCTCCATCCAACGGTTGCCTTGGACTCCGTGCCTCAGTGGGGTTCGGAGAATTAGTTGCCGATCCCCCAGGAGCCTAGGCAGATTTTCCACCGCTCTCCGCAATGTTGGGCCCCTAGCCTTTTTCTGGGCAGTTGAAGGCCCATGTGTTGGAGGCCCACAGAAGCCCATGAAATTAGGCACTTGCGCCACCTATAACAGCGCGATACGACTAAGGCGATTAGGGGTCGGGAAACAATTCTCCGAACCCCACTAGGTCGAAGACAACCGTTGGATGGACGCATGCGGCTAGGATTCAAAGCTGACGCAGGCGACCGGGAGAACCGTACGGGCCATGTGCCATCAGCAGCCTAATAACGGACACGAATAAATAATACATCTTAACAATTGAAAGTTCCTTAATCTCTAATTATTATGTGGCATCTTTGGAAGGCCAGGAATGATTTGAGATTTCAGGGTATTCTAAAGGAGCCAGCTCAAGTGTGTTTTGCTGCAGAGACCATGATAAATTCATAAACTTCCTTTTCCTCTAATTACACATTGCAGGTTGAGCAGCAGGAGGAGGGGAACAAAGGAAGAATGGAAAACATTCCTGATGGTAACAGATGTCATATAGATGCAGCTTGGGAAAATAATTTTACTGGTATAGATATCTTCTTTCACATGCCGATGACACATAATGTTCTTTTCATCAAAGCCACAAGCAAGGTGGCTCAATCCTCTCTGTACGCAGAACTGGTGGCGTTGCAATTAGCCATGGAGATTGCCAAATTCTTTAATTTTAAAGGGACGTGCTTCCTAACAGATAATGCTACAATTGCTGAGACGATCAAGAAGAAGGACTTCAACAAAGAACCAGGTCATTGGAATCTTAGACCTCTCTGGAGCCAAATTCAAAGAGACATTCCAGATAACCTCTTGCAGTTGCAGGTGGCTTGGATTCCGAGGGAAATCAACAAAGTTGCTGACAAAAATGGCCAAAGAAGCTAGATTGTATCATTTGCCAACCCCAGTTATCAATTGTCAGAACATTTCGCATATTGCTTATCCTACTAGAAACTGTCATGTTAGAAGTTTGCAGCATGAATTCACTTCTCTCAATTGTAAGATAACCTATGTTTTGTGCTTCTAATTAAATAAAATCCTAGTTTCCAAAAAAAAAAAGAAAGTTCCTTGGATTGCATATGTACGATGAATTTGAGGGATAATTATTATGGGTTTTGCCTTGCCAATGAAGTTTGTTGAGTTCATTCGGAGTACAAACTTCGCGTATGAGACGACCAAATTGTTACCGAAGATAGTGCAGCTTCAATGGAGAAGTGTAGAAACAGAGATGTATAAATTGCTGATAGCTTCAGAAAGGGACCTAGTAATTCGTACTACTGATTGGCTTCACAAGACTTACTTTGCCTTTCTGTTCCCTTCTCTTGATGCAATGGTCACTTAAGCACCTACAAATTTTTTTTCCTGTCCCCTCATAGGAGATGCAAAATGTACTTCTCAAGGAGTGTATTGGCAAATGTACTTATTCATCACGTAACTACATTACAACATGAAGCGTTGTTCTATATCTAAGGTTGAGCATTGTGCTGAAGTAACTATGAATACAATGTCACCATAGTCTCTGTAGCTAAATTTTTTCTTTTGAGTAGAAAGGCACGAGTTCTGCCTTTTTTTATATATTAAGAAGGGAAGCAAGCGGTACAGAGTTCAATTACATTTCTCAACAAACAAAGCTTTGCTCCAACTTCTGTAACCATCATGCAACTGTGCACAACACAACCATCCTGGAAAGGATTAATTATCACTAGTTCACAGAATCACTCAATCACACTGATCTTTGTACACTTGTATTTCCAAATGCTACTATGGACTTCGCTGTCTGTCACTCACAAGTAAGAAGCAGTACTACAGAAGTACACAGCTGCTTGAGTGTTACTAGTATCTGAATTCTGATACAACAAAATATCACGTTCAAACATAAACACTAGATCAACTGGCATAAAACAACACATTTAAAATTTTTCTTCTAATTCTATGTACATTCTTGGCTAATCTTTCTCTGAAATCATCACAGGGAAACAAAAACAGGATGCACGCTTTGTGATCCAAGTATCCAAGTACATTCTGAACCCTGACAACCTACGAACTGAACGAGACAGAAAAAAAAACACAGAGAACTACTCTGCACTCTCAGGTTGGCAGGTGATCTCCATTGACTCATCATCTTCTCGACACGACGCGGCGAGCGGCGAAGAAGCGGTGATCCGGGTGGTGAGCTCTGAGGAGGCCGAGCCAGGCGTCGGCGGCGTGCGAGAGGGAGGCGACCAGCTGCCTGTCACGCCCGCCCGGTGCCCACGCCGCGACCTTGAGCTTGTACGACGCCATGGCGAACGTTGGGAGGCACATCGCCGTCGTCACGGGGACGCCGCGCGTTCGCGGATCGCCGCTGTTGCCTTTTGGCTCCGGGCAGATGCCGCCTGAAAGATCAGTTCCAACGTCACGTGTCACGTGCAGTTGTTCAGTGTGTTTTCTGAAGTGTTTGTGCACCTGTGAGCTGCGTGGAGAGGGGATGATATGTGAGGAAGCAGGCGTCCAGATCGCGTAGTGTCGGTCCCGTCGGAATTCGGTAAATCGGATACCTGCAGCGATCATCAGGCACGCAGAATTGAGAGTCAAAATTTTTACTTTTTAGTTAGTCTGAACTCTGAAGGATAAACATTATTCAACACAAGGACATTATTCTGGTAGTACGTACCATGCGACGGACATCCAACTGGTTGGCGACAAATCACAGCTCCTGAGAGTATTCAGCTCCGGGAATCCCTTGGCAAGACTAGAAATCTGCAGACATTCTATCCATCAGAGATTCAGAGGAGTGACCAAAGTATAGTCATTTTCATCAGGTAAGAGATATGGTGAATTTTTGTGGGCGTGCCTTGTCAGCTAGCGGTTCACGCTGGTAGGGAGGCTCAGATTCCAGAAACTCGAAGATGAGCTGCTCGTGGGAGCTTCTTGTTGATTCGCTTTCGTCGCTCGATGCTTCGCTGGTGGAGCTTTCGCAGGTATCTTGGTCTTGGACTGAAAACGCATCCATGCTGCTGGGACATGAGTCATGCTCAAGATCGCTCATTTCTTCGCTACATGTGTCTTGACAGTATTCGCCGTCGCTCTCGTCTTCACTTGGCCTACTGTTGTGTTGCACAAACATCATATCAGAAACAACAGTAGGTGTTAATTAGCTGATTCCATTTTATTGACCTAAGTTAACTCTCCCTCTCTAATTTGTTTCAGTTAGTCATCTGTACTCGTACCGTACGGTATTCCCGGCAGCTGCCTGCCTACGTCAGCTTGAATAGTAGCCGCTCGCGCTCCTCCATCCAACGGTTGCCTTGGATCCAGTGGGGTTCGGAGAACATTGCGGCGAGAGGTGGAAAAATGGAGGCCCAGCAATGTTGGGCCTCCATTTTTCTCCTAGTCGGAGAAGGCCCATATATGTTTGAGGCCGCAATGGGGGCTAGAGTTCCCGGGGAAGCCCATGAAGCTGGGCATTTGGCCCACCTGTAAGCCCATTACAGTTCGATACGGCTCGGGGGTTCGGAAAAGAGTTCTCCGAACCCCACCGGGTCCAAAACAACCGTTGGATGGATGGATGCGTGCGGCTAGGATTCAAAGCTGACGCAAGCGGCTGGGGAGTACCGTACGGGCCATGGACCATGGGCGGCCCAATAACGGACAAAAAAATGCATCCTAACAGTAACAGTTCCTTGGATTACATTTGTACGATGAATTGGGAACGTAGGGTAGTCACTATGGGTTTTGCCTTGCTAATGAAGATTCTTAAGTGCATTCAGAATACAAAAGCTTTGCGTATGAGAAGTCCAAATTGTTACTGAAGATAGTGCAGCTTCAATGGAGAAGTGTAGAAACAGAGATGTATAAATCGCTGATAGCTTTAGAAAGGGACCTAGTAACTCGAACTACTGAATACTGATTGGCCCTGACACTTTAAGTCAATGCTCGCAAACTCACTCTTCAGAGTTCAGATGGCTTTACAAGACTTGTTTTCTCTTTCTGTTCCCTTCTCCTGATGCAATGGTCACTTAAGCACCTAATTTTTTTTCCATTCCCCTCATAGGATATGCAAAATGTACTTCTCAAGTAATGCATTGGCAAATGTACTTATTCAGAACGTAACTACATTGCATTATAAACTGAAGCATTATTCTATATCTAAGGTTGAGCATTGTGCTGAAGTAACTATGGACACAATGCCATCATAGTCTGTAGCTAATTAACCATTTGTTCTTCAGAACGTCTACAAGTAGTGATTCAACGTTGACAAAAAAAAGACATGGTGATTTGAGGATGTAATACCTGGAATGGTTGAAATGCCTCCTGAATCTGCCGTAAAGCTGGACTGCAGACAAGTAAGGGACATAATACTGCACCACGCCGTCATTGCAACCATTCAGAACAATCGGCACAGCGATACCATATGCGCTGCTCTCTTTGAACTCATCCCAGAGATCGCCCAGAGTGAAGAATGGCAGCGCATTCTCTACATCAAATTGCCTCCAACCATTCATGCTGATCTTCTGCAAAGAAAACCAAATGATTTTTTCATGTCACGGAAGCTGAAAAGAACCTCTGAAAGTGTTAGTTCTCTACTGTCTGAAACACGCCTTTGCTACCGAAATGAATTAAGGCAGTTGTTTTCTGTTTCTTCTTAGTCAGAAATTGAGTTAGAAACAAAAAAGGAAAAACAACATCTCTTTTGGAACATACATAATTCCGTATTAGCAGTGAGGCTGTGAGGCAACTAATCCGACAGCGTTTGAAAGATCATCGTGGATAGTAGTAGTATCGGAATTCAGAAATGGGGGAAATCAGGAAATGCAACAGATCGATGGGATGAAAAGTGTATACCTTGGAGGAGCAGGTTGTTGTCGGGACTACCGGCGTGGTGGCCTCGAGGAACCGCTCCAGATTACACCGTCTCGCCGTCGCCGGAGCACCGGCGGCGGCAAACCTCCGGCCGCACTTCGCCATGAGCTAAGTGCCCTCTTCTGCTAATCTGTTGAATTGGACGCTCGAAAGTCTAAAGCAATGCGATTCCGGTTCTCTTTGCTTTGTGCCTGTGTGGTGGATGGCAAGGGAAGGGGAGGTTTAGTGGAGTTTAATTAAGACCTTAAACATGTAACGACTACGTTATTAATAAGCTGAGCGGGAGCTGGCTTCCAGAAGTGGCGCCCGTGCGCTGGAGCTGACGACGCGTGGTTGAGGATGGACACGTGTAGGGCTGGGATAGGGTTGGCAGCTCATGACGATGTGTGGACCGGCCTTAATTTGGGCGGTGGAGCTGGGCACCCATGGGCGGTGTCGTTTATGGGGCGAGTGACGGGTAATTAATTAAGCCGGTGATGCTCCATCAGCTGAGGCCTGGCGCCACTACCGCGCTACGTCACCTCGCATAACTTCGTCACGGGACGGGACGAGACGACCTCACCTTGATTTTCTTCGTTACACTGCGAGAACAAACATTTGAGATTGCTGCAGGACAAGGACATGTCCATGCGGCAGTATATATCCAAGAAAATAGAAACGCATGAGCTGATGTGGGACCGTACAGTTCGTGATAGCCTGACAGAAAGCCCAAGCCAAAAACATGGCCAGCCTGCATCCTATAAATGGAGGCCCAACTACGGTCCAAATTTGTCCGGCAGGCAGGCCGTGCGTCTTGCACTGGGCTTCTATTCCTTCTACTCTAGGAAAAAGTATACTTTAACTCCCTTCAACTATAACCCGAGTATGATTCAAGACCTTCAACCACAAAACCGGTATATCAACTTATCCATCTATTAAAACCGGTGCAAACTATATTCCTGCATGGTTTTGAAAACGGTTTTGACTGATATGACGCATACGTGGAGGTTTTGACTCAGTCTTCGTCCCACATGTCGTTGACGTGTTGCTTACGTGACATTAGAGTAAAAAAAGTATATGTGGGACCGATATGTCATTCAAAAAAAAATAAAGAGACCCACCGACATGTGACCCCACATGTCATCCTCTTCCTCCTTCCACTGATTTGGTCAAAAACCAGTCAGCGTGGTCAGGGATCCAGATCGATCCCCTTTCTTCGGCCTCCTAACCTCCTCGCTCCCCTCGCTCGCCTTTCCCGGCGCAGGGTCGCCCCGCTGCGCCGTCGTCGTCCTCGTCGGGGGGAGGTGGGGGAGCGCCGCCCCCCGTCACCGTCAATCACGCCTCCCGCGCCGCCACGGCGCCGTCGCCGTCCTCGCCCCCCTCGCCGCACGCCGCCGCCGCGGCGCCCACNACTAGCAGCCCGCACCGCCGCTCCTCCGCGACGTCGCCGCGGCAGACCGCCCGGGGCTCCTCCTGCGCAAGCTCCGCCTCATCGCCGCGCTCTTCGACTTCACCGACTCCCTCAAGCACCCGCGCGAGAAGGAGGCCAAGCGCCAGGCGCTGCTTGAGCTCATCGACTACGTGCAGGCGCCCTCCCCCGCGGCCAACGCTAACGCGCCCGCCCGCCTCCCGGAGAACGTCCAGGAGGCTCTCGTCGCCGCCATCTCCGTCAACGTCTTCCGCCCGCTGCCCCCGGCGCTGCACGAGTCGGCTGCCGCGATCGATCCTGGCGCCACCCCCGATGACGAGGAGGAGCCCTACCTCGACCCGACATGGCCGCACCTTCAACTTGTCTATGAGCTCCTGCTCCGGTATGTCGTCTCGCCGGACACAGACACCAAAGGGGAAGAGGAAGGAGAAAGGAGGAAGAGGATGATATGTGGGGTCCACATGTCGGTGGGTCCCTTTTTTGGAATGACATGTCAGTCCCACATATTTTTATTTTTTATTTTTACTGTAATGCCACGTAAGCGGCATGTCGATGACATGTGGGACGAAGACCGAGTCAACACCGTCACATTGGCGTCACGTCTATCAAAACGGCTTCCAAAACCTCCCACGGATATAGTTTACACCGATTTTAATAGTTGGAGGAGTCGATATATTCGGTTTTATGGTTAAAGATCATGAATCATATTCGGGTCATAGTTGAGAAAGTCAATGTATACTTTTTTCCTCTACTCTATGCAGTCAGTCCGGTGGAATATTTGTCAATCACAAGTTCTCCTTGTGGAGTAGGAGTACCTAAGGCTGAGTTAGTAACTCTTTTCCAGCGCGCACGGTGCGCACGAAAAAACGAAACGATCTATTAGCGCGTGATTAATTAAGTATTTTTTTTTCAAAAATGGATTAATTTGATTTTTTAAAGCAACTTTTGTATAGAAATCTTTTATAAAAAAAAATACACCGTTTAGTATTTTAAAAAACATGCGCGTAAAAAAAAATACTGCACGCGTGGTGAATACTAAGTGCCGAACACAGCCTAAATAGTACTAGTAGTACATAATTTCCCTAGAAAACCATAAGCGAATGAATTAATGATTCATACAATAATAACGTCCAATACTGTTGCTCTTGCTAATCTGCCCTACATACAAAACCAAGCTTCCTCTCTGGTTTCTCTCTTTAATTTACAGTCTAGTCAGTTGTCTGCTTCAAGTATACCGTCCTTCGCCACTTCTCACGCTGTGCTTCCCGGTGTTGATAACCTTGATCTGCTCGACACAAACACATACTATCTTCGTCAGCGATCGATCATATGAAATTCAGCGTTAAGCAGAGTGATCACTTTATCTGAAAAAAAAACAGAGTGATCAGCAACTGATCGACACGTACCGCTGCGTGAAATCCGAGGCAGAGGACGGGTAGCTCGACGGCCGTGACGGGGACGACGAGTTGGAGTGGTACGGCCGCGGCGGCATGGCGAGCTCGTGTACGCTTCTCTCCAGCATCTCCAGCACCTTGCCCATCGACGGCCTGTTCGCCGGCACGGTCTGTATGCACCACAGCCCGATCAGGGCCATCTTCCTCGAGATCTCCTCGCCTCCTCCTGATGCGGCGGCGGTGGCGACGCTCTGCAGCACGCCGCCGTCCTCGAGCAGGTGGTCGTAGACCCAGAGCGGAAAGAACGTGCCGCTCGCGCCCTTCTCGCCGTAGGCCTTCACGTTGCTCCCGCCCCCGACCATCTCCAGCAGCAGCATCCCGTAGCTGTACACGTCCGACTTGGTCGAGATGTCGCCGAACCCGCGGGAGAACACCTCCGGCGCGATGAACCCTATCGTCCCCCTCGTGTCCGCCATCGACAGGATGCTCTCCTTGGGGTTACACAGCTTCGCCATGCCGAAGTCGGCGATCTTGGGCCGGAATTCCTCGTCGAGGAGCACGTTTTGCGGTTTGATGTCGAAGTGGATGATGCGCGTGTTGCACCCATCGTGCAGGTACTCCAGCCCCCGCGCCACGCCGACGGCGATCTCCTGCAGCGCCTTCCACTCCAGAAAATCCCTGTCAGGGCTCGCCGTCGCCGCCGCCGTCGACGTCGAGTAGATGTACTTGTCCAGCGAGCCATTGGGCATGTATTCGTAGACGAGAGCTCGCTTGGAGCCCTCGAGGCAAAAGCCGAGCAAGGAGACGATGTTGACATGGCTCGTCCGGCTAATGCTGATGACCTCGTTGAGGAACTCCTCGCCGTTGGGCTTGGAGTGGTGGAGGAACTTGACGGCGACGGCGCGGCCGTCGGCGAGAGTGCCGCTGAACACCGTGCCGTAGCCGCCCTCGCCGAGCCGCTGGCTGAAAGACTTCGTTATCTTCTTCAGCTCCGAGTACCTGAACCTCCGGGGAGCTAGGGATCCGTACTTCTGCAGGAGCTTCTCCACCTTTGCAGTATCCGTTCTGCTTCCACTGTCCATGGCGTTCAGAAAATTGAAACGATTTTGCATCCGTTGGCGACACTTGTAGACGACGGCGATGCATGCCAACAGCACCAACCCAGTTGCACAGATCGACAGTGACACTGAAAGAGACGAATCGAACATGTGTAAATTGGTATAAACTGATCATTAATTGATCATGACATCATTATCGAAAAGAAATTGATCAGCGTGACATGTACATGAAGAACAAGTTGATTTTTTGTTGGACCAGTTAAGCAGAAAATGAGGACTGCAGCTTATGCATACCTATCACGATGACCTTGTTTCCAGACTTCTTTGCATCTGAAAGGGAAAAACCATTTGATTTTAGTCAATACATGTACATAATGTCGCCAGTCTATTCCAACCAATTGAATTATTGAACGAACATTAACTTATTTCTCAGATTAATCAAAGAAATAGTTCCTGATCAAAGACTAACTGACACACGGTTACAGAGTCGCGTCATTGATTTCGTGATGAATGATGACGAATTGAAACTGGCTTGACCAATTAAGTTGTCTGAACTATTACTTTGGAACAATTCAGACAACAGATGTCATCGTATATTTGTACATATGTACGACGCCGCTTTATTCGAAGTATTTGGACAGTGGACAGAGACCCACATGTATCTGACCTAACCAGCTACAGGAGCGTGCAGCAACAGCCGGCATGAACAGCAACATATCTCACGGAGTGTTTGAGAGAAAGAAAAAGAAAAAGAAAAAGATTAAAAAGGTACGTAAAACGGAATGAGTCATTAGCATATGATTAATTAAGTATTAATTATTTTAAATTTTAAAAATGAATTAATATGATTTTTCAAAGCAGCTTTCGTACAGAAATTTTTTGCAAAAAATACACCCTTCAGTAGTTCGGGAAATGTGCACGTGAAGAACGAGAGAAATCTTTTTTTTCCAGCAAACGAACGCACCCTCATTTGATTCAGACACGATGAACAAAATGATCAAATTAATCAGAAGAAATCACACAAAATCATCTCTTTTAGGACACAAAAGTTAATTTTGTTGACCATTTTGCTCCTATCATTGTGATTTCAAAGTCAAAGCCGATAAGTAAGCACTAACCACTAACCAACCACACGTGCCGGCTGTATTCTACATGTAAACGTTCGTCAGATCGGAGAACGTGAAATTCCGGCTGCTTGTAGCTAAAGTATAGCTTCACAGATCACACGGGGGCTTATGTGGAATCCATTATTGGTTCTCGGCAAAAGATTGTTTCATACGATGAGATCGTGACAGCCATTATATGTTGACCCAGTAATTTAATTAGTCCAAGCCCGTGCAAAAAGTCATTTCAGTACTATGGTACTTCCACTATTGCTAGTCCTATCAAGAGCCTTGTCCTGAAAGTACACTTCACCTAATTAAAACATGCATAAAGAGGCCACCTTTTTCAGTTCCAGAATCACAATATACCTTTTTTTTCGTTATCAGAAAAAGGGAACATCCTTAAGAAATTTTAAAGATTTTCAGATACCGTGTACGGTCACCGATAGATAACAATTGTTACCTCCAAATATATCACGCTCAAAAGTCGAAATAGCTAAATATACTTTTTTTTTTCTCTAACCACCTTGGTTTTTGGCACGACCACGCAAATACGTGCAATTCGTTGATATATCCTAACTTGCTTGTGCAGCTGTGCTGATCAATCAGTGAATGGTTGAAATTTAATTTGAATACTCTAACGCATAGTACTCCAGTATGTATTTGCAATAATCAAATTCAGAAAAAAAAACTATTCTAAACTCTGGAGGAAACGTTCCCTCGTTGTTTTTATGTCACTTAAATAGTTATGAAAAAATTTTAAAAAAATTAAGAAAATGTATTAATATGTGATATATCACGTCATAAACATGCAATTTAAAATTTAACTTCTACATATTGCAACGAAGAAAACAAATTAAACTACAACTAGTTAATGTTTATTCACAGTCAAATTTATTTATTTATTGGTTGCGACACGTAGAATTTTTAAGTTACATGTGTTGTGTAGTGATATATCACACATTAATACATCTTCTTAATATTTTTTTAAAATTTTTATAACTATTTAAATGATATATAAATAATAAGGGGACATATACTCGAGAGTTTAAGATCCGCTCTCAAAAAAAAACGAACGAATTTAGCAAAAGAACAGATAGATTTACACTTACCGCATCTCCCCGGGCGCGATGAGCCGTCGGAGCAGATGCAGGCAAACGCCTCCGTGTCGGCGTCGTACCCGCACTGGCCGCCGCTGGCATTGCACGCCATGCAGTCGCCGGCGGGCGCCCTCCACTCCAGCATGTACCCTCCCCGGAGCAGCTGAGGATAGTCCGTCGGGCTCGCGCCCGGCACGCCGACCACCGGAACGGCCGCGTAGTCGCAGCCGGCGGCGACCGTCCTGGCGGCGGTATTGTTGTAGCTCGGGTCGAGCCGGACCACGGCCTGCGCTCCCGGGCACGTGACGTTGACGAACCCGGCCGGCGGCGGCCTGCTGCTGCTGGTGCAGTTGAAGAGGAAGACGAGCTGGCTGTTGGCCGGGCTGGCCGTGAACGGCGCGAGGCTGAGGCTGGCGGAGACGTCGATCTTGGGCACCGGGCAGCCGCTGGCGTCGGTCTGGACGTTGTCGTTGGCGACGACGATGGTGCGGTTGGCGTACGACACGCCGAGGATCTTGTACCCGCTGCGGAAGGAGCGGGCGAGCGACGCGCGGCTGCCGTTATTGCAGTTCACCTGGAACGCCGCGGGGCCGCACGGCGCGGACGACGACGACGACGGCGGTGAGTCCGGCAGCCAGAACGGGTAGGCGATGGTCACGTTCCCGCACCTCCTCGGCGCGCAGCTCGTGACGGCCGCCGCCGCGTGCCGCGGCGCGAGCAGACATGCCGCCAGGAAGGGAAGCAGCAGCCGCAGCAATGGCGTGTCCATCGCGACGGCGTCGAACGGTTGGTGGCGCGATGCGGCGAGGAAGAGGCGTTGTATATAGACGAAGCGATGGATGGATCGAGCTGAGGATTTTTACATGTGTATAGTTGACTTGGTTTCGTGCACCACTTGCGTCATTTGCATGGTCACTTTCTTGGACCCTTCTCTCTCTTCAGTATGAAACGAAACGGAGATCGGTTTGGAGAGTTCGTTGGGTTTGGCAGTTGGCACTGCTCATATTAATCTGCATGCGAGTTAAAAGTTAAACCGCGATTGGTGCATATTATGTACGTGATGATTACGTCAGCAAGTAGTGTTTGGTGAGTGCGCACCTTCGCACCGAACTTCTGTTGCAAGTTGGATAAGAAAAAGGCAAAAAAGCCCAGAGGAATGCAGGTACTTGTCTCACTGGGCTGTAAGCCGGAGAGGCCCATAAATAGGCTTTACAGCCCAAACTAAGGCTGAACCAGTAGATGGGCCTAAAGTCTGGCCCATCCCAAATTATGGGCCGCAATTTTTGCGCTGAGTGGTCTTGGTGCGGAATTTTTTTTATTTTTAGATTTTTTTCTTTTAATATTTATAGAAATATTATAGCGGCGAAAATATTTTCAGAAATAGACCCTACCGCCCTCCACTTGGACGTCAAGGTGACGTGGCACACGGCGCCGCGTGCGCCTTCATGGTGCCCACACGACGCCTTGTGCGTATTTTGCGTGTAGGTTCCTTGCCGTCCTCTGCAAGGGCAGCAATGTGGCTATTTTGTGTGTAGCCTCTTGCCGGCAGGCCTTCGTAAGCTAACACTTAACTGAGGTCCCTTGCCGTTCTCGTGGCTATTTTGCATCTAGGCTCATTGCTAGCAGGCCTTACCCATCTTTTTTCTTTTTTACAATGAGGTAAAGCTTTGTTGATAACACTTAAAAAAATTCTTTGTTGATAAAAGCTTGTTGATAATATTTTGAAAATTCTATTGAAGTCGATTGTTTTGCAATTTCATATTTTAAGTTAGAGTTGATGTTGTAACTTATTTGTGGTATTAGTGTATGAAATTTATATTGTCCTATCGTAGTCTCGGTCGCAGAAACATTATATGCACTGAAATAAAGAGAATTATGTCACGTAAAGAAGTAGTAGTACAATTTGAACTTGATACATCTGGTTCCATTGCGGTTACATAGATAAGATTAGATTCGAACTAGAAGGAAGGTAGTGCAAGAGTTGAACACGACGACGATATAGTAATGGGACAACGAAACATGACATTACATATTTGAGTAAGGTAAGTTGTCCGATAATAGCTAACCCCTATGTGAGCATCCCTCTCCCCTCTCAAACTGCGCTTTAGTAAACCTGTATTGCTCTGGCAATTCAAGCTGCACCACACGAGAAGTTGGACCACTTAGAACCTTTTCGGTGTCTATCCATTGTCTGTATTGACATCTTCTTGGCGGTTCCTGTGAGAGACGAATAGATGTGAAGCGAACAAAGTTAGTGAATCTTGTGATAAAATAAGGATTCATGATAATCAAAATATTTTCACCATGAAATCGTCGTCTAGAATATTTGGGCAAACAAAGAACCTCTGACCTAAAGTACTAGGCTTTATGGAATGGAGAACCTGACAACAATCACTGCATCTGCATTTTGGACGGGCTTCCCGTGGAGGGAATGCGCCCGTTAGCACCTACCAGTCGCACTGTTGTTCATGACGTTGTCGTTCGTAAGCTGCTTTTCTCTGCAAGTATTGCTCAGTACTTTCTGATGAGAAATGCCAGCGTCGTTCATGTAAACAAGTGGTCAGGTCGAGAACGAGATTTTCTGTATCGACCCACTCGATGTATCCACAAGCCGTAGCACGGGTCTGACGAATAGATTTGGATGAAAAATAAACAATTTCTCATGCAAACTGAATAAGCATATGCAAAGAATGAAATACCTCACGGTTATAGTTAGGGCATCTAAAAAAGCGCATTCCTTGAATGTCTGGATTCATCGTGTTAACAGCAGATTTTCGTAATCGACCCGGAGAGGAAAGAGAAAACCGAAGCAGAGAAGAAGGATTGAGTTGGAGTCGGACCAAGTATCGTATCGGACCCGGTAGCCGTATCGGACTAGGAGAGGCGCTATCAGGAAGAGCGTATCGGCCGATACGGATTCAATATGGTCGTTGGCCGATACGGGTTGCAAGTTGACAGAGTCAGCGTGGGTTTGGTCTGGGCTCGAGATAAGCTTCAAGGAAGTTGCCAAATAGAGATAAAGCTCGGTTTTAGGCAATTGTATCTTGTAAATCAAGTAGGTTTAGATCTAATCTGTGGCAAGAGTCTGCCGCAAAGACTTGTTTGTTAGTTATAGATAAGATCGTGTCCTACAAGAACCCTGTTGTAATCGCGGGTATAAATATCCCGGTAGATTGTACATAGAAACTCTCTCACAACACAATACAACAAACAGTTTTTAATGTACTTTCGGCGCATCGCCAACCCTCGCGAGAGGTCAACTCCGACGAGTTCTTGCTTCCCTGGAGCAGAGGTAAGAACTCGTGCCCGACGATCTGCATCGTCGGGGCTAGCGTGTCGTTTTAGACACGTTAAGCCTCGATGATGTGATCGTCGTTTATCATGTTTTGTGTGATCTTGACAAGTGTTTCAATTACACTTCGCCAGTGATTTACTCGTTTTAGGGTTTGTTGCCGACGGTGGTTTAATTATTGCACTTGGTTAGATCATTCAATGCATCTACCATCCCCAAAAGCAATCGACGGCTTGATTTTCTTTGTGTTAAGTTTCAATCCACACTCTGAGTTGCTATCGATCTTAGTCCTGTTTTGAGATTTAATGCAAAGCCTGCTTTTGATTGTAATTAAGGATATCACTGGGGTTTCAGCCAGTCTTACCTGATATGCGTGTTTATCATAATGTTTTCATCTGTATATGCCATCTACATAAACAGATTGATTAATATAGATGTATCTGTTATGAATTAATCTTCAGGGTTTATCTGTGATTGATATATTCATATTAATTGATTAGTTCATGTAGATTTACACTAGAGTATTAGCTGGTGTAGTTTTCCTTATTGCTCTTATCGGCCGATGCTATTAATCTACATCAACATGTTGATGAAGGCCGATAGGATATGATTTATGCTTTAATTTCATTTTATTGCAAGTGAGCCGATACAGCTTTGCCCTATCGACTGGGCTATGACAATGCGACATCGGCCTATCGGCCGATCGGCCATTGTTTTCTAACATGGTTTACTTGTTTCTTGTTGATTGCAGATCAAATCAACTGGCACGCTCAGCACACAACTAGGCAAGCCTTTTGGACCTGCACTGGAGTAAAGCAAACCTCCCAGGCCGTCGTGGAAACGTAGAACCCGTTTTGTTGCGAGGCGGGTCTAAATTCTGCGCCAACACATCGAAACCATTTGTTGGCATCGGACACCGCAAAGGTAGAGAGGCCGCTGGCACCAAGGTGGGAGTAGGTATGCATAAGGATCGCTACGCCAGTTGGGATCCTCAACTCCCCGACGTCTAGCCATTGCCGAAAGCTGGTGGGATGAAGGGTTATGCTAGCACTTGTTGAGTACCCAGATGAAGAAATTTTGTGCCGCATCGCTCGTTAGGGGACTTATGCAGGCACAAAAATCGCAGTGATAACCTTTACATGTCTACATCATGGGACACAGTGGGTTGGCTTGATTGCCGCCGAAAGTAAGTGTAGCGCCCGTTTCGTCATGGCGTTAGCACGAAAACCTATTTGTTAAAAACCCTAACTACGAAAATTGTTCTTCGTTCGTGCTTCGCGTGTGTGCCAAGGTATCATCTCCCTCTCTTTACTCCCTATTCGAATCCCGGAGAAAAAGTCCCAACTTGAAATTCAAATCCGAACTCCAAATCCTTCCAAATCAAAATCCTCTGAAAAAATCTAGTTTGCGTCCCTCTGCTTTCTTGGGCCGCCTCTTTTTCGGCCAGCCCGTTTCTGCCTTCCCTCCCCTCAGCCTTTTCCCCTCCCTCTTGGGCCGCGTCAGCCCGACAGCGTCGGCCCGCTCTCGGGCACGTGTGGCGCACATGCCGCAGGAGAGCCCGGCTGCGCCGCGCGCTCCTTCTCTCTCCCTCACGCGCACTGCTTCCTCCCTTCTCTCTCTCTCTCTTTCGCAGCGCCGCCGCCGCCATGGATCCCCGCGCCGCACCACTCCAAGCCGCTAGCGGCCAAGCCGGGCGCGGAGCTCGCTCTCCCGCCCGTGCTGCCCTAGAGTGGCAAAGTCCACTCTCCCCTTTCCTCTATCCCTCTCTTCCTTTTTCCCTTCTCAGCCCGGCGATGGCTGCCGCCGCTTGGGTGTAGCGCCGGCGCCGGCGAGCTTGTGCACGTGACCGCGCCGAGTTCCTTCTCTTTGAAGCCAACGGTCGGAGCCCTATAAATTCCTCCTCTCCCCCTCGTCCACTCGGTCTCCGCTACCTCCGCCAAAAGCGCTGCTCCGCCGCCGTGCCATTGCCGCCGCCTTCGCTGTTCGCCGCTGAAGCTCGTGGACGTGAGACGCGGACTCCGGGCACTCCCTTCCTCCTCTTCCTTGGCTCGAGGCTGAGGCGATCACGTCTCGCGCCGTCGGCCGTTCTTCACGGTGAACCGCCTCCCCGCGGTAATGCTCCCTCCGTCCCTCTCCCGTCGTCCCTCTCTCCTCCTCAGCAGACCGTAGGGTAGCGTCGCCGTCGTTTTCCCATGCTAGTAGACGTGGTGAAGTCGCCGTTTAGCACCATCGCGGCCATCTTCGCTCGTCGCTTCGCCACCGCTTGGTGCCGAGCCCCTCGCGCCGTCGCCCACACTCTCCGGTGCCGCTCTGCCCCTCCCGACGCTTGGGACGAGTTCGTGGACGCATGTGGATGCTCCCCCTCCAAGGAATCGGGCCCTCATCGCTCCGACGAGGTTTTCCCCTTCTCCTCGCCGGTGATAGCCGCTGCCGCAATTCGTCGTCGCCGTCCATCCTCCGGCGGATCTGTTAACAGCAGATTTTCACAATCTACTCGGAGAGGAAAAGGAAACCGACGCGAAGAAGGAGGTTAAGTTGGAGTCGGACCAAGTCTCGTATCGGACTCGGTAAGCGTATCGGACTGGAAGAAGTGTTAGCAGGAAGAGCATATCGGCCGATACGGATTCACCATGGACATTGACTGATAGAGCCAGGAAGTTGATAGAGTTAACATGGGCTTGGTCTGGGCTCGAGATAAGCTTCAAGGAAGTTGCCAAATAGAGATAAGGCTCGGTTTTAGGCAACTGTATCTTGTAAATCAAGTAGGTTTAGATCTAATCTGTGGCAAGAGTTTGCCGCAAAGACTTGTTTGTTAAGTTGTAGATAAGATCGTGTCCTATCTGGACAATGTTGTAATCTTGGGTATAAATATCCCGGTAGTATATACATAGAAACTCTCTCACACAATATAATACACAAATCAATCTACTTTCGGTGCATCATCAACCATCGCAAGAGGTTAACCTTGACGAGTTCTTGCTTCCCCAGAGCAGAGGTAAGAACTCGTGCCCGACGATCTACATCGTCGGGGCTAGCGTGTCACTTTAGGCATGTTAAGCCTCGATGATGTGATCGTCGTTTATCATGCTTTGGACGATTTTTGTAAGTGTACTAATTATGCTTCGCTAGTGATCTACTCGTTTTAGGGTTTATTGCCGACAGTGGTTTAATTATTATGCTTAGTTAAATCTTTCAATGCATCTACCATCCCCAAAAGCGATCGACTACTTGATTTTCTTTGTGTTAAGTCTCAATTCACACTTTGAGTTGCCATCGACCTTAGTCCTGTTTTGAGATCTAACCCAAAGCCTGTTTTTGATCGTAATTAAGGATAGCGCCGGGGTTTCAGCCGGTCTTATCTAATACATGTAATCACCATAATGTTTTTATATGTATTTGCCACTTGTATGAGTAGATTGACTAATATAAATATGTTTGTTATAGGTTATTCTTTAGGGTTTGCCTGTGATCGATATATTTATATAAGTCAATTGGTTCATACAAGTTTGCATTAGAGTATTAGCTAGTGCACTTATCCCTTTTATCTCTCATCGGCCGATGCTGCTAATTGACATTAACATGTTGATGAAGGCCGATGAGATTAGATCTACATTCTGATCTTATTTTATCACAGCAACAAGTGAGCCGGTATAGCTTTGCTCTCTCGGCTAGGTCATGACAATGCGACATCGGCCTATCGGCCGATCAGTCATTGTTTACTTACAAGGTTTGCTTGTTTATCTTGTTGATTGCAGATCAAATCAACTGGCACGTCCTACACGCACCTAGGCAAGCCTTTGGACCTGCACTGGAGCTAAGCAGATCTCCCAGGCCGTCGTGGAAACGTGAAACCCGTTTGGTCGTGAGGTGGGTCTAAATTCTATGCCAATAGGATCCGAGCCGTTGACTCCCCTTCTCTCGCTCCGCTCTCCGCTCCGGTGCCCTCCCTCTCGCCGGACTCGCGCCGCGCCATCCCGAGGCTCCGTCGCTGTCGCGCGTCGTCGGATGCCGGTGCCCCCTTCTTCCTCCTCTCGCCGTTCGACATGGCGCCACATCGATGCCACGCGAGCGCCTGCCGCCGCTTCTCCCTGCGTCCCGTGCTGGCGGTCCATCGAGAGCCCTGAGGCTACGCGTGGGTCCGCCGCGCACGAGTCCACCCGGTGCACCGGATCTGGAACGAGTCCACCCAACCTTTGCGCTAACTCCCTCTGTGCATCTAGTCCTCGTGAGTCGGGTCACCGACAGGCGGGCCCCGCTCGGAACCCCACGCGGTGGACTGTGGTCCACCGATCCGTCTCGCCCGCGTGGGCCACACCACGGTCCGGCCCATTTGGCCTCCCTCCTCGCCAGCCGGCTCGTTTCGCCTCTCCCCGTGCTGCACCGTCCATGGGCCACGTTTTCGCTCGGCCCTGGGCCGTCACCTCCCGTGCGCCGGCCCGCTTCGCTCAGCCGCTCGCACCAGCTCTCTGGGTCGTGCCTCGCTACCGGCCCAGCTGCCCCCACGCGCGCCCCGTTCGGCCGTGGGCCGCCCACATGAGCGCTGGCCCGCGTTGCTCTGCCGCGCCCGTGATCGCATTGGGCCACACCTAGCCGCCCAAAACAAAGTCCAAATTGCGTCCCTCCTCCATTTATTTTTCCAAAGGATTTAATAATTCTTTTTCCTTTAGACAGAAAATCAATTAATATTAGGAAATCCATATCTTCTCAACCGTTTGTCCGATTGACTCCATCCAACTTCCAAAAATTCCTCAAAAATTGAGATCTATTAATGGCACAATTAGTGGTCATTAATAGGGCTTCCTTTTGACCATTGTGTTGAGTCGCCTCGTTTTGCGTGTAGCTTTGGAGCCAGAAGACTAGATGCAAGTCACCTTTGATCAATTGAGCCCATAATTTGAAACTAAGTATCTCAATTCTCAAATTATGCATTCCCTAGGTTACACATAGCAACTTGGCCATGGTTTGCAAGATAGCCAGTAGGCCTGACCCACTCGTTGCATTTGACCCCCTTGATTATTGAATTACCTAAACATCCCATGTTGCCTGTTATGTTTGAGCCTCGATATTCGTACCCCAGGTACGAGTACCGTCGCACTCTTCAAAATTTAAAATGATCAACTGGTTAAATCTTGGGTTTACAAAATCTCCGAAAAACCCGACACCTGTGTCGGTAACTTGAAAGTAAATTGAGTTTCCAAAACTTGCGGTGCAGGAGACGTACTAGAGGTACGGTTTTCTCGTACTTGCCTTAAGGACCGATTCCTTGGGAATTTCATCCAAACATAACATGTGCGACCACACGGGTGAATGGGATACCCCTGACTAAGTAACTAGCTAGGCCAGGGAAATCTTGATGCCAAGGGACAAGTGGATTTGTCGGGCTGGTGTCGGGGAGGACCCCTGGGCTTTCTGGCACAGTATGGTCTGGGACCTAACCTGGTGTTGGTCCGTGGGACCCCTCCCGTTGGCATAAGGTGACCCTGAGTCAGCTTTCAAAATGTCTTGTTGTGAAAACCCTAAAGTCACCAGATGTGGCTGTTCTGCACGGGCTGGATGACTTGGGTTAGTAATGTCGTGTAGGTAAAGTGTACTCCCTTTGCAGAGGTTAACAAACTGTTTGAACAGCCGTGCCCACGGTCATGGGCAGATGTGAGGTGATTCCTTAGCGTAGTTTTATTTGACTTCTGCTTTATGAACTGCTGTTGGTGTAAGGGAATCCTTTCAAATGCTTGTCTGGTGGCTGTCGGGAATAGCCGGACTCGGGGAATCCGTTGACGGTTGGCAGGGAGCCAATCGTGCAGATGAATTCAATCTATACCTTCCTCATCCGTGCCGTTGAGAAGCACTCACTTAGTTGCTTCCGAAAGTTTTCAACTAAAATTGAACGCGAAAGAAACTAGCCCTTCCTTGAAGCTTGCATTAAACACTTAAATTCCCTTGGCTTGCTGAGTACTCCCGTACTCACCCTTGCTCTATATAAATAACTCCCCCTAGTTCTCGAAGAAGAAGAGATGGACCCCGCTGACGAGGAGTTCTTCCAGGAGCAGGCAGGCTTTGAGCAGTAGTAGAGTTTCGGCTTAGTTTCCAAGTCATGCTGTGGCTTTAGGCTAGTCTTCGCTTCCGCCTTTTTGTAATGTAGTTGCGAACTCGGGTCTGTCCGCAGTTCCAACAATGGTTGTAACTCTACTTTTAATAAAGAGATATTTGTCGCTGTGATACTCATTCTTCCTGTTGTACCAGTACTGTTTCCTGAGACTGGTACAGGATTACAGGTTAATTTGGATCACCTTACTCTAGCTTCCTTCTGAGGCTAGTTTGGGGCATGACAGTAAGAGTGGATGTATGCAGATGTATACCCTGCTGCCCTATATATAGGCGGAATAAGGACTTCCGCCCTTTTAGAGGGCGGCAAGGAGCCAAAAGTAAGATTGGACGTATGCCGATGTGACATGTAAGGGCGTGGGAAGCCATTCCGCAGTCGTATCGCATGCGAATAAAAGAGGCTGCATCGGTGCGACCGAAAGTACTCGTGCATGCGCTGAAAGGGATCGTGCTTTTGTAAAAAGTAACGACGAAGTTTAGGAATGCGAATCCCGAATATCAACAACATATTCAGTCTACAACCATATAGACAAACATGTCAAGAAAATAAAAAAAGAGAAGTATGCTCTACTGGCCCTACTCCGCGCCGCGACCCCGCTTGGTCCTCCGGGCCTGTGCTCGCACGTGGTCCTGGGAGTACGTGAAGCGAGCCGGTGGGATAGCACAGGCAGCACGAGGGTCTGGGAGCGGAGTGGAGGGTGACTGCACCTGCGTATGCACCGGCGGTACGCCTCCCAGCTGTGAGGGACTGAGGACGTCCTCTGTCGACTCCTGGAAGTCAAAGTCACTGAGGTTGAAGTGCATGGCGAAAGCCCACCCGTGCTCCGAAGATGTCCCGACAGGACCTTGCCACAACGTGCCGGCCGCCTGTGACGAAGTCCCGTCGTCCTGCTAGAACTGCGTAGACAGCGAGGCCGATGCACCTGCCTGCGACAATGACCATGCAGCCTGCCAGGAGTGGGCGGCCTGCGTCTTCCTGAATTGAGCGAAGCCTACATATCGACGATGAGATCCTTGTAAGCTAACACATAAATTGCATATCAATTGATTGTCGATATAGTGTTTTTTTAATACCTGTGAGGGGCACGTACAAATAAACCTTGAATATACGTACCTCCGAAGGGAGGGGGTGTCGGCCTAGAAACATGCGTAGCTGGACGAGGAGCTGCCGATCGGGGTCGCACCTGTGGTGCTGCGTCTACCTGAGCAATGTCGGCAGCATGACAGGTGAGCGCATAGAGAATCGAGCGCATCGAGTCCCGTATCCGCGTGTACGTCGACAGGTGCTCGTCTGCGCCCACCTCAATCCCCGAGCCTAACCGTTGGATCGCCGTGAAAGCATCAACGATGACCCTGTTGCACTCAATAACCTGCACGGTTAATTTGTACATTAATATTCGTAACATTTGACCAACAGAAAGGCTTATGAGGCGATGGTGCGATGCAGGATACTCACAGCACGAGCAAAGTCCTGGTCGTGGTGCCTGGCGTAGAGGTCTCTGGCGCTCGCGGCTTGGGCCTGTTGCTCCATGGGAGCAAAGGTGACCCTAGTACGGGTGCATGGCTGCTACCAACGTAGGTACGCCTGGTACCCCTCCTCCGTGTGTGGTTCTCCCGCGTGGTCCACGACCTCCTCGGTTGCGAGCAACCAGTCGTCGACCAAAGGCCCCAACTTGGCGGGCCAGTCACCAGCTGATTGCTGACCCTTGCACGAGTACCTGCAAATTAATGTATTGTGTTAGTGCGAACAACAGATAAAGCAAATTATTGTGGAGAGGTGGATGTTAATGCAACATATTAAAGCGTAGTAAAATCACTTACCGGTGAACAACAACTGTGACGCTTGTCGGAAACGGTACGGGAAAGGACTGACGGAAGCCGAACTGCCGTATCATGCAGTAAGGTGCGTGAGGCTCGACGCAAATGTCGAAGACCATCAGAACCGTAGTCATCCAGTATGCCTGGTCCCTCGTGCAGAGTGTGGACAGGCCTAACGGCGCACGACCGTGGGTAGCCACGGCACTGTAGGGCTCCCACACTACGTTGGTCGCAAGGCGGCTGAACTCCATAACAAACTCCGCGTACGACCGCCTAACCTGGACGTGAGCCTATCGGCGCTGCAATACAATAAGGTCGATGTGACGTACGATGAACTTAACAATAGTAGTATAATATCAACGAGTACTTGCGACGTACCTGACGCCGGCACCACAAAGTACCCATCGTTGGGTAGTCAACCGCCGGTCTGTTCTCGTATGGGTGGTGGTCCACAAGGGGGCGACCGATCACAATCCTCTCAGCCGCCCAAATAGAAATTAAGAGAGGGCACCCACCGAAGATCGCGCCAGGGTCCGTCTTGGTGCAAGCCTCGCAGAGGCCACGGTACTGAGCCACCAGCAATGCGGAACCCCAGCTCCACTGAGGCACCACGCCAATCGCGGCGTCGGTGATGCTCCTGGCGTAGTGCACGAGACCCTTGTCGACCGCATGCCCGTGATTGCCACAGAACATCACCCACCCAAAAAGCCACAGCAAGTACGCTTCCAAACAACGGCTGAAGGAGTACTCGTCGGCCTCAGCCTGTAGCTGGTCGACCTGCAAGTGTTGGATGAAATGTTAGGCACCTTACGAGCTACATACATAGTACGCTAGTCATTTCAGGTAGAAAAATCTCACAGTGAACTGAAGCAGCCACCTCTTCGTAGGTCCGGTGTTGTGGTGCTGTTGCAACGGCTCGAGCGGGAGAGCTGGTGCGCGCTGTACGGGTGCGAAATGTGCCGTCAGATCGTCCTTCCAGTCCACACCCGTGTCAACTGGCCCGACAGCGTCTCCCATGAGCGGTAGCCCCAACAAGTATGAGATGTCTTGTAGGGTAGGGGCTACCTCACCGCACGGCAGGTGAAAAGTGTGCGTCTCCGGCCTCCACCGGTTGATCAACGCTGCTAGGAAGGACCTGTCCGCATCCCAGCATCTGGTCGGGTCGGCGTCGCCGATGGCGGCCTCCACCAGCCGAGACAACGGTAGGAGGCCAGCCTCACGCAACCTGCAAAAGCAAAATAATACATCATTTAAAAAATTAACACAATGCAAAATTAACACAACAAATCCATACCTTCCGACAAAGGAGTCGTGAACCTGAAGTCGCTCGCATGACGACCGTGGCCGGAACGTCCCAAGCTGAGCCCCCTCCACCGCAGTAAGGTAAGACCGGTGGCGGTGATCTATCGCCGGATCCAACAACTCAGGTGTATGCTGATGCGCCATCTCTGCAAAAAAAAATGTGTTACATGTTTGGGCAAGTAAGAAGGTAATAATATAATCATAAAAACAAGTTATCTAAAATGGAAGAATACTTATAGAAACATCAAAATGTACAGGTTATTTATAAGATAACTTTCATAAGAAAGGGGCACATAATGAGAATAAAAAAACAGACAACAAAATTACAAGCCACGAAACATAAAGACATTACATGCGGAAGTCTAACAAGTGGTTCGCAACACAACTAATGCCAACACATTGTTAAGTTCGAACGAAATTACAAGCAAAGTCTTTTGCCAACATAGAACACACGAACTACACCACGTAGCTGGACGTTTGTTAACGGCGAAATTTGGTAATCGACTTGGAAAGAAAAGGGGAAACCGAAGCAGAGAAGACAGGTTGAATTGGAGACAGACCAGGTTTCGTATCGGACCCAGTGGTCGTATCGGACTGGGAAAGGCGTTGCCATAAAGAGCGTATCGGCCGATACAGATTTGGCTTGGTCGTGGGCCGATACGGGTTGTGAGTTGACAGCGTCAATGTGGGTTTGGTCTGGGCTCGAGATAAGCTTTAAGGAAGTTGCCAAATAGAGATAAAGCTCGGTTTTAGGCAATTGTATCTTGTAAATTAAGTAGTTTAGATCTGATCTGTGGCTAAAGTCTGTTGTAAAGGCTTGTTTGTTAGTTGTAGATAAGATCGTGCCCTACAAGGGTTCTGTTGTAATCTCGGGTATAAATATCTCGATAGTTTGTACATAGAAGCTCTCTCTCAATCAATCATACAATCAAACTGGAATCGGCCCTATCCGCTAGCAAGGCTCAGGTTAACGCCGATAAGACCAAGTTGGACGAGCTAGCGGTGGAGCCGATTGTCTTGAAGCACAAACTTGAAGAGCTCCGTCGCCTCGAGGCAGAGCTGGTATCGAAGCTGGAATCGACACGCCGAGAAATCCAAGAAGTCGAAGCCGGAATAGCTGCATCACCTAAGGTCATAGAAGACCAGACGGCAAAGCTCAAGGCATCGGCCAAGTACCTTGCGACCCTAAGCAAATCATTGAAGCCGATCCCAGGGTCGGTGGCCGATGATGCCTAGGCTATAGAACACGTCGAGCAGATTCGCCGCAAAGCCATTGCCACTATTGCAGACTTCATAGGAGGATGTAGCGTATTTTGTCCTCATACTGTGTAAATACGAACCTTATCGGCCATGCAGCCGAATTTGATCCAAAAATTCCAGTCTGAATATTACTTCTGAAATCCTTTTTGCAAACAAATATCCCTTTACTGTAATCAATCTCATCGGCCAGAAAGCCGAATTTGATCTTACTCTGAAGAAGTCTAACTTGAAATTCGTCCTGGAAACAGATATCCCTTTATTATACATAATCTCATCGGCCAAAAAGACGAATTCAGTCTCAAACTGAAAGAATCCAACGTGAAAATCCCTCGAAAAATTCGTTGAAAAGTTCCCAGAAAAATTCCTTGAGAAAAATTCCCTTGAAAAATCTCGCGCTTGTATACATATATGCCCCCCAAATTTTAGAAGATGAGGGCTCATGTTGTAAAATTTGAACTAAGGGCGATAGTATGTATCGGCCATCTAAAGACGATGCATAACACATCGGCTGTAATCATAAATCGACTGGAGGGCCGATCATGAGTTGATCCAGACGCTGGGATAATATCTCTTTAAGTACTTGCCATTAAGAGCTCGTCCATAAATCTCGCCATCCAGCCCCTTGAGCAAATAAGCATTGTGAGGAACACAGCGATGAATTTAAAAAGGGCCCTCCCAATTAGGTGACCACTTGTCGAATTTATTATCTCTGGAACCAATCGGCATTATTAATTTCCAGACAAGATCTCCTTCCTCAAATGACTTGGCAACAACCTTTTTATTGTAATGACGAGCCACTCTATCTTTATCACGTTTGATCTTCTCTAAGGCCCGTAATCGGACATGTGCCAAGTCATCTAACTCATCAACCATAAGGTTATGGTACTCATCGGCTGTCAAGTCGTCTTGCAAAGCAATCCGCCTTGAGCCGATGTTGGTTTCCCACGGCAGCACAGCTTCATGTCCATAAACCAGCTGATATGGGGGCACTTGGATTGCACCATGGCAAGCCATCCGATACACCCAAAGGGAATCGGCCAGCGTTGTATGCCATCGCCTCGGCTGTTCGTCGATTTTCTTCTTGATTAGCTTGATTAAAGTCTTATTAGAAGCCTCTGCCTGCCCATTAGCCTGCGCGTACTAAGGAGAAGAATTTAATAATTTAATGCCAATGCTGTCGGCAAATTGGACGAACTCATCGGCCTCGACTTCTCGTAATAACTGTAAGCCTTTGAGAACAGCTTCATACTCGGCTTGATTATTCGTATAATAAGGCTTGATAGTAAAAGCAAACTCGAAGCTTGCCCCCCGAGGGGATATGATAACTAGGCCGATACCGCATCCATGTCTGCACACAGATCCATCGAAATACAAGGTCCATGGCACAATATCTGAATATGCAATTGAGTCATCTCTGTGCTGAACAATAAAATCCGCTAGGGCTTGTCCCTTGATCGCTTTAGCCGATTCATACCGTAGGTCGAACTCTGTCAAGGCAAAAATCCACTTCCTAATTCTTCCTTTTAATATGGGGGCCGATAGCATGTATTTCATCACATCGGCCTTACTTACCACAATGCACTCATTGGAAAGTAAATAATGCCTCAACTTAGTACATGAGAAATATAAGCACAAACAGAGTTTTTCTACCGGCGTGTACCTTGTCTCGGCATCCAGCAACCTCCTGCTGAGATAGAAAATGACTCGCTCTTTGCTGTCAATGTCCTGAACTAAGACTGAGCCGATAGACTTCTCATCGGCCGATAGGTACAGCCTGAACGGAACTCCCTTCTGTGGAGGAATTAAAACTGGTGGGGAGCTCAAATACTCCTTGATATCATCCGACGCCTTCTGCTGCTTATCACCCCATATGAACTCTTCATCCTCTTTTATCTTCAATAACGGAGTGAACGGCTCTATCCTTTCTGACAGGTTCGATATAAAGCGCCGAACAAAATTGATCTTGCCGAGCAGAGATTGTAACTTGGTCTTGTTCGTCGGAGGTTTGATTTTCTTTATAGCATCGATGTTCTTCTGTGTAATCTCAATTCCTCTTTCGTGGACCAAGAAACCCAGGAACTGATCGGCCGATACGCCAAAGGCACACTTGTTAGGGTTCATTTTTAAACCATACTTCCTCGTTCTTTCGAGTACCTTGCGTAAATCGGCTAGGTGCATATCATATTCTCTTGACTTCACGACGACATCATCAATATAAACTTCAATCAAAGAGCCGATAAGATCATGAAAAATATAATTCATGGCCCTCTGATACATAGCTCCAGCATTCGTCAAACCGAATGTCATGACAACCCATTCATATAGGCCGATTGCCCCCGGGCATCGGAAGGTTGTCTTGTGAACATCTTCTTCGGCCATGAAAATTTGGTTGTAGCCTGCATTCCCATCCATGAAGCTGATAACCTTGTGCCCAGACGTGGCATCGACAAGCAAATCGGCCAGAGGCATAGGGTACTCGTCTTTTGGTGTTGCTTTGTTCAAGTCTCTGAAGTCAATACATACCCTAAGCTTGCCATTTTTCTTCATTACTGGAACTATATTGGAGACCCATTCTGCGTATCGGCAAGGTCTGATGAAGTTGGCATCATAAAGTCGTGTAATCTCTGCCTTGATAGCTTCGTGCATATCGGCCTTAAATCTCCTAGGAGCTTGTTTAAATGGCCGATAGCCTGGTTTGATTGGTAGCCGATGTTCTACAATCGATCGGCTTAATCCTGGCATCTCATGATATTCCCATGCAAAACAATCCATGAATTCTTTCAACAGATTTATAAGATTATTCTTGTATTCCTTTGGCAGGTTAGCACTTATATATGTCGGCCTAGGCCTATCACCTATTCCTATATCAACCTCTTCAAGTTCATCGGCCGACGTAAAACCCTGTCCCAACTTGCCATCGAGCTCGTCCACCGCATCATCTGTGTAGGGACTAGGTTGTTCATCTTCAACAGCGGACGACACATCTTTGCTAAAGTAATTGCTTGTCTTGATCTTCAATCGTCTCGATGTCGCAGTCAGTTACTTTGAGGAAATCGGCATCCCAGACTCGCCCGGACAAGCAGTCGATTCCCTCCATCTCCCATACTGCGAGATCGGCATTGGCCACGTGTACCGACCGATCGGCTTGCACGATCTCGACCTGGTCCCCTTGCCATTGCATGAGGCATTGGTGCATTGTTGAAGGGACGCAACAATTTGCGTGGATCCAATCCCGTCCCAACAACAAGCTGTAGGAACCCTTTCCGTCGAAGACGAAGAAGGTGGTGGGTATTGTCTTGCTGCCCACGGTGAGTTCCACGTTTAGGACCCCCTTCGCCTCGGACGCGTTGCCACCAAAGTCCTTTAACACCATGTTTGTCTTGATTAGATCTTCAGGTACCTTTCCAAGCTTCCTGAAGGTTGTGTATGGCATCAAATTGACCGCCGCGCCGCCATCGACCAGCATCTTCGTCATCGGCCGCCCGTTGATGAATCCCTTGATGTATAACGGCCGCAAGTGCCTGTAGCTGTCGTCAACTGGCTTGTCAAATATGGCTTGATCTGGTGACAACTGTAGCCTAGCCGAAGATTGCTCGTCGTTGGCCACTGCTTTATCAGCCGCCTGCACGCTGTACTCTGCTGGCAGTATAAAAACCATGTTAACAGGCGCCGATGTCACCCGTTTACCTTTTGAAGGCGCAGAGGCCCGGGCTGTATCGGAGGTGCCCTCATCGGCCGTGACCACCGTGGATTTTATCCTCCACCCTTTCTTGGTCTTAGCCGTCCGATGGGTTATTGCCACCTGTTGCTCTTGGATTTGTTCTTTCCTCCTTAGCCTCTGAACCCGCCGTTTCTGTGTCTTGGTGAATACATCGCTTGGGCACCATTGGGGGTTCTGGACCTGCTCCTCGTCTTCAATGTGTTGTTCTTGGCGCATCGGCCCTAGCCTTTCATGTACAGACTTTCTTTGCTTGGCCGGCCGATGCGCTTGCCTGTTTGAACTGCCCTGATAATAATCTTCTGCCCCATTGCACGCAGGGCACTCCTGAATGGACGGCAACCTCATCCCCTCGTTCCAGCAGAACCGAAAAAACTCGCACTCCCAATGTGGGTCGTAAGAGTTGTCTTGATCGGCGTAGTCTTGAGCTTGTTCCTCCTGCCTCCGCTGGTATTTTCTGATCAGGCCCTCAGAGGTCTGATAAGGTCGCTTGCCGGTCCGATGGCCACCGCCGTCGGCCCTGTCTGCCTGCACCATGTTGACTTGGAACGGGTGTCCTTCTATTTTCATCGGCTTCTTGGTGTCATCGATCTTAATTTTGCCCTGTTCAATAGCCGATTGAATCTGTTGTCTGAAGATCTTGCATTCGTTGGTATGGTGAGAGTAAGAGTTATGCCACTTGCAATATCTTCTCTTCTTGATTTCTTCGGTCGATGGCAATACGTGACCTACTGGCAGTTGAATTTGCTTTTCTTGCAATAATAGATCAAATATCTTATCGGCCTTGTTGATGTCGAAGTCAAACTTGTCTTCTTTGTCACCCTTCTTCACCCACTGGCAAGTTGTAGGTTTCCTCATCCAGGCCCATTCGACCAAGTCGACATCAACATCTTCATCGTCGTCGTCGTCGGAGGCATACTGATAAACTGTATTGATCTTTTTTGCAAATTTTTTAGCCTCCTGGAATCATTGTTCGTGGGCCGATACCCGTTGTGCTAGCTGAGCTAGGCTTTCAAATTCCTGTGAGGAGAATCTCTCGCGTATCGGCCCTAACAATCCTTGGAACGCCAAATCGGCGAGCTGTGAATCGGTCAAGCTAAGGCTGTAGCATCTGTTCCTTATGTCCCTGAATCGTTGAATATACTCCGGGACCGATTCGTCGACTCGTTGTCTAATGGCGGTCAGATCGGACAGTTTCATCTCTTGTACGCCGTTATAGAAATACCTATGAAACTATTTCTCCAGATCTATCCATCCTCTGATGGAATTACAGGGTAAAGATGAAAACCACGTAAACACAGACCCTGACAAGGACAGAGGGAAAAATCTCACCCTCAACGCCTTGATAGCCGATGCCTCCCCGCACTGTGCTAGGAATCGGCTTACATGCTCGTAAGTCGAGGCGTTGTCCTGCCCCAAAAACTTGGAGAAGTCCGGGATCTTGTATCGGCCTGGCAATGATACTCTGTCAAATTCCTCGGGGTACGGGTGCTGATACACTGTAGAGTTCTCCTTGGGCTTCAAGCCGAACTGATCCCGCATCACTTCGGCTATCATATCGGCCCAGTATCCTGCGGGCCGATGTGGGAGGTCTTGCTGATATGATTGCTACAAGCCCTCTGCCTGATACTGCCTGGGGGAGTATGGCTGGTAGTGGTGATCCATGTTTTGAGCGCCATATTGCCCTGCGGTGTGCTGCTGGTAGCCCTGTGGCGTATTATAAGCCGCCTGTGGTGGAGGATTGTTGAAAACCGGGGCTTGCGGCTGTACGGTCGACGGCTGGTTGACAGGGACTTGCTGCATCGACTCGACCGTTGGTTGCTTCCCCTTGGTCCATTGTGCATACTGCTCCTCCGTGATATGCTGAGGGCTCCCCCCTGTCTGCTTAGTAAGGACCAATGGCAGTGTTGTCGTTGGCTGCGCCGATGGAGGTGGTATCGGCGCTGTCGGCTGAGCCGTGCTCAAGTCGTTCCTCAGGGTCCGATAGGCAGGGAACTTATTTTCTGGTAAGAAAATCGGCCCCTGAGGCTTGTACTGGTGAATCGATCCATCTAGGATCGATTTGACCGTGTTGGTCAATGTGTTCACCAGAATCCCCGACTGGTTGACTAGCGCAGAATGAACCGCGGAGTCAATCCTGTCTTGCAACGTCGGCGTTGCAGTGTCTTCAGTCTTGACGGCGTGGTCATGTGCCGCCGCCGACGTGCCAGCTCCATCCCCAGGACTCGGCATAACCACCTTGGATTTCTGGATCAAGGTGCCTTGCCGAGTCCTAGAATATGTTTGCAGGTACATATTCTGGAACTCCTCGACCAGCTTCTCCATCTCGGCCTTCTGCTTTGTGTTGAGCGGGTCGGCGGTCACAGGGACGACGTTCTCCTCGAAAATCTTGACCTGCTTCGACATCTTGAGGAGATTTTGTTGCTGTTGCAGAGTCTGCGTTCTTTTGTCCCACTGGGCGTGCCAAAAGCGTGTTGGCGCAGAATTTAGACCCGCCTCGCAACAAAAGACAGGCTCTACGTTTCCACGGCGGCCTGGGAGATCTGCTTAACTCCAGTGCAGGTCCAAATCGGCTTGCCTAGTCATGCGCAGAGCGTGCCAATTGATTTGATCTGCAATCAACAAGAAACAAGTAAACCATGTCAGAAAACAATGGTCGATCGGCCGATAGGCCGATGTCACATTGTTATAGCCTAGCCGATAGGGCAAAGCTGTATCGGCTTACTCAATATAATAAGTAAACTGAAGAGATCCAGTCTCATCGGCCCATGTTAACATGCGTATAACAAATTAATGGAACCGGCCGATGAGGGTTTCACGAGGATAACTACACTAGCTATTACTCCAGTGTAAACTTATACAAGCCAATCGGCTAATATAAACACACCAATCACAAAGAAGTCTTTAACAACACTCTACGACCGATATATTTATATTCATCGATCCACATGTATAAGTGGCAAACACATGCAAGAACATAAATAATCACATGCATTAGATAAGACCGGCTGAAACCCCGGCGCTATCCTTAACTACAATCGAAAGCAGGCTTTGTGTTAGATCTCGAAACAGGACTAAGGTCGATAGCAACTCAAAGTGTGAATCAAGACTTAACGCAAAGAAAATCAAGCCGTCGATTGCTTTTAGGGATGGTAAATGTCTTAGATAATCTAAACGAGTAAACTGATTCAACTATCGTCGGCAATAAACCCTAAAACGAGTTAACCGCTGACAGCACAGAATCAGAAAACCACGTCGAGATTAATTAACACACGATAAACGACGATCACATCATCAGGGCTTAACGTGCCTAAAGCGACACGCTAGCCCCGACGATGTAAATCATCGGGTACGAGTTCTTACCTTGCTCTTGGGAAGCAAGAACTCGTCAGGAGTCAACCTCTTGCGAGGGTTGGCGATGCGCCGAAAGTAGATTGGTTTGATTGTATGATTGATTGAGAGAGAGTTTCTATGTACAAACTATCGGGATATTTATACCCGAGATTACAACAGAACCCTTGTAGGGCACAATCTTATCTACAACTAACAAACAAGTCCTTGCGGTAGACTTAAGCCACAGATTAGATCTAAACTCCTTACTTTACAAGATACAATTGCCTAAAACAGAGCTTTATCTCTATTTGGCAACTTCCTTGAAGCTTATTTCGGGCCCAGACTAAACCACGTTGACACTGTCAACTCACAACCCATATCGGCCCACGTTAACACCGAATCCGTATCGACTGATACGCTCTTTATAGCAACACCTCCACAGTCCGATACAGTTACCGGGTCCGATACAAAACCTGGTCTGACTCCAACTCAATCCTTCTTCTCTGCTTCGGTTTCCTCTTTCACTTCCAAGTCGATTACCAAAATCCGCCGTTAACACTAACGCAAAGCCTGCTTTCGATTGTAATTAAGGATAGCGCCGGGGTTTCAGCCGGTCTTATCTAATGCATGTGATTATTTATGTTCTTGCATGTGTTTGCCACTTATACATGTGAATCGACGAATATAAACATATCGGTCGCAGAGTGTTCTTAAAGACTTCTTTGTGATTGGTGTATTTATATTAGCCGATTGGCTTGTATAAGTTTACACTGGAGTAATAGCTAGTGTAGTTATCCTCGTGAAACCCTCATCGGCTGATTCCATTAATTTGTTATACACATGTTAACATGGGCCGATGAGATTGGATCTCTTCAATTTACTTATTATATTGAGTAAGCCGATACAGCTTTGCCCTATCGGCTGGGCTATAACAATGTGACATCGGTCTATCGGCCGATCGACCATTGTTTTCTGACATGGTTTACTTGTTTCTTGTTGATTGCAGATCAAATCAACTGGCACGCTCTGCGCACGACTAGGCAAGCCAATTTGGACCTGCACTGGAGTTAAGCAGATCTCCCAGGCCGCCGTGGAAACGTAGAGCCCGTCTTTTGTTGCGAGGTGGGTCTAAATTCTGCGCCAACAACGTTCCATGAGGACGTCTACGACGGGGTCGACTTGAAGTAGTGCCTTCACCCGTAGGGCAAGCTCCATCTGCTGCTGATCTTGATAGTCCTGCCTCCGCCGCACTTTGTTTTTCCTTGTCTTTAGGACAATACTTGTAGGTGTGGCCACTTTCATCGCATTTGCTGCGCCGCTTCACCCTACCTGCCTCCGACTCGTCCATATCGTTGCGGATGCGACGAGTCTTCCTCCTTCCAGCCTTGTCTCGGAGTTTTGATGGGTCAGGAATATTGATTATCGGATCGTTAATCTGTGTGAACTCCCCAACTACACCGAAGCCAAAAATCTCGCCACTTCATGTGTGACATATTGCTTGCTTAGAGAAGTATTGTGACACATATACTCCATCTTGGATGCCACAATCCGATGTCACGGCCATGACATGGGTGCATGGCCTATGGAGCAGCTTCGGCTTTCTACAAGAGCAATGACATGTGCCGTCGGCTTTCAGAACCACTCCTGCTTTACTCTCTTGTGGTAGATACCTCTGCCTGCCTTATCTTGGCAGAGTACCTCAAACCTGTCCTGTTGGGTACCTTGCACTAGAGCTCGATGTTTCATGGCCTTTGTACGCCACTCCGCTAGCTTTTTCTCCATGAAAGTTCCAAATAAAATGTTGTTGTTCGGCATAGAGGGAAGAACTGCTTGGAACCGCTCCCTAAAATACCTACTAGTGGGAGTCCACGGACACCGCGCATCAGCCAGTCGTAAACTTCCACCAAATTTGTTGTCATTATACCATATCTAGCACCACCTGTGTCATAAGTCTTCGCCCATTTCTCTTTTGGCTCATTCTCAATCCACTGAGAAAATTTTCGAATCTGCTCTCCAGTTCTTCTAACCAATGTTGGACTATCTGTTGGGAGATCTCCGAGTGCTTGAGGAGGGTCAGGAACGGCGGGCGCTGGTCTCGCTGCACACTGATCACTGCATTTGCATGTCAACTCGTCTAACCTCTTCCAAAGCTCATTGAATTTTTTCTCCTGGTTCTGATTGCATAGCCTCTTGAACATATTCATCAGCTCCTTGTTCTTGAATTGCTTGAAGAAATTAGCTCTCATATGACGCATGCACTACCTACTTTGTACATCTTCCCACTCACCAGGGTATCCTCTATCCATACTCCCAAATTTTAACTCTTCTATCGCTCGAAGTATATTGGTGTGCCTGTCATGTATTAGGCACACATTGGGCCTCATACCAACAACTTCTTTTTTAACCAGATGGAGGAACCAGTACCAGCTGTCGGTGTTCTCACTCTTAACAAAAGCAAATGCCAAGGGCAATACCTGGTTGTTCCCATCTACCCCAATTGCTGTTAGTATCTGGCCCCGGTACTTTCCGGTCAAGAATGTCCCAACAATGCAAATAACTGGACGACAGTGCACGAATGTCATCTTGCATGCATGTAGAGCTAAGAACGCTCTTTGCAGCACAGTCTTGCCAGGATGTTCAATTGAGGGGAATGTCTTGAGTGCACAAGAGCTCCCAGGGTTTCTTTGTTGGATAACAGATAGCAGACATAGCAAATTGTCATACGAGGCTTCATAAGTTCCAAATCTCATCTCTATTATTTTCTGTTTAGCCCTCCATGCATTGGCATAGCTAATAGTATACTTGAATTTCTCTTCGATATGTTGGATTATTGACTTTGGTTCATATGCCAGATTGTCCATGACGTGCGCATATATCTCAGATGCAACAAATGCACATGTAATATTCCTGTGGTATTTCTGAACACTAGGTAGATAACAAGTATGTTTGGTAACGACTGACACTGTCCAGTAATCCTTCCATTTCCCCTTATAAGCGTGCACTCTCCAGGGACACCCATCTTTTTCCTTAACACACCTAACTTCATATTGTGACCGGTTAGACTTGGCAACCCAAAACCCTCTATGAAGTGACACTGCAAAATGCTTCACCGTCTCCTTCATGTCTTCTCCTTTACCATACCTCGCTCCCTGAATAACCTCATTCTCTTTGTACTCTCATCTCACATTTTCCCCTTCAGAGACGACCAGACTAGAAAAATCATCACTAGCCCATTCGGCTAGATTAATATTGTTCTCGTCATCATCTGACGAATCATCTTCCTCTACACATCTTCCTCTACACGCTCATTGTCACAATCCTCTCTTTCCATTTCGTCCACAATGGCACTGACAGTCTCCCCCTCGTCAGCCACTCCACCAGGTTGCATGCCTACTGGAGCTACTACACCATCTTCCTCTGGTGCGTTGACCTGATCCACTCCAGTCTCATTCACTTCAGCACTTGGCCCCTCGCCATCATTGTCACGCCCGGAAATTTTCCCAAATTTCCAGACCATTTTGCGTATTAAGTCCCTGTCCAGGCATCAACCAGGGTACACAAAACGACAAATCAATAAACAGATCCAAACGTAAATAAAGCGATAAATACTTACAACAGAGGCACTTAGTCCTCACACCAAAAAGAAAACAGCAGCGGAAAGAGACGATCCTAGCGGGCTTCAGCTCCACTCCACAGGCAAACTCAACTGGGGTCTGAGCCTTGAACCTCTAACTTCATCTTCAACTCAGAAGTACTAAACTTCTGAAAAGGGGAAAAAATAGCAAGATTGAGTACAACCACCATACTCAACAAGCCACACCAATGATGCAGACATGCACAGGGAAGACAAAGGGAGGCCTATGGCTATTTGCAGAAAAGCGATCGAAAACCTTTTTATTTTAAAATAGTAAAATAGTTGTTTAATTAAGGCAATATTAAATATCCACTGAACAACGCTACAACCACGTTGAACAGGCCCAACCATTCCACCTGAACTACACCAGTTCATTAAGTCAAATTAATTAAACATGTGAGACTAATCACGGTGAATCTGGTCAATCGCCCATAACTGCGGGCACGGCTATTCGAATAGTTTTACTCTGATCAGAGGTGCGCAACTGTACCCACAAGACACGATTCCACACATGTTACCATGCCCCAAAGTATCACCACGATACTGCAAAGGGGGAAATCGTGACAAGACCTTTCGCATAACCCCCTCTAACCAATCGTACCACCTCGGGTTTCGCCCCCACCCCTCAAAAGGCAGTGGGCAGCCCCCCCTCGTGCCTTGGTGAATCCGGCAGCCGCATAGACCGTCGCAGGGCCCATCCAAACTCCATCACGCTCACCCTAACCAGTGTACGTCAGCTAGAGGAAAGTTACACTACAAGTCCAGCAGTTGCCCATTCTTGCTTGTGGTAAGCACTGTTATTCTTCCAGGGTTTCCCATGAACCGGTCCTTAATTGCCATGGGTGCGACCAGCAAAACCATGCACCCACAGCCCACCATTAGGTCATATTTTAGTTGGATAATTACGACCAATAAAACATGGTCGGGTGTTCTCGAGCGAACTGCTCGTTAGAAGCTAATTGTAAACAGTGTAATTATCCCATTAAATGAGCTAGTGGTAATTAAGCATGGCTAAGCATATATAATTCTAGCAAAGTCAACATAAGTGACTTACGCTAGTCAAATTATCACCCAAGGTTAACAAAGGACGGTTAACAAGTAAACATGGCACAAGCGAACGGATAGGTAAACCCTATTCCCATGTAATTAGCAAAACATGCACTTTATTTGCAAACGTAAAACATTTCGTAAAATAGGTACAACATGCTCAAGGGGAATGTGTGACTTGCCTTGCTTCTTCAAACAATCTTCCGGACTCTTTCCTCGCGAGCGCGAACTTCCGAAACGGCGGAATCTACACGCTGGCACGCAAAACGAGGAAAAACTCTAATAAAAACCAAGTAAACAATACATAAAAAGTAAACAAACATGTAGAGCTCAATTTTAGATGAATTTTGCAAGTTGAATGGCTCAATTTGGAGTTCGTATGAATTAGATATGAATTTTAGAAGTTTTGAGCCATTTAAATGAATTTCTGGAAATTAAATCGATTTATTGCGCAATTATTAATTAATTTTGCAAAGGAAAGGGCTACGCTGACATCATCAAAGGGAAACGCGCCGGAACGGCGGGTCCCACGTGTCAACGGGTCAAGGGCGGAAGTCCACGGTGGACCAAGTCCACGCACGCACGGGTGCGGACGCACCACGTGGCACTGACGTGGCGACCACGGCGGACGAAAGGGAGAAGGTAGCGCCGACGTGGACGCCAACGTGGCGAAGCCGCGGGCGGCCACGTGGTCTGGGTGTGGACCGGAGAAACAAAGGGGGCCCACGTGTCGGCGACACAAGTGTCGGCGAACCGGGGAGGGAAAGGAGGTAAACTAGACCTGAGGAGGTGAACTGGGCTTCCTCGGAAAAAAGTTAAAAGGGCCGAGGGACATAAAGTAGACTTTTGTGTGGAGAAAGGATAATAGGCCGACGCCCAATAGAGGAGAAAGGGCTGGGAGGGACGTGAAGTGGACTTTTCGCGAGAAGGTGGGCCAATCGGGCCGAGCGGGGTGATGGGCCGGCCTGAGAAAAAGGGAGGGGGACGCAAAATAGACTTTTGCGGGGAGATGGGCCAATCAGCCCGACGGCCGCTGGGCCGGAGGGAGCGGTGGGCCGGCCCGGAAGAAGAAGGAGCCGGCCTCTAGGCCGGGGCGGGCGGCTAGGGTTCGGCCGAAACCCTAGGCCGACCCGGTGAGGGCACGGCGGCGGCGGTGCGGTGGCGGACGGCCACTGGCGGCAGCTGACGACGCGGGCGCGGCGGCGGCCGGGCGGCGGCGCGAGGCGGCGACGCGACGGCGGCGGAGGCGCTGTGGCGGCGACGGCGCACCGGGGGAAGGAAAAAAAAGAAGAAACGGGAGAGAGAGGAGCTCTCCGGGCGGCAACGGCGACGGAGTCCGGCCGGAGGCGCGGTCGGGAAACCGCGGCGTGGCCGCAGCCGGATGCCGGCGGCGCGCGCGCGCGGCGACGACATGGGCGGCACACACGACGGCGGCCGGGAAGGAAGGAGGAAAAGGGGTGGCAGCGGAGCTCACCCGGGCGGTGACGAAGGAGGCGGCGGCGGCTCCGATCTAGGGTTTGGGGCGACGGCGGAGGGGAAAACGAGGGGCGACGGTCGCGGGGAGGGGAAAATATAAGGGCGGCGCGGCGGGAATCCCGCCGGGAAAAGCGGCGGAGCGGCGCGCGGCGGCGGCCGGCCGAGTCGGGGACGACTCGGCCGTGGGCCCCACCCGTCGGCGACCGGGCGACGCGGGGAGGCGCGGCGGACTTTCGGGCGGCCTTTGGGCCACGGCCTCAGGTCGGCCCGGGAAGGGGAGGGGGCGCCGGGCGCGGCCTTGGGCCGAAGGAGAGGGGAGGGGGTCGCGGGGGCCGCGGGAGAGAGAGAGGATTTTGGGCCGAAAACGGCCCAAAACAAAAGGGACATTTTTAATTTGTTTTTTAATTAATTTAATCAGTTAATGATCTTTGTGACTTTAAAATTATTTCTTTAGCTCCAAAAATTCACGAAAAATTTTGGAGAGTACTTTAAGGCACAGAGAATATTACAAAAATATTTCCGGCCATGATTTTTAAAGGAAATTTTTGATTTCCTTGCTAATTTCACTTGTTTAAATTGCTTTTGATTTTTATTTAATTTCTGGAAAATGTATTATTAGGTAATTTTTAATCCCGATCGAAAATCGGGGCGTGACAATCATCCATGTTCATTTGTACACTTGGATCCTTCGGATGAACATACGGAAGCATAGCTAGAGGCCACCCGCGTTGCAATGCATTCTCCACATACCATCTCCACATCCGAGAGTTTTGAACTGGCATTAGTTCCCAATAAAAACCCTCTGTTGCCCGACTTACTACAACATAGATTGTAATGTCACTTGTCTGTGGATCAACTCCCAAGACCCCCATCAACCATCTTTTTATAGAAGGTACACTCCTCTCAGCTGGTCTATTAATTCCCCTTGCTGTTATAATAAATTCTGACAGATCTACCCCAGTCGGCCCGTAACGGACGTTTCTTTGATCATGGTATAGTTGAAATATAAGTTTACTAGTCATATCTGTAAAGTAAATTACTAGGTCATTATTGTACGTAATAAATGACTATAGCGTAATATCTTGTTTGCAACGTACCACAATTTTTATATATGCTATTGTAATGCTACTCAACAACATTTTAAACTACAGATCTACTAAGTTACCTATATCTAACAATACAAAGTTCTACAGTACCATAGCTAAAACTCTAGTTCATATAGTGCATTTATTCAAACAAAGTTCTACAAAAATACAAGTAAAACCCTAGTTAACATAATACATTTAGTCACGTATATGATTTAGGAATATTACCTGAAATCGGAGTTTCAAACCGGCAGGGCTTCGCCTCTTCTTCTCTTCTCCTCTCCTTCTCCCTTTTTTTAATGTGGAGAGGTGAGAGGAGAAATGAGGAAGAAAAGCAAGGCAGCAGGCCTTTTATAGGCGATGGGGCCTGTCGCCCTTTACCAGGGCGGCAAGTGGGCTGCGTGCAAAATTCACATCTACACTAAACGGCCGTCCCCCGTGCGTGTGCCATGTCACCTTGCCGCCCAAGTGGAGGGCGGCACGGTCTATTTGTGCAAATATTTTCGTCACTATAATATTTCTGTAAATATTAAAAGAAAAGAAAATCTAAAAATTAAAAAATTCTCTTGGTGCGTGCGTGCTGCCCTTGTTCTCCGCGGCGCCACGTCGGCGTCGGCGTCGGCGGCGACGGCGGCTGCCGTCTCGCCTCGTAAGCCGCAGCAGTAAACGCCGGCTCCTCGGCCGTAGGCATGGAGGGAGTCGCCGAACAATGCTAGTGTCCTCCGCTGCGTTGGCGGCGGTGGTTACTGGTTAGGGCGGCGGAGTGGGGATGGATTAAAAACACAGGCAGCGGGGAGCCGGGGAGATGGGAATCCTGTCCTGTACTTTCCGCGTTGGGCGAGGCATAGATCGAGCAAACGCACTTATCAAAAGCTCGAAGGCTGAGTAGAGGTGCCCGCTTCTTCTTTGTTTCTTCAGAGGAATCGTCGAGGAACCAGTAAGTAACTTGCACTTTGCTCTTGTCCGTACTACTTCTCCGTGAAAATTTTGGCGCTATGATGCTGCTAGTTGGTGAACTCATAGATCAAACTATGAAAGTGGGAAAATGTGATAAATTTTGGCACCGAATTGTAAATCGTAGCTTCTGGTAGATCAAATTGTTGAATGAAATTATGAAATTAGTTAGGGGGATGAACAGAATTCAGAAATATCTTAGATTCAGCTATCGTAAACACATTAACACACTAGGCAATGCCATGAGTATGTGATGATACAATGCCAAAATTTTACTCTTGTGTCTTAATTTCTGAGTACTGCAGGTCATCTTTTTGCATAGTTGGTAGGCATCGTAGGTTCTTTTGAATTCACGAGGCTTGTCTCCCCAACCTTTAGCACTTCACTGAGAACTTGTCCAGATTTGGTATTTCTAGAATAACTCGTACTTTCTGTATTCAGCTCGTGAACTGGATGTTCTCTGAAAAACAGAAATAGCATAGATGAAATTCACTGAAAGTATTATCAGTCCACATCAAAATGTGTAGGTAAAGTATCTTACAGTAATTCACTGAAATTTTGTTTTGGTGGCATTTCGAGTTCATCCAAACTTCTCTCAAACATATCTAAAACCTGGGTTATTGTCGGGCGATGCATAGGTAATACTTGTACACACCACAGACCAATTGAAGTCATCTTTTTGGCAATTTGCTCAACCTCACTTGTGACTTGACAAGCTTGTAATCCGTCATCCAGAGCAAAGTGGTCATAAATCCAATCTGGAAAATACTTTGCACTTGAATTTTCAACCATTGATTTAGCATTCTTCCGGCCTCCAACCATCTCTAGCAACATCATTCCATAACTATAAACATCTGACTTTGTTGAAACGATTCCAAAGGATCGATAGATAACTTCAGGAGCGATAAATCCAATTGTTCCTCTAGCACCTGTCATTGAAAGCTTGCTCTCCTTGGTGCGGCACAGTTTGGCTAAACCAAAATCAGCAATCTTTGGGCAAAAATCCTGGTCTAAAAGGATATTCTGAGGCTTTATATCGAAATGGATGATTCGTGTGTTACAACAGTGGTGCAAGTATTCTAGCCCACGGGCAATCCTGATTGCAATTTCGTAAAGTTTTTCCCACCCTAGAATTTCTTTGGGATTTTCTGAATAGATATAATTGTCTAGAGAACCATTGGGCATGTACTCGTAAAGAAGAGCTCGTTTTGACCCCTCCAAACAAAACCCAAATAAGCTAACAATATTAACATGTGATGTCCTCCCGATGCTCATAACCTCATTCACAAACTCCTCTCCATTTCCTTTTGAGTCATGCAAGAATTTCACTGCAACCAGACGACCATCTTGTAACCTTCCTTTGAATACGACACCATAACCTCCTTCTCCAAGCTTATAATTAAGAAAGGATGTTATCTTTGTTACATCTGAATACTTGTATCTTGTTGGAGCTATGGATCCATAAGATTCTATGAGGGCCTCAATGTTCCTTTCACTGGTGCTGCTAGTCTTTGTGCAAAGGAAATACCGTAGTTTTTTCCCCTTCCTATGCCATATTAGCACATATATACAAGGCAAGAGCAAGCCTGCAGCTGCTGCTGTCAAAACTGAGATTAAAACACATGTTATTTCCTTTTACAAAATCATAATGGTATACTACGACCATTTAATTTGTGATATCATTGGCTTTTCCTATTAAGGATATTATTGCTTAAAGTTTTTTTGTTATTATGGTTTATGATTCAATGGTATTGTGGTAAATGTTTTTGACATACCTATTAGTATGGTTCTCCTGCCAATTTTCTTGCTGCCTGAAACAACACAGATTTAATCAGCAAAAGTAATGTCAAGAGTAGAATATTTGATGTTGTCCCAAAACAAATGAAGTATCACGTTTGAAGTTCAATATTCTTTAGATGATGTATTCTATAACCAATCACGCGCGTAGTAGAAAAATAATCATCAAATAGTGAACAAATTCTTTTATTGATGAAGTGATTATTCTTAAACCAGGTCTGATACAAGAAATAGTTTAAGAATTGTTACAGGTCATGTTCTTTGGATGAACATATATGTGGAAAACTAGTACTCTATATCATTGCTTGCATATGAAACTTATTGGACGGAATGTTTAGGCCCGAGGTAACTGAGAAAAAAAATCTGTATTCCAAACGAAGCTAGCAAGCAGAGGCTAAGCAGCTGGTGTGATGAGGAAACGAATACGGCCCTATTATTTGGAATGGCTTAGTTTCTGCAAGGAAACGGCAGCTTATAAACGAAAACGAGCTTACCACAAATCATCGCCGTTGGAGCATTGGCAGTCCAGCCCATTGTTGGTAACATTGACCCGGCATTGGCCACCGCTCTCCGTGCAAGTCTTGCAGTCGCCTGGGCCAGCCGTATACTCGAGAAGAAACCCACCCTTGATGAGCCACCCGTAGTCCTTCGCCGCCGCACCGTCGTACCCCAGCACCGGGATCATTGACACCGTGCAGTTCCCCGGCAGTTGTCTCAAATCGTCATCAGGCTTGTACCTCTCCGCAAGCCAGGCGTACGACTTGGACGATTCATTTCCCGCACAATTCAGGGCCGCCCAAGAAGGTGGAAGATGCCCCCCACTGTGCTTGCAGTCGAGGAGGAAGAAGAGCTCCCTGTTTCTGGGGCTAATCTTGAACGGCGTGAGGCCAATGTCGGAGGAGGCGTTGAAATAACTCTGGGGTTCGCATGAACCGTTCGTCAACTGTACGTTGGTGACCATGAAGGAGCTGTCATGTTAGAAGATTTGCTGGATTTGGTACGTCCAGAACCCCTTCTTAAGGGAAGAAGCATTGCGTCCGTCGCACGTGGCCTGAAAGGCTCTGTAGCCGCACTCCGCCGGGTGTGTGCCGGCGAGCCAGAACGGGTAGCTGATGGTAAGATTCCCGCAAGTCGCCGGCTCGCAGAACGGTGATGTGTTCGTGATTATGGCGTTAGCGGTGGAGCTAGCTATTTGGATAGTGAGCAGTAGCACTATCTAAAGCAGAGCACCGCAGATGCAGGAGTAGGGAACAGATGCATGCTGCGGTGGAAGTGATCAAGACTACGGTGTACTACTACTGCTCGATCGACACGCAGCAGATTTCGGCGACACTGAGTCTGAGAAGGTAATATGATTGATGCATGCAACAGGGAAGAAGATAACAGATCAGACCGGAAGCGTGAAAGATGTTGCCAAATGTGTTGACCATTCCTCGGTCTCCTTTTTGATCTTTTTTTTTCTTTTTGAAAAAAGTCCATTTTACTTCTTCAAACTAATTCCTTAACCCTTGAATTATTTTGGGCTCATTTTATCCCTTAAACTATTAAAAATGATTCACTTTATTTCTTAATAACATTTTTCTTTTTCTTTTGTTACTCTTTATACAAGTTATATTTTTAGATAAAATTTGTTAGAGCCAAAGATGGCACCGTTACCAAAGTTCAAAAATATTTTGAAATTCTTTCATGGTTGTTTGCTTGAACTTTAAAATTTTGATGTTTAAATCAGTTTGAAGTGCTTTCAATCTATGTAAACAGTAAGAAAAAAATAAAAAAATAATGTTGAGACGTAAGTGGTCAATGCATCTATATTTTACTAAATTTTCAGTGCAAAATGTGACTTGTACAGAGAGAACTAAATAAGAGAAATAGCGTTAGGAAAATAAAGTGAACCGTTTTAAATAGTTTGGGGTGTAAAATGAGCTTAAAAAATTAGTTTAGAGGGTTTAGTGTTCCAGTGAAATAGTTCGGGGGAGTAAAATGGACATTTTTTTCTTTTTTTTTCCTACTAAGACCCGGTGATTTTTTTTAAAAAAGCTTTTTTTACTATTTTTTTCCACAACGGCTAATGGCCTAATTGCGGACTAATATTACGAGCATATCGACGAGGTAGAGAATGGAAGGTTTGCAGCTGAGCGTGCCTTAATTATGGTGTAAGATAGAATACAGTTTTTTTTTTTGAAGGCGGGCAAAAGCTTTGCCTTTTTTATATTACAGTAATCACATCAAGGGTAACCAAATGATAAAAAAAATTGTTCACCTAATCCAGCTTCTTTTCGCCGGAACCTAAAGATTGAGCACGCCCGAGTTGAATTTTGGCGTGTGGAAACCAGATCCCGCGTCCAGATTTCAAAGCACACTAGTATCGCTATTATCGAATAGTAGCAGTGTGGGGGTGCGTTTCTTTGGTGTTGATTGCCACTTCAAGACTTCTGCCCTAATTTGCCGGGTGGCGTCTGTAAAATCTTGACTTGTGTATAGATTTGTGAGGTGTGTGTGTACAGAGAAGGACGGGCTACTAGCTTCTATGACCGTGTCGTCTACGTTAAAGTCTTCTCGCTCTTTGCAGTTGTCTCTATATAGATTATTATAGCATTGACCGATGATATGTTTAAAGCCTTTCAATATTATATACTTTAGGACTGCTCTCTCCGTTTCAAATTATAAATTATTTTAATTTTAAGAAGTCAAAACATCTCAAATTTAATCAAATTTATAAAAAAATAAAGGTTTATGACATCAAATAAGTATGCTACGAAAACATAATTAATGAAGAATCTAATGATACTTATTTGATATTATAAATGTTATTATTTTATTATATAAATTTGGTCAAACTTAAGATGTTTTGACTCTTCAAAAAAGTTAAAATAACTTATAATTTGAAACAGAAGAAGGAGTACGAATTAAGCCATACGGACGAACATGTAACAACGTTTAAAGATCATTTTATGTTCTCGAAAGTAGTGCAAACTGGAATAGGAGCTCACCAGCGCATATCGTCCCTCGCAGCTCTCCGTCGGTGCAGAGGCACGCCAACATGGCTGAATCGCTGCTGTAGCGGCACTGGCCGCCGCTCGCTCGACAGGCGTCGCAGTCGCCGAACCCATGTTTCTGCCACTCCAACACGAACCCCTTCTTGAACAGCGGGCTGTAGTTGGTCGACGTCCCCGCTGAAAAGTTCACCGGAGCCTCCGGCCACAGCACCGGCAGGTACGAGTACGTGCAGTTCCCGGCTTGGATCGCCGGTGGACTGTCACGGTCGTAGGTCCCGCCGAGGTACGCGTAGATAGGCTTACTGCAGCTGGAGATGGTGGCGTTCACAAGGCCGTCGATCTCCGGTGGCTCCGTGCCGTTGCAGTTGTAGAGGAAGCAGATGGCCCGGTTCCTGCTGCTGATCGTGTACGGGCTGAGAGCTAGGCTGGACGATATGTTGAAGTCGGTGCGGCACACGCCGTCGCCGTCGGCGACCCTTTTGTGTGCGGCGACGAATGAGCTATTAGTGTAGTCGATGCTGAGGACGAGGATTTGCGAGCCCCTCAACGAAGCCACACCATAGTCGCTGCACCACAACTCGAAGGCCGGGTGGCCACAGGAGGCAATGGCCAACGACGACCGGTTGAGGTCGGGGCCTAACCAGAATGGGTACTTGACGGTGAGGTCACCGCATGTCGCAGGCTCGCATTTGGCGTGTGCGGGGTGGCACAGGAGGAGCAACGAGGCCAAGAGCGGGAAGAACAGCAACTTCGGGTGCATCTAGCCACTCAAACGGTGGAGCTAGCAGCTGCCCGGCTGCTGCTACACAATGGAGGAGAGGAGAGCAGCAGAAAACTGGAAGGGGATGAGAAGGTCTAATGCTTGAGGAATGACATTGTCTTGCTTGACCATCATTTTCCGATTAATTAGACTTCATTTTCATCAACACAAGTGGAGAAGTCACCGTCGTCTCTGACTTCTGAGGGGGGAAAGGTGAAAAGGGCAACTTTAATATTCTAATCGCGATGTCTGATTAACTAATTGTACATGGGCCATATGGAGGAATGCTAATTGGCGCATATGCGCCACGACGCTAACTCGTGCATCCGACGGTTAGCGCTCACCACGTGGGATGAATAAGGCTTTGTTAGTCAGCCTCACTTCCCAACTCCTTTTCCTCGTGTTTCGCGCGCACGTATTTCAAACTGCTAAACGGTGTGTTTTTTACAAAAAATTTCTATACGAAAGTTGCTTTAAAAAATCATATTGATCCATTTTTGAAAAAAAATTAGCAAATACTTAATTAATCATGTGTTAATGAGTCGTTCCGTTTTCCGTGCGGAGAGAATAAACTCCCAACACAGGCTGCCAAACTCAGCCTAGCGCTTACTTCTAATCTAGTGCTTAGCACTAATCTCATGTGTTTAACACTAATTAAAATTTTTAAGATAAAATGATAAATAAATAGTTCAGTTGAAAATTTTAAAATATAAATTGAAAGTTTTGAAAGTTGGATTGAAAGTTTTAAAATATGAGGTGAAAGTTTAATATTTAGAGTTGAAAGTTTCAAATTAAGTTAAAAAGGTTTATAATGTGGATTGGTAGTTTAAATAACCAAGTTAATTTTTTAAAAATATTTAGTTTAAAGATTTAAATCTTGAGTTAAAAGTTTTTAAAACTTGATTGGAAAATTTTTAAATTTGAGTTGAGAGTTTTCAAATCTTGACTTGAAAGATTTTAAATTAGAGTAGAAAGTTTATTCGAATTTTTAAATCTATATTATTTTAAGAGACAATATATATATATATATATATATATATATATATATATATATATATATATGACGGAGCGTGAGGCTCCTCACCGGGAGACCGCGCGGGCCCCCCTTTGCCGGTTCGGCCGGGGGCGCTAAGTGAGTTTCTTCGCCCTCGGTCTAAAGAATGTCAGCGAGAGTGGAAACACGCAAGACGCGGGCGACGTAGACAGGTTCGGGCCGCTGAGAAGCGTAACACCCTACTCCTGTGTTCTGGTGGATCTGAGGGTCTCCAACCATACAAAGGGAATTCTATCTCCCACGTATTCGCCGGAGTCCTCTCCCTCTTTCCTAGGCCTGGGCCTCCTTTTATCTGATCAGGGGTCACCACATGGGCCTCAAGCTGCCTAAGAAAAGAAACATTCTTTTTACAATCAGGGCTAGTCTACAGCCGGAAGTGACTTCTGACAAGCATGGTGCACGCCTTCTGCCCCGCTCGCCAGCTCTCCCGGTGGACGCCCGTTTCAACCTTCATTCAATGGCCGGCGACTTTCTTGCCACGCCTGCGCTGAAATCTGGATTGGATCTGACCGAGGCTGACATACCAACTCCAGGAGTTAGCACGCCGGCTCCGGCTAGGGACGAGAGCCAGGAGGCTCTCATCATTCCGACGGGACGGGACGAGGCGTGCCATTGGCCGCCTGTCGCCACCTAACCCACGATCTGACCGGTCTGTGACCGGTCACACACCGCGACCGGTCACGGACCGGATAAGCGTGCGCTGCGCCGCATTAAATGCGGCGTGGTGCGCTCGCCTGATCCGCTATAAATGCGGTTAGGTGAGCCCTGTTGTGCTCACCTAACCCGCACACGTGGCGCCAAGATCACGGGGGGTCGGGGCACCCCAGCCCTCGGGGCCGAAACGGGAGCGGCCCGACCCCTCGGGGAGACAGAGGAAGGGGCGGCCACGTCACCCCCGGGCCCGACCCCCCCGAGGGGGTCGGGACACGTGGAGGACCGCGGCTACCCAAGCCTCTAGTCATGACACCCCCGGTCCCATGTCACCGACAATATATATATATGAAAAGGAAGTTAAAAAGAATGACTAACGGCCTCAAGGCCACTAACCGGAAAAGCTAATCACGACATCACGTGAAGGGAGAAAAAGGAATAAGTTTGTCTCTCAACTTTACGTCGAGTCTGTCTGAGATCCCTAATCACTAATAACAAAAATCTCCACCCTTAAACTATACCAAACCGTGCAAAAAAAAGGTCCCTAGGCAGTATGAATATCTGGTTTCGCTGACGTGGCATCCTAGTCAAAATAAATAAATAAAATTATGAGACCCATATATAGGTGAGAAGAAAAAAAAATGGGGGACCCACATATCTTTTTTTTCTCTTTTCTCTTTTCTTTCTTCTCTTGTCTTCTCTACTCTCCTCAGGAGGCCGCCGACGATGGGAGAGAGGCGGCTAGCGAGCCTGGCCGAGCTTCGCCGCCTCGAGAGGCTCCACCGTCGCCTCAAGCGCCTCGCGACGAAATGAGGGAATGGGGCCGTCGGCAACAGATGGGGAAGAGGCGGCCGGCGAGCCCGACCAAGCGGGGCAGGGCGACGGACGAGTACGGCAACGGGCGGCGGGAGGGGGGAAGACAGCCGACCGCACCGACGTGAGAGGGGGAAGAGGAGGCCGGCCGACCGGCGAGCCCGGCCGAGCTCCGCCACCTCGAGCGCCTCGCGACGAGAGGAGGGAACGGGGCCGCCGACAGCAGATGAGGAAGAGGCAGCCGGTGAGCCCGACCGAGCGAGGCGGGGCGGGGCGGTGGGCGAGCGCGGCAACGGGCGATGGGAGAGGGAGGGAGAGGTGGCCAGCCGCGTCGGCCTCTCGGCCGCGGTACAGGATGGCCTTGAGGACGGTGTTGTGGGAGAGCGCGGTGCGGGCGATGTCGAGGTCGAGCATCAAGCGGAAGAGTTTAACAGATTCCTGCAGGATGTTGGCCTTGCCGTAGGCGTCGATGAGGACGGTAACGATGGGCTCTCAGGGACAATGGAGAAGGAGGGCATGGTGTCGAGGAGGAGGCAGCGGACATGGTTGAGCATGCGGTGGGAGGCGAGGATCGGGATGAGGAGGGTGAAGGTAGCTGGCTCGGGGCTGAAGCTGACGCGGCGGTAGGTGAAGCGGTAGAACTGGAGGGCGAGGTCAACGCGGTCGGTGGCGGCGGCGGCCCCCCGAGATGACGCCGTGGACGAGCGGCGCGACGAGCGTTGGGGAGAGCAGGCGGATGGAGTTCTCATGGCGGGTGGTGCACGGGCGGCGGCAGATCATGTAGAGGATGGTCTCATGGAGGGGCTCCTCGCGGCGGGAAGGGTTGGGGGTTGTCGCCGCCGCCGCTAGAGAAGAGAAGAAAAGAGAAGAAAGAAGAGATGGGGGTCCCATATTTTTTTCTCACTTACGTGTAGGTCTCATAATTTTTTTCTGACTAGGATGCCATGTCAGCGAAACCAGAAATCCATACTCCCTAGGGACCTTTTTTTGCACGGTTTTGTATAGTTTAGGGGTGGAGATTTTTGGTATTAGGGATTAGGGACCTCAAACAAACTTGACGTAAAGTTAATGGATGTCAGGTGAACTTATTCCGGAGAAAAATACGCGTGTGGGCCGGCTTGGGCTCAGCCCATGCACCCGTAACGTATCACACACATACGCGCCAACTACTCTTTTTCATGGTTCTGACTTCTGAGCAAGACAGGGTTCTATCAGTCATGGCGTAGTAATTTGTCTCAAAATAAAACAATTTGAGATAATAAAGTAATTCCAAAACTATTATATTAGGATATGTCTCATTTTATCCTAAATTGTTTTATTTTGAAACAGACAAATTAAATGGAATTATCTTGGCACCAACTTGAAAATTTTTTAGACGGCCCAGCTGAGATTGGACATCTCTCGGCAAAACATCACAGCAAACCACTTCTACTAAACTGGTCAAACTTCAATTTGAAACAGATGAACAACTCTAAAGACCTTTGCTTCAAAATATTTATACCAAAATTTTTCTGTCATTTGTCTGTTTTGAAGCGTAGAATTGCCTAGGGATGAAGACATTCAAACCAGAGAAGGGAAAGAAAGATTAGCAGGTGGGTTAAATATTTGACCATTCCTTTTCCTTGATTTTGACTTTTGCCATGGAGTAAAAAAGGCCATGACGGTAAGTGGCTCCGATTAACTGATATCGGTTGCGATCAACGGTCAGGCCTGGCGGACTCACCTCCCACCATTCTGCCATCTTGTGTTTCTGGTTCTTCCGCCCTACAAGTATCAAGCAATCTTAACCCTAAAAAAGTAGTACTAGAGGAATACTTTTAGTTCCTTTTGAATGTATACTAATGAATGAATTGTAGTTGGACTCCTTCAGGGACGACACTTATGTGCATTCTATTGGCATCTCCCAGTTGACTATGCGGATCAAATTGAATCGGTATGTCGGAAAGACTAATTAGCGCGTAAGCGCCAGATTAGTTACCCGCATACCTTCACATATCATTACCGCAACGCGTTACGAGTCAAAATCAGAATCTAAGAAAAAGAAACGCGATTAGCGCCGTGATTACTTCCGATTTTTTCTGTAAAAAAATAGTTCCGATTTTTTAATTAAACCGTATTAGAAAATATAATTAGCGACTTGATTAGTTTTGACATTTTTTTTTGTAATTACACCGTATTAGACAACGTAATTAACGTCTTGATTTGTGACAAACCCAAATTGTAAAAACTTGTAAAATCAATAAAATAAAAATTTTCATTTATATTTATCGTGGTGAGAATTTATTTTAGTTGTTTTTGGATTTTTTATACATCATTGCATTTTGCATACAGGAATTAAGTTTGAGAATAATAATAATAACAACAAGAACAACAATCTAATTAGTTATAGCTCAGTTTTGCATCTCTCAAAAAAAATTGTGAAAACACCCAAAATTAATTTAAGTAGGAATAAAAATAGGGAAAATGTTTGAATTTTCAAAAATAAACTACACATGAGAAAAATCCCAAAAATTCACTAAATGGAGTTCTTTACCATGCTAAGCTCCAGTAAAATTTTCACAAATTTTTGAGCAATGTAGCTATCTCGAAAAATGTCCAAACCCTCAGTTTTTCCCTCTCCTTCTCTTCCTCTCTCTCTTGTGGGCAATTCGTCGAACACCTAGTATGCGAGGTCGAGGTCGTTGACAGCGAGCCGCCCTAGCTGCCTGTGCCCGCGAACCCCGCTGGCAAAGCTGAGGCAAGGCTGCGCAAAGCCGACGCCGCCCTGCCCGAGGCCCTGCCACGACCACCGTTGACCTCGCCACTCTTCCCGCCCAACCAACGTCGCCTCTCTGCCCGAAGCACGACGCGACGCGACGACCACGACCGTGCTAGCCTTCCCGTTTCCTCGCCGACACCATGTCCCCGCCGTGCGCACGCCAGCAAAGTTGCGGCAAAGCCGGCCTTGGCGCACGTCGTGGCCAACCGACGACGCCCTCGCCTCTGCCCAACGCGACAAGACACGACTGCCAACGTCACCCAACCGTCCCTGGCTCCCACTGACTCCCCTCTACAAAGCCGCGCAAAAGCCGACGCCACCCTATCGTGCTAGCCTTCCGCGATTCCCGCCAACCCCGCATGCGCTCGAGAAACGTCAAGCACACCGCGAAAAGCACCGCCCGACACCGCGCCGCACCAATCTCCTCGCTCGCTCTATAAATCCCTACCCCGGCTCGCCAGCCACCTCCCACTCCTCCCTTGTCCCTCCCAGCCAAGTGACAAAGCTAGAGTCCCTTTGGTTCACCGGGAACGGCAGCGCCACCGTCATGCCCCGCGCCGGCCGAACAGACCGCCGCCACCACCCCGCGCCCAACAAACCGTCGCCTCGGTGAGCTTTCTTCCCTCTCCTTGCGCCAGCATCCTCCCAAGACACCCCTAACCCCATTTTCATGATCAAATTTAGGACCACTTCGCCGGAGAGCCGCCGCCACCATTGTCGCCGCCCACAGCTCCTGGGAGCTCGTCACCATGCCATCTCAGGCCACCTCCGTCTGATTTGAACACGGGGTAAGATGTTAGAATTAATCTTGTTGTTTTGCATATTTGTGTGAGTTGGTCGTGTCCAGGATTAGTTTGTGCTAGTTGTGTACGTGCTCATTATCTCATCACATGGCTTAGTGGCCAAGAGGGGCAGTCATGAAGTGAGTGTTTGTGTGACCAGGTGCTTGGTCAATTCGTGACGAGTACTTAGTAGCAAATCAGCTGATGCATGTGTTAGTTAGTTTGATCAGTCATGCAGGTGCACGTTGGCTTGGAGCTATGGCCAAGTCAAGTGAGTGGTTCATGGCGAGAACAGTGGATCAGATAGCTCATGCATGTAGTGTTTAGTGGTGATCTGCATGGAGAGAGATGTGCTTTGCATGTAGAAAGGTGATTAGTGGCCACGGGAGAGTTTGGCCGAGTCGTGCGGCCGGCTGAACCTGTGCGTGTGTGCATGTGTTTATTTAAACCATGTAATCAGAGATGGGATTAAGGAGTGAGGTGAATACAAGTGCAAGTGCAGGTGCTGGTGTGCAGCATCGAGTAGTTTTCTGTGTGCTAGTTCTTCTTGTCCTTGTGCATCTGTGTGTATTTCCATCCACCGAGTGAAAGTTCCAACATAAGACTCCCCATAGTCCTTAGGCCCTCCCCTCTCCTTTAATTGAGCCACCATTTGCCGTAGCCCACCAGCCACCGTTGTCCCGAGCCGCTGTCGTCGCCGTCCATGGCGCATGCCGCTGGCCATCCCCGGTTGCGCCACTGCCTCCTGGAGTTGTGCGAGGACACCCTATAGCCGCCCCGACCCTCGTCCTAGCCGCCCCGGCCCTCGCCCGAGCCGTCCCTGCTGCCGCTCGCTGCCGGCGCACTCGTCCTGTGCCGCCCACGCGCTTGACCTCCCCTTCGTGTAGCTGTGAGGAAGAAGACGAGGACCTATCCATAATTAACCAAAATTATAGGGTCCTAAATATAAAAGTGTCGTAACACTTACATATGGGACCGATGATCTTTTCGTAAATAAAACAACCTTTAGGGTTTAAGTTATAAAATGACAAGGACCCTGCTACTTTAAAATGGATGCGGAAAATAGAAATCCGCCTTCACTCTAGGAAAGAGTATTACAGACAGTATGCTTTAGTTTCTTTTATAAAGAATTAATAAATCCGACAAAAGGTTTTCCATCAATTATTTATGCACTAAAAATGCTGAAACTTTAGAAAAATCATAGAAAGTTCATTTTAACTCCGATTGATGTGAACCAAAATTTCTTAGATTCATAAAAATTTTCTAGTTAATACAGTGCACTCAAACTTAGCATCATTTGTTGACGAAAAATTCGCATCCGGCCGATGATGTCAAATCTACGCTAACGCGAACTATGTCGACAAACACACGAAGGCTTGGGAGTTCTGCTTAGCTCCAGCGCAGGTCCTGAATTTGATAAGATGCGGACGTGCCGGTCAGTTTGATCCTGCAACTCACAAGATAAATAAAATGAAGATTGCAGAGCCGATCGGCCAGCAAGCCGATATAGTAATTCCAATCGATGTCGATAACAGCCTATGTCGATAGGATTTTAAGAAATCGACTATATATCCAATATAGATTCTAATACTTGAATAAATAATGATATAAATACAATCGACTGATAATGATGTAATAAAATAATAATATAATCCAATAGAGACCAATCGACCAATAATGATATGATAAATAACTGTTGATCCGAAGGTTAAAGCGTACATCGGTTGGAGATCCGATGTCGATAAATTCAAATGATTAGATAATCAATGAAACCTTTGCTGTCACTGGCTAAAACCAACTTGTATATAACCCTTATAAGCTGATGCAACGTCCAGATAACTCATCGGATGAAACCCCGATGAAACCCTTATTGGCAAACAAAGAACAAACTAGTTCTTACAATTTCAAACACGACTTTGTAGATCAAACTCAATTGATGCAGCACTAAGTATAAAAGAAAGTATAAAGTCTAAACAATCGAGTTTTTGATTAATTTTCAGGGTGGTCATGTATTAAATTTAACCAAGACGGTAAAACCATCCAAGAGAAATTTAACGCATCAGATAATATCAGCTAACCCTCCGATGAAACATTAGCACGAATCTATCGGCTTAACAAGATTTAGATTATCAACAACAATCTAGTAGGTCAAACCCAATCGATACAGTACGAGATTGTATATAATAATCTAATACTCAATAAGCCGATAAATCTGTCTAATGTGATGGATATAACAAATCTATCTAAAGCATCATTGTGATTGTAAAGGTATATCGGCTAAGACAGAAGATCAAACCTAACCGAGACAGTCCCAGCTAAACTGATGCGTCTCTAAACATGTCACGCCCCAAATTAGCCCTCGAACGGCGGCCAGAATAAGGCGATCCAAATTAACCTGTATACCTGTACCAGTCCCAGGAAACAGTGCTGGTACAACAGGAAGACAGAATATCACAACAACAGCGGTCTCTTTATTAAGAGTAGAATTACAATCAAGGTTGGAACTGCAGACAGAACCCGAGTTCGCAACAGCATTACAAAAAGGCGGAAGCGGAAAAGCGGAGACTGGCCCTAAGCCACAAGCAAAGCCTTGGGGAAAGGCCGAAACCCTACTACTGCTTGTAGTCTGCTTGTTCCTGGAAGAACTCTTCTTCAGCAGGGTCCACTTCTTCGTCTTCGAGAATGGGGGGGGTTATTTATATAGAGCAAGGGTGAGTACGGGAGTACTCAGCAAGTCAAGGGAATTAAGTGTTTGATGCAAGCTTTAAAGGAGAGCCAGTTATTTTTCACATTCGATTTTAGTTTAAGACTTTCGAAAACATCTAAGTGAGTGCTTCTCAACGACACGGACAAGAAAGTGCGTCTCAACTGGCCGGAGCAGTGAAATTGTATCGATTGATTCTTGTCGGCACGAGAAGCTCCCTGCCAACCATTCATCGACACCGGCTGCACCAACAGCCACAAATCAAGTACGTCGGCACAAGAGGCTCCCTGCCAATCGTTCACCGACACCGGCTGTACCAACAGCCACAACTGAAGCACTGAAAGGATTTCTCACACCAACAGCAGTTCGCAAAGTAGTCAACAAAACTACGCTAAGGAATCACCTCACATCCGCCCATGACCGTGGGCACGGTTGTTCGAACAGTGGTTAACCTCTGCAGAGGGGGTATACTTTACCCACACGACGTTATTAACCTCGAGTCACCCAGCCCGTGCCTCAGAGCCACGTCTGGCGACCTTGAGGCTTTCACGACAAGGCATTTCGAAAGCCGACTCAGGGTCATCTTATGCCAACGGGAGGGGTCCCATGGACCAACACCAGGTTAGGTCCCAAACCATACTGTGCCAGGAAGCCAAGGGGTCCTCCCCGACACCACCCCGGTGAATCCACTTGTCCCTTGGCATCAAGATTTCCCTGGCCTAGCTAGTTACTCAGCCAGGGGTGTCCCATATCACCCATGTGGTCGTACTTGACATATGCTCGGATGTAATTCCCAAGAGATCGGTCATTAGGGCGAGAACGGGCAGATCGTACCTCCAGTACGTCTCCCGCATCGCGAGTTTTGGAAACTCAATTTATTTTCAAGACACCGACCCAAGTGTCGGGTTTTCCAAACATTTTGTAAACTCAAGTTTTACCCAGTTGACCATTTTAAATTTGAAGGGGAGCCTCGATATTCGTACGTGGGGTGCGAATACCGAGACCTCTCTGGAAAGGGTGACAAGGGGGTTTTAGGGTATTCAATCATCAAGGAGGGTAAATGCAGCAATTGGGTAGGCCTGTCGGTTATATTGCAAACCGAGGCCAGGGTGTCAAGTGTAACCTAAGGAATGCATAGTTTGCGAAATCAAAATACTTAGTTTTAAACAATAGGTTCAATTGATCAAAGATGACTTGCCTTGCTCGAGATCTTGAGTTTCTTCCTCGAAATCCACGCACTGTGAGTCTTCTGGCTCCGAAGCTACACGCAAAACGAGGCGACTCAACACAATGATAAAAAGGAAGCCCTATTAATGACCACTAAGCGTGCCATTGGATAGATCTCGATTTTTGAGGAATTTTGGAAGTTGAACGGAGTCAATCGGACGAACGGTTGAGAAGATATGAATTTCCTAAGATTAATCGATTTTCTATCTAAAGGAAAAGGAATTACTAATTCCCTTCAAAAAGAAAAAGAAGGAGGGACTTGAATTGGACTTGAATTGGAATGGATTCGACCCAAGGCCGAATCGAACGAGGCCGGGTTAATTTGGGCCGGCGCGCGAAAGAAACGACCCAAGGTCGAGCGGACGCACGAGAGAGGCCGTTGGGCCGGAGACCGAGCGGCGCGGCCCAACGGGAGAGCACGGGCGCGACCGAGCGAGCAGGCTGGCGCGCGTGAAGGGCGGCCCAAGGCCGGGTGGGAGTGCGCGAGGTGGAGAGGGAGGCCGACTGGGCCGTAGGCCGAGTGGCGCGCGGCTTGGTCCGGCCTCCCGAGTGACTCGGGGCCGACCGGTCTCCCGAGTGACTCGGGGCCAACAGGCCGGACCGAGCAACTCGGGCCGACTGGACCGGAGAGGAGGGAAGGCCGAGTGGGCCGGGGCAAGCCGCGGCCCACGCGGACGGCTGGACTGATGGACCGCGGTCCACCGCGTGGCGCTAGGGCAGGACTCGCCGGTCAGTGACCCGGTTCACGTGAACTCGGCGCATGAAGGGAGAGAGGCCGTCGGTGCTCGCGTGGCACCGATGTGGCTGCCATGGAGGCTAGCGGGAGGGGCGAAGGAGGGAGGAGCCGAGATCGACGGCGGTGAGGCTCGGGGCGGCGCGGCGTGAGCCCGGCGAAGGGAAAAAGCGCCGGAGCGGAGAGGGAAGCGAGGAGAAGCGAGCCATCGGCTTGGATTTGGGAGAGAAGGCACGGCGGCGGCCGGCGACGGCGCGAGGCGACGGTGGCAACGGCGGCGCGGGGGAGGAGCGAAGGAGAGGGGCGGCGGCCACGGCAGCGCCCCGAGGAGGTCTACGGTGCTACCTAGCTCCTTAATCCGAGGAGAAACGGAGGGAGACGGAGCGGGAAGGGAGGATTACCGCGGAAGGGGAGCTCGCCGGGGAGAAAGGCCGATGGCGCGCGGGCGGTGCGGCATGGCTCCGGGCCGAGGGAGAGGAAGGCGGCGGGGCCGGGGTTTCCTTCGGCGTCCTCGGCTGCGGCGGCGGATGGCAAGGGCGGGTTGGAGGGTATGGAGCTCGACGGCGGACGGCAATGGCGGCCGAGAGGGAAGGATTTAAAAAGGGGGGCGCAAGTCGGTTCGGGGACGGATTGGCGGTTTGGGCGAGAGGCGTTGGAGCACGGAGAGGGGGACCGGCGCGCGCTAGCGGCCGAACGGCGGCAGGCGGTGACGTCGGCCATGGTCGGGGAAAAGAGAAAAGGGGAAAGGAAAGGGGTGCGACCCCTTTGCCGAAACGGCATGGGCACGCGGGGGAGAGGGCCGCGACTCTCCCCTTGACAGCATGCGCGCAGGGCGGCGGGGCCGGGAGAGGCGGATGCCGGCGGGACGGAACGGGACGGGAGCGAGAAGGAGAGAGAGAACGGGCGAGGAGCGAGGCGAGAGGGAGAGAGAGAGAGCGGGACGCTCTCTCGCGGTTCGGGTGCGCGCGGCACACGTGCGACGCACGTGCCCGACGCGCTCGGGCCGAGCGGACCGGGCCGAGCGAGCGCGGCCCAGCGGGAGGAGGAAGGGGGAGTGGGCCGAGTGAGCGGCTCGAGAGGGAAAAGGGGGAGCGGGCCGAAGGAGAGGAGAGGGCGACTGAGCCGGACGGCGGCCCGAGAAGAAGGGAGAAGGGAAGCAGGCCGAGAGGGAAACGGCCCGTGGAAAGCGAGGGAGGTAAAACAGACTTTTTCTGAGAATTTGAATTGGAAGGATTAGGGTTCGGATTTGAATTCTGATTTCGCGATTTTCTTCGGGATTGAGCCGAGAGGGGAAACACGAGATCCAGGCACACAACAAGACTCAGCCGAAGAGCAAAACTTTCGCAATTAGAGTTTTTAGAAATTAGGTTTTTTCTGCTAATGCCGCGACAAAACGGGCGTTACAAAACACAATGCTATTAAAGATAGTTTTGAAATATCATGTAGGCAAATATATCAACCGAACTAGAGCAATCCAAGAGGTCGAAGAGATGCAGCCTTGAACAACCCCAATATAGTCGATATATTCACCGGGCCGACGGAACGTAGGACTTACCCCTTCGCCGGAGATCAAAAGCCGATGTAGTCCTGTATCAGGTGTCAAGTTCCGCCGATTGATAAGTAAAACCTCGAAAAAGTGGGTGGCGATGCGTCGAAAGTAGATGTATTGATCGTTGCGATAGATTATAGGGACCCTGGGTATACATATTTATACACATAGGCCGATAAGAGTCCTAATCGGACACGCCACAAACTTTCCTAAAGATAAAAGGAAAAAACATAAAGTCCTCATCGAACATAACACAAACTTTCCTAAATACAAAACTTGCCTAATTAATAGATAAACTCAAGCTGCCATGCCGTGATCTTCGTGACTCCTTTTCGAACTCGGTCACTTCTAGATAAGCTTTCCATCAGTTAATTGTGATCTTTCTTTAACCAAATCTACTAAAGAGTCTTACCAAATTTTGGCGTTTAACACCTTCGTGGACGATCGTTAGGCGGAGGCCAACGGTCGTTTGCCACGTCAAAAAAAACGCCCTCCCAGAGAGCGTAAGCCGACTAGTTCTGTAAATTTTTCAATCGAAAAATTATTTTTGTAAACATTTTAAAAAATTAAAAATAAAAAAAGTTTTGCTAGAGAGCAGCCCATAACAGGACAGCAGCCGAACAAGGCCCACGAGCACATCTAACACTAACCCAAAAATTCCCACCCTACTCATCTCTAGCTCTATCTCTGTTTCTTAATAGATGATAATAGACGATGTCATTGACTTTTAAATAAATTTTGACCATTCATTTTATTGAGTATAAATATGCTTAAATATAAGTCATACTTAAAGCTTCTTTAATAGTAAAACATGTCACAAATAAAAAAAATGATATTTATATAAATCTTTTGAATTTGGGTGAAAATGATGTATGAATTTCATTGAAATTGATTTGAAATTTATTTCAAAATTTTAAATGTCAGTTTTCAAATTTCTTTTCAAATTATTCTATCCCCTATATTTTTTTCTTACAAACGAATCTTTTTTACTTGTAGAATTGTGTTTTCTCATTGGGCCGTACATCCGGCGTATCAAATGGGCTGCACAGCCCAAACTGGGGCCTAACCTGTTGATCGGCCTAAATACTGGCCCATCCTTGGACATGGCCACATGGTCGCATCCGATTTCCTGGAGAAATAAGGCTATTGTGCCTCCTCCATCTCTTGCTCCTAGATGAATCGTATCCTTCAAGGCCTTAACACCTCTCTCATCTTCGAAAACCGAAATAAATTACCTCCTTTGGTGGTTTGGGAGATGGTTTTGTTCGATGTGACAGCTTTGACCTCATTGATTGGCTAAGTCCACTTGTGGGCCTCACTTGTCAACGACTCTCCTCTTCCCCTCCCCGCTCTCTTCCTCTCTCCTCTCTTTTCTATCCCTCCCGACGGCAGAGAGATAAGCGGTGACTGCAGGATGGAGGACGCCGGAATTCGGGGAGGTCATGGGGCGGCGGGGTTCTAGCTTCATCCGCGTCCTCAAAGATGGGGGTCCGACAACGAGCAGGTGGTGACGGCGATATTTCCTCAAAGACACGGCGGCGACGACCCCCTCCCATTCCAGTCGCGCGATGATGAGTAGACGGTGGCGGTGGGGTTCCGGCTCCGTCCGCATCCTCAAAGACGGGGGGCCGCGATAACAGGCGGCAATATTTGCTCAAAGACACGGCGGCGACGCCCCCCCTTCATTCCACTGGCACGACGATGAGCAGGTGGCGACGACCCCCTCTCATTGCAGTGGCGCGATGACCACTACCCTGCAATGCCGGAGGACAACGTCGGCGTGGCGCTACTGCAAGTAAAGCTCGTTCGATACAAGTGCGGCGGCCTCGTCGTCGGCAGCATCTGCCACCACCACACCACCGACGACCACTCCATGAGCTTCTTTTTCACCGCGTTGGTGACCACGGTGCGCGAGGGGAAGGGGCGAAGGGCTTCACCGTGCCGATGCTTTTCCTCGATGCTGCATGGTGCTCTGGGTGTTGCCAAGGCTGCAGGTGCGTGAGTTCCTCCACGCTGGCTACATCGCTGTCGTGGGCGTCATCCGCGCCGCCGTGGCACACATCGACAACAAGTACATCTAGTTGTTCGTCGACTTCGGCGGTGCGACGGCGGACGCGCGTGGCGACGACGGTGGCAACGGGCATGATCTAGGCGGGTAGCGTCCACCGGAAGAGGTGAGAGAGAGGACGGAGGGAGAGAGAGAGAAGAGGAAAGAGAGAGGGGAAAGGTAAGGAAGAAGATTGGATGTAGAAAGTCGCTGACAAGTAGGGTCCACAAGCTAACTCAGCTAGTCAATGGGGTCAAAGTTATCATATTGGACGAAATTGTCTCCCAAACCATTTAAGGAGGCATTTTGTACTGGTTTTCGAAGATAGGGAAGGCGTTATACCCGGTTTTCCGGTTGAGGTTGAGGGATGCGATTCATCCAGCAGCAATAGTTGAGGGAGGGACAATAGACTTATTCCTTTCCTGGATGAGTCTGTGATGCCCTTGTTCTCCGCGGCGGCAGCCCCGGTAGCCCCGTAGGATTGCGGCTGCTGCCATGGCGCCTCGTGAGTTGCAGCAGTAAACGCCGGTTTCTCGGCATTAGCCATAGCTTGAGTCGCGGAACAACACTAGTGTCTGTCTCCGCCGCGTTGGTGGTGGTGGTGTTCATTGGCTAGGAAGGTGGATTGTGGATGGGTATGGGTTACACAGGCAGTGGCGAGATGGAATCCTTCCCTGTATTTTCCGTGTTGGGCGAGGCATTGGTCGAGCAGACGCACTAGGGTTAGTGGTAGTGGAGTTCTGGATTTGGCTGGAAGCTATCAAGAGTTCAGGACTGAAGAGAGGTGCTCGCTACTTCTTTTGTTTTTTTTTCCCCAGAAGAGAAGCAACCATAAGTAAGTAACTGCTCTTTGATTGTTTGCTACTTTCCCTTGTAAATCTTGGCACTGTGATGGTGCTAGTTGTTGCGCTCGTAGATGAAACTAGGGAAAGTGGCGAAAGCGCGATAATTTTGGCACTGAATAATTAATCATAGCCACGGGTGGATCAAATTGTCGAATGAAAATATGAAACCAGTTAGGGCTTGTTAGGATAATCCCTCCCCGATGGGGATTCAAGAGGATTTGTGGGATTAGTTCTACACCTGGGGATGTACAGAATTCAGAAATATCTTAGATTCTGCAGCCTTGAACACATTAGGCAAAGCCATGAATGTGTGATGATACATTGCCAAAATTTGATTCTTCTGTCTTAATTTCTGAATACCGCAAGCCACCATAGTTGGTACTCACCGTAGGATCTTTTGAATTCACGAGGCTTATTTCCTCAACCCTTAGCACTTCACTATGAGCTTGTGCACCTTTGATATTTCCAGTGAAACTCGTACTTTCTGTATTCATCTCGTGAACTGGATGGTCTCTGAAAAACAGAAATAACATAGATCAGCTTCACTGAAAACATTGCTAGTCCACGTTAAAATGTGTAGAGAAAGTATCTTACAGTAATTCACTGAAATTTTGTTTTGGTGGCATCTCCAGTTCATCCAAACTTCTCTCGAACATATCTAAGACCTGGGTTATTGTAGGGCGATGCATAGGTAATACTTGTATACACCACAAGCCAATTAAAGTAATCTTTTTGGCAATTTGCTCAACCTCACTTGTGACTTCACAAGCTTGTAATCCGTCATCCAGAGCAAAGTGGTCATAAATCCAATCTGGAAAATACTTTGCACTTGAATTTTCAACCATTGATTTAGCATTCTTCCGGCCTCCAACCATCTCTAGCAACATCATTCCATAACTATAAACATCTGACTTTGTTGAAACAATTCCAAATGATCGATAGATAACTTCAGGAGCGATAAATCCAATTGTTCCTCTAGCACCTGTCATTGAAAGCCTGCTCTCCTTGGTACGACACAGTTTGGCTAAACCAAAATCAGCAATCTTTGGGCACAAATCCTGATCCAAAAGGATATTTTGAGGTTTTATATCGAAATGGATGATTCGTGTGTTACAACTATGGTGCAAGTATTCTAGCCCACGGGCAATCCCGATTGCAATTCCGTAAAGTTTTTCCCATCCTAGAATTTCTTTGGGATTTTCTGAATAAATATAATTGTCCAGAGAACCATTGGACATGTACTCATAAACAAGAGCTCGTTTTGAGCCCTCCAAACAAAACCCAAATAATCTAACAATATTAATATGAGAGGTCCTGCCAATGCTCATAACCTCATTCACGAACTCCTCTCCATTTCCTTTTGAGTCATGCAAGAATTTCACAGCAACCAGACGACCATCTTGTAACCTTCCTTTGAATACAGCACCATAACCTCCTTCTCCAAGCTTATAATTAAGAAATGATGTTATCTTTGTTACCTCTGAATACTTGTATCTTGTTGGAGCGATGGATCCATAAGATACTATTTGGGCCTCAATGTTCCTTTCACTGGTGCTGCTAGTCTTTGTGCTAAGGAGATACGGGAGTTTTCTCCCCTTCCTATGCCATATCAGCACATATATACATGGTAAGAGCAAGCCTGCCGCTGCTGCTGTCAAAACTGATATTAAAGCACATGTTATTTCCTTTTAGAAAATCATAATGGTATACTACAACCATTTAATTCCCGATATCATTGGATTTTCCTATTGATCTCGAAAAGTGCAAGGTGGCAAAAGCTACAAACAAGGTGAAAAGGCTATAAATTTAATTCATAACAGCCAATCTGTATAAGATTAACAAATTAACGATATTATTGCTTAAAGTTTTTTTTGGTTATTGTGGTTTATTATTCAATGATATTATATTAAATGTTTTTAACATACCTATTAGTATGATCCTCCTGCCAGTTTTCTTGCTGCCTGAAATAACACACACAGACTTAAAATTAACCAAGTAATGCCGACAGTAGAATATTTGATGCTGTCCTAAAACAAATGAAGTATCACGGTTCAAGTTCTGTATTTTAGATAATATATATATTCTATAACCAATCGCGGGCATCATAGAAAAATAATCATCAAATAGTGAATATATTATTTTACTGATGAAGTGATTGTTCTAAAACCAGGTTTGATACAAGGATAAACATATATGTGGAAAAGGAAAACTACTACTCTATATAATTGCTTACATGTGAAACTTATTGGACGAAATGTTTTGGCCCGGTTTAGAGCGCAGGGATTATATAGGAAACTTCAATTCCCATGATAATTGAGGAGAAAAAAATATGTATTCCAAACGAAGCTACTCCTTGGCAAGCAGAATGAGTAGCATGGCTAAGCAACTGCTGCGATGAGGAAATGGATATGGCCCTGTTTGGAATGCAGGACTTGAGAGGAATTCACAGGACTCACTCACGTAGTCGCTCAATTTCTGCCAGGAAAGGCAGCTTATAAACGAGCTTACCACAGATCATCCCCGAAGACACGCCGTCGGGGCATTGGCACTCCAGCCCATCGTTGGTGGCATTGACCCGACACCAGCCGCCGCTCCTCGAGCAATCTGCGCAGTCGCCCGGCCCCCACGTGTACTCCAGAAGAAACCCACCCTTGATGAGCCGCGCATAATCCTTCGCCGTCGCGCCTTCGTACCCAAAAACCGGCATCATTGACACCATGCAGTTCCCTGGCAGTTGTCTCAAATCGTCGTCAGGCTTGTACCTCCCCGCAAGCCAGGCGTACGAGTTGGACATGTCATTTTCCGCACAATTCAGGGCCGCCCAAGAAGGCGAAGCTGCAATCGACTCTGATTGCAGTTGTAGAGGAAGAAGAGCTCCTGGTTCTTGGTGCTAATATTGAACGGCGTTAGGCCGAGGTCGGAGGAGGTGTTGAAACGGCTCTCGGGTTCGCATGAACCGTTCGACAACTGTACGTTTGCCACCATATTGTTTGGAGGTTTATGTAGACTAAAATTAACAAGTGCATTGTTGGTTCCTCTCTCTCTCTTTTTTGCCAGGTCGGCCGAAGGAGGCCAACCAATGAACTTCAGATACTTGATCAAATGGATGAGCTCACGAATGAAGATACTTGATCAAATGGATATAAGCTCACGAATGAACTTACTGGGCTGTTGCGGTGGCTGCCATGTCAAGAGGAAACCATCACTGATGAGCTGCTCGTAGCTGCTCGCGTTTGCCTCGCCATATCTCCCCCGCACCGGTACGATCACAGCGTCGCAGCCCTCCAGAAAGTGTACAGGCTCGTTATAACGCTTCTCGAGGCGAGCGAACGTGTTGTTGCGGCATCTCGTGTCGACGAGACCGAGTACACGCTGCTCCGCCGCCGCCGGAGGCTTGGTGCAGTTGTAGAAGATGAGGTTCTGGTTGACAGAGCTGATCGAGAAAGGCAAACCGAGATTGGAGGAGGTGTTGGACCTCGGGAGGCAGTCACTGGAGTTGTCGAAGTCGTCCATCTTTCGGACATCGGTGACAAGCAAGGAGCTATTGCTGTAGAAGATATCGATGATCTGGAACTTGAACGGCCGATTCTTCTGAGGGTAACCGAGGTATGGAATGCTGTTGTTGCAGGTGACCTGGAAGCCGAACCATGGGCAGCTGTTCTCCTCGTCCTTCTCCGCAACGAGCCCGAATGGCCCCAAGATGCTCACATTGCCGCATCTCCCGGCCTTGCAGCCTTCTCCTCCCTGTGCATCTGCTGCTGCTGCTGCTGCTGCTGCTGAGAGTATGAGAGGCAACGAGCAGGCCACCCAGATGGAAGAGGCCAAGAACATGAGCATGACAAGAGGAACGGAGGGCGTCGGAAGCCAAGAGGAGGTTTTGACAATTGCAGCAAACGGGGCGGATTTGAGATGGGATTGTGAGGTGAATATAATGATAAGGAGATAATGAGAACACATGGGAGTGTGCTTCGTTCAGAATTTTGACTTGGATATTTCTTGGGGTCCCCCACGAATGCATGGAGAGATAAGTTACAACCACGATCGTGATGTGACTATACCAATTCTAAAAGTATAAAGATTTATAGAATCGAATAAAGCAAGTAAAAATAATTAATGAAAGGTTATGATTGGACGAAAAAAGATAAAAAAATAAATGATGAATAATTGTGATGGGTTAAGATAAAAGGATAGGTGAATAAATAACTTTATTTTATAACAAAATTGAAGTGGTAGAAATAGCTTTATTTTATATCCGAGGGAGTATTTTGTGAGGCATAATATACCGTGAATTTCTCTATAAATTTTATTTTGTACCTTAAAATTTCGTATGCACTCACACATATTATGCTCATGCTAAGCACCCATTAAAAATGCGAATGTATAGTAGTGTTTCGAATTTTTTTTGGGACGAAAAGGTGTATAAGACTGCGTTCGGCAGCTGGGTTGAGAACTAATCCCTTCGACACATAAAACGGAATGATTCATTAGCACATGATTAATTAACTATTAATCTATTTTTTAAAAAAAATGGATTAATATGATTTTTGAAAAAACTTTCGTGTAGAAAATATGTGTTCTTCTCCTCGTCTTGCTCCGTGACCTTTTTGAAAAAAACTTTCGTGTGACCTGGAAGCCGAACCATGGGCAGCTGTTCTTCTCCTCGTCTTGCTCCGTGACGAGCCCGAACGGCTACAGGATGCTCACGTTGCCGCATCTCCCGGACTTGCAGTCTTCTCCTTTTGCGTCTACTGCTGCTGCTGAGAGTATGACAGGCAACGACCAGGCCGCCCAGATCGAAGGGGCGAAGAACATGAACATGGCAGGAGGATGCAATGGAAACCAAGAGAATATTTGAACTATTGCAGCAACAAACTAAGGGTCGAATAGGCAACGGGGTTGTGAAGAGAGTATATAATGAATTAATATCATGTGCTTAAATAAAATAACTCATCTTATTGTGACTTGTTACTATCTATTCGCTCGTCTATACGACATGGTTACCTGGTCTCTAACCGCTCTGGTTTTCTTTCTTGAAATGGCAGGAAGAAAGAGTCAAAGAGAATAGTTTTAGTAATAGTTTCAGCGAGGATTAACTTACCGGATGGCACTGGCAGCACTGGCGCTGGCTGTGGCAGGTCCCATGTTATATATGAGGAAGCCACGACTAATGAGCTCCTCATAACTGCTGGCGTTCGCCTTGCCGCCAGGCGTCTCTAGCACCGGCAAGACGGCGGCGATGCAGCCTTCCAAAGAGTAGTCGTCGTAGTTGCTCCGGCCGTCGTTACGCCTTCCTAGGCGAGCGAACGTGTTGTTACGGCATCTCGTCTCCACGAGGCCCAGTTGTTTCTGCCGCTCCGCCACCGGCGCCTTCTTCGTGCAATTGTAGAGGATGAGGTTCAGATTGGCAGAGCTGATCCTAAACGGGAGGGCCAGCTTGGCGGAGGTGTTCCATTTCGAGACATGGCATTCGGTAGAGCTTCTCAAACCATCTAGTTTTTGCACATCAAAGGCGAGCAGAGTAAAGTCACCGTATGATATGTTCTTGATCTCAAATCCGTTGTCTGTAGAGCTCCGGAGAGTTGTGATGCTGGTGGAGTCGTTGCAATAGACCTGAAAATCCAAAGCACCACACGGCCTATCCGTCTGGCTTTGGGTGATCCAGAACGGAAAGGAGATAGTCAAGTTGCCGCATTTCTTAGCAGGGCAGTCTGCTCTTTCCTCCTCAGCTCCCCTCGCTGCCGCCGCGAGCATCAGCGGTAACCCGCACAAGGCGAAGAAGCAGGTCGGTGCCATTGGATTATTGGAGGTTGGAGCATGAGATTCGGAAGATTTGTACTAGTAACGAACAGGGAGTTAATAAATTATTGAATCGATCGATGACGCGTTGTGGACTGGTGATGCAAGTCTGACCTTTTCTTCGATGACGTTGGTTTAGTTTGCGCCACGGGAATTGGAAATTGGAAACATCCCCTTTTTTTCTAAATGAGGAACGGAGACCTTGACGGGGTGCCTTATTTTAAACAACCATCTACAAGAGGCCTAGCAAATGAAAGATGTGGATTGGATTTTGCAAACACTTAAATTACCCACTGATTTACATGTAGCAGTGGGGTGCATTTTTCTTTAATGTGCCCTATTCTTTTCTTCAACTTCAAACTTCAACTTGCTCATTTTATTTTGTTAAGAACCGGCACGAAGGTGGTTTTGCAGCCTTCCAAGAGTAGTCGTCGTAGTTGCTCCGGCCGTTGTCGTAACGTCCTCCCAAGCGAGCAAACGTGGTGTTACTGCATCGCGTCTCAACGAGCCCAAATTGTTCCCGCCGCTTCGCCGGCGACAGTTGTAGAAGACGAGGTTCAGATTGGCAGGGGTGATCTTAAACTGGAGGTTCAGCTTGACAGAGGTGTTCCATCCGACATGGCAGTTGGTGGAGCTTGTTAGGCCAACTATTAGTTTGTGGACGTCAGATGCGAGCAGAGTACGTGTACTTCCCCGTATGATATTCTGATGATCTCAAACCCGTAATCTGGAGAGCTTCAAGAGAATTGCGGCGCCGATGGAGTTGTTGCAATCGACCGTGTACCACACGGCCGATCCGTCTGGATTTGGGTGATCCAGAACGGAGAGTAGATGGTCAGGTTGCCGCATTTCTTAGCCGAGCAGCCACCTCCTCCCTCGTCATCCCCCCTCGCGGCTGCAGCGACCATCGGCAGTATGTAACCACCAGATCCGGTAGAGGGCAAAGAAGAAGCTCGGAGCCATTGAAGCGTAAGCTTTTGCAGTATTTTTGAAACTAATAAGCTTTTGCAGGAGTGAAAAAATTACTGAAGTTCTTTTCAAGAAAAAATTACTGAATCGTGATGCATCATGGACTGGGAGTGTAGGGAGGGTACACCGTACACGTACGGCCTGATCGCGTGACTTTTTCTTCGACGACGTTGGACTTTGTTTGCACCGCGTGTTTGGACTGTGCGAGTGCGACGTTGGCCGGGCTATGCTCCCACTGTGTCTGTGCCATGCACTCACAATATCAGTCAAATCTTTACCTGAATTCCGAACTGTACGTACGACTTCGAGAGTCTGATAGTCGGCTTCCCGTCTCTAGCAGACATGCCCCAATGTACGTCCGGCAGAATGTTCTACTGCATGTCGACCTCGTTTGCACTTTCTCTGTTCAAAAAATACTTAATCTGATGTCAAATTTTTATCTAGATTAATTTTTTTAAACAAAAATTTTTTTATAACATGTGTTCAGACTGGCAAATGCCCCTCACAATGGCTCTGTTCAGCTGCAATGCAATGGAGCCCTTACTACTGCAGCTACAGACATCTAATAATGTTTGGATTGGCTGCACTACAGTTCGAACAAGTGCAGCCAAACAGGACCAATAAAAAAGACAAACATATAATGATAAACAAATTATTACTCAATTGGTCTTAAAATATAGCATGACACGTCTAGTACTAAGGTTGTGTTTGGAAAAAAGTGCTACTTATTAACACGTGATTAATTAAATATTAAAAAACTTAAAAAAAATTAATATAATTTTTTAAAGTAACTTTTTAATAGATTTTTTTAAAAAATATATCGTTTAATAGTGTAAAAAATATGCGTGCGAAAAATATAGAAGATGAGTTAAGAAAGAAGAGGAAAAACACAGACTCGCGCTTTTCTAGGTGAGCGTCCGGCAAGGTGCATGCGTTGGCCTACAGGAGCGATGGCCTACAGGACTATCCTTGTCAGTATGGTTTATTGAGTCAACCTACTTTACCCTTGGCAGGAAGGGGCGGTGGTGACTGGTGAAGGAAGGAGGTGAAAGATACACATATGTGTAGGCTTGATGTCTAATTTTTTTATTTCTTTGATGATTAAGCTACCACATAATTGTCACATCAGCCAAAATTACTATCAAAATAATTGAGAGTAGTTTCACACTGATTTTAATATTTATGAAAAACGATATATCCGGTTTTGGGTCGAGGGATGAAAATTAGCTTTGGGCAATCGGCCAATAGTTGAGGGATTTAAAGTGGACATTTTCCGTCTGAAAACTTTTCACATGCGGGCCAAGCTTGTAGGCCGACGGTGTAAGAATGCCGGCCTTCTGCTTATCACTCGTTATCTGGGCCGGTTGTATTCAATCGGACGGCGGAGAGGAACATAACAGCCAATTCCTCTCGATGGATAGCAGCTGATTCCTGCTGCCTCGCCGCCGCCACCGCCACCGCAGGCGGCGGCGGTCGGCCTCTCCCGTCGGCGAACTCCCTCAAGGTTTTGGTGGCTCTCGTGTGGCCTCTTGCTTGGTTTACACGCTCTTGAGGGTGTATTATTACTCCTCTGTCTCTTCAGCGCGACACTGCTGCCGTCGTCGAGGGAATTATCAAGGAATCGAATTTCAGCAGGGTTGGCCAGATTGACCTCGCCGATGAGACCAAGACCGATAGTGTCGTGTTGTTGCAGGTAGGGGCTGTCAGGGAAGCAGGACAACCGCCGTGTCCTCGCGTGACAAAAGGGTGCGGACGAAGCCGGTGTGCTTCTGCTGTTCTGCAACGAATTTCCAGATTGGGCTGTCTACAGATGACCCCAGGTATGTGATTGATTCTTGATGAGGACACCTATCTGTTGAATTGAACTGTGTACCTCTGCTAAAATAACTTTTCCGAAGTTGCCAAACAGGCTGTTAGGCTTTTGGGGGTGAGTTTAGTTGTAGCATGTAGTTAGTTGAAGGGTTGAACACACTGTACTAACATTTTGGTTGATGATAATGCACTGTTGCAATTCGATTGGGGTAAGTAATAAATTTAATGGCTTAACAAAAGCATACTTCCATTTATTTGCTTTACTTGAGTCTTGAGTGGCGGAACATAGATAGAACGAATCCCAAACGAAAATCTTAGTTAAGAATAAGATGAAAAATATGATGGCGCTGCGGGACATGAAAGGATTGGCTTCGGGGGCATCTCCAATTCGTTGATGTTCCTCTCCAGCATTTCTATGACCTTACTCATTGAAGGACGATTTCCCGGGGCCGTTTGTATGCACCACAGGCCAACTAGTGTGATCGTTCTTGCAATCTCTTCTTTCTCGCACATGACTTCATGGCTTTGTAGACCTTTCACTAAATCATCATAAATCCAGTTGGGAAAATATGCACTAGAATTATCAGTATTTGCTTTAACATTTTTCCTTCCTTCTACCATTTCTAACAGCATCATTCCATAACTATAAACATCTGACTTAGTTGACACAACTCCGAAACCTCTCGAAAATACTTCTGGAGCAATGAAACCGATGGTACCTCTTGCTTCAGCCATTGAGAGGGCGCTGTCCTTGAGGAGACACAGTTTCGCCAATCCAAAATCTGCAATTTTAGGACAGAAGTCTTCATCAAGAAGGATGTTGTTAGGCTTGATGTCGAAATGGATTATGCGGGTGCTACAACCCTGATGCAAATATTCCAATCCTCGTGCAACGCCAATTGCTATTTTCTGTAAACTTTCCAATCCAATAGCTGACCTCAAATTTTCAGAATAAATATACTTCCCCAATGAACCATTAGCCATGTATTCATAAATGAGGGCTCGCTTAGATCCTTCTAAACAAAAGCCAAGTAAATTAACAATGTTGACATGAGATGTCCTACCAATACTAGTAACCTCGTTTAGGAATTCCTCTCCATTGCCTTTAGCCCCTTTTAGAAGTTTCACAGCAACCATGCGGCCATCTTTTAGATCACCCTTGAATACCGTACCAAACCCACCTTCTCCTAATTTTTCCTTGAAACATTTCGTTATTTTTTTCAGATCTGAGTACCTGTACCTTTTGGGAGTCAGAGACTGATATCTTTTTAATACTTCTTCTGCATTTGATTCATTTCCAGTGGACTTGCGGCGAATGTTAAAACCGAGCCTTTGCTTCCGTCGGTGCATTATCCAAACAAGACATGTAAAAAACAAACCAGCTGTAGCGGACGAGGAAGCTGGAAAGTTTTACAAAAAATAAGTGAATCCTTCTCATACAAGATATGCCTGTATAATGTAAACTAGTAGGATGATCCGCGTAATTGCGCTGCTAGTATTTATATAGAATTATCTAGTTTTTTTACATCTTATTTCTTTAAAATTTTGTCTCACAATTTTAAAAAATCAAAACTTATTATCATCGGTTTTCTAATCTTATAGTTTTTAGAGGTCACACCAGCAACCACCCCTTACACTTTTGTCACCTATTCACTTGCTTGCCGGGCCCATCACGGTTTCTATTCATTCTCTATGAGACCTTTAAAAAATTGAAACTTATTTTAGAGTTTATTGTCTTGTTGGATTACGTGAAACGTCACTGCCCTACTTCTTTGTAGCCCGCAACCCCTCCTCTCTTCATTGTGATTTTAAAAATTAAATATGATTACTGTTGGGTCCTTTTTTACTTTCTACAAATCCCGACAACTGTCGTGACCCTACTTCTTTACAGCCCTCCCGCTTGCTATCTCTTTTCTTTTGTTGTCATTGGGATTCTAAAAATCAAACATAATCGTCATTGGAGCTCTGTTTTATTATTTTTAGATGTCTCATCAACCACCATCACTTTACTCCATTACGGTCTGCACGCTATCCCCCTGTCTCTCTTTCTTGTCATTTGCAACTCCTCTTTATATGTACTATTCTTGTATGTCGTTTTTGTTTATTTATTTATTATTTTAGTCTGATTTTCTTAATTTTTTAATGTTTATTTGGGATTAGTATTGAAATCCTATTTTAAAATTTATTTTATTTTTTATTCTGAATTTTATGGTACGTATTGCTAGTGCTTAAGTTGCAGTCAGTATTGTTGTGCCTACAGCTGATCTGGATTCCGTCCAACCATACCTTGCTCAGTTGACCCAGCGATGGTTGATTAATGATTGCCACGTGCCCAGGTTTAAGTCCGAACATCGACGTACAATCTTTAGTACATAAAGATGATCATCAATTAGTCTCAACTCCCAGTTACTTCTTATAATTGTCGTTTGGTAATCTGGTGTGCAACTGAACAATATTTTTTTTCTTTTTTACCATGGGCTAGAGCTATAGACTATTTTTAAGTACGTATGGATACCTATACATCCCATCAGCATTGGGCTAAAGACAAATGCTAATACGTTTAGCATTCTCTCTTGCATTGAATCCGATTATGCTTTCTGTTTTTTTATTGCCTAGTTTCTGTCATGGTGTCAGGATGGCATGCAGCAGGTACAATGTGCCCGATTCAAAATCTCTCTCTGAACTTTTCAAATAGTAGAAGGACACCGAGTCATTGTACATGCTTCAATTAAATTTCTAAGCGTTCAAATTTGGATCTATTACGACTCTACGGTTAATATTTTTATCTTTTTCTTGTGAGAATTTTCAACGTCCACAGTGAGTTTTTATTATATTTTTTTTTGAATTTAATGATCTTTTTAAAGTTTATTTGGAATTTTTATTGAAAATCCAATTTCTAAATATATTTTGTTTTTATTCCGAATTTTAATTAATCTCGTGTTGTGTTCTAGATGGACTATTCTTTTAATCTTATTTTTTTCTTCGAATTTTAGGTTATTTCTAAATTGTAATCCTATTTGAATTCTTTTTTTTTCTTCGATTACTGTGAGAATTTCTAACCTTCACAGTGAAAATAGAGTTTTCTTTTAAGGCTGTCTTAATAATATAACTAGTTAGGTGGCCCGCGTAATTGCGCGGCTAGCACCCACAAAATTATATATCTTTTCACATGATTTCACTTAAAATTTATAAAATAACCATCTCGTTATTTTATGACTTTCAAAGATCGAACCTTATCATCCCGAAGTTTCTAATTTTATAAAATTTTAAAAGCCACATCAGTCACTATCCTTTACTTTTTTATTTGTTTGTCTGACCTACCACATTTTCTATCCATCATCCTTGGAACCTTCAAAAATTAGACTTTTTAGTTTGTTTATTGTCTCGTCGGGTTTTATTTTTATAATTTTTCAAAGTCCCGTCAAATGCCATCGCCATGCTTCACTATAGCTCGTCCGCTGCCTCCCCTCTTTAGTGTCACCGGGATTTTAAAAATAAAAAAATGATTACATTGGGTTTACTTTTTACCTCTAAAAGTTCCACCAACCGTCGTGACTGAGCTGCTTAACGACATGCCTGCTATCCTTCCTCTTAGTCGTCATTAGGATTCTAAAAATCGAATATAATCAATTTTAGGGTTTTGTTTGTAGTTTTAAATATCCCTAACCACTGCCACCATACTCCTTCATGGCCCGTTGTTTCTTCCCACTTTATTTTCATTTGCTTCTTTCAAGATTCAATATTTTTCATTCTGATTTTTTTGTTATTTATGAATTGTATTCCTACTTGAACTTTGATTCTTATTTTTTCTAATTTTCAGAATTTTTTTTAAAATTTTACCTCATATTGTATTCTACATGGACTGTTTCTTTTAATAATTATTTTTTATTTTAAATTTTATTTTTTTAAAAATCGTATTCCTACTAAAAATCTATTTTTCCTTTTTCTAATTTAGGAATTTATTTTAATTTTAATTTTAATTTTAATTAAACACATGTTGTATTCTAGATGGATTGTTCTTTCAATATTATTTTCTTTTTGAATTTTAGTTATTTCAAAATTGTATTCCTACTCAAACTCTCTTTTTTATTTTTATAATTTCAGAATTTTTTTATTTTTTATTCTGAATTTTAATTAATCATATATTGGGTTCTTATATGGACTCTTCTTCCAATATTGCTTATTTTAATTCCGAATTTCAGTTATTTTTTTAATTGTATTCTTACTTAGACTCTCCTTTTCTCTTTTTTCTACATGGACTATTCTTTGAACTTTTCTTATTTTTTTTATTTCGAATTTTAGTTATTTATAAATTGTATCCCCATTGAAACTCTCTTTTTCCTTTTTCTAATTTAGAAATTTATTTTATTTTTTTATTTTGAGTTTTAATTAAACTTGTATTGTGTTCTAGATGGACTGTTCTTTCAATATTTTTTATTTCGAATTTTAGTTATTTCAAAACTGTATTCCTTCATGAACTCTCTTTTTTATTTTTCTAATTTCAGATTTTTTTTATTTTTATTCCGAATTTCAATTATTTTTATATTGTATTCCTATTTGGACTCTTCTTTTCCTTTTCTCCGATCAATGTGAAAATTTCTAACCTCCATAGCGAACTGGTGCCTTCTTTCAAAGCTGTTTTAATAATACAGATAGATAGATAGATTATCGTTTGTAAATGTGAAAAATCTTGAAAATATTAGGACGCCAAAATATTTATTTAGCGGTGTTCCAAAATATGACATTTAGCAATCTGAGGCAAAAATAATTAGCACTAGAATTAGTCATTTAGTATCACAATAATAGAGCATGGAATGGAGCTGGCGAATCATGTGATTCTCTGTATGTTCAGTGTTCACATTCACATAGCTTACTCACCAACAAAAGACATACCTATCAAAATAGCCCTGACAGTCAGCTTCCGATGACTCCTATCTGCAACAAATTACAGTTAAATCAATGACAAATTTCAGCTGTTAAAATATGCAAAGGAATATCAATTGAAGAAAACAATGGGTGCTCACATTTTTTTATAACAATTTGATTTTGATGTAAGCTAGCTAGGTTGAATTTTGAGATATATAACGGTCCTCCGTACTGCTCTAATGTCTGATGGTTCGTGGTGTTGTGTAGTTGATGTATGTTGGGCTCAATTCTTATTCATGAATGATAGCACTTTTTTCTTAAGAAGGCCACGAATAGTATATATACATAACTGCATTTAAATTAACAATGGCTACTATCTGAAAGAGAGAAACTCAGCAACAACAAGTTGTCTGGGCCTGGGGACATTGGAAATTCAGAACTGTAGTGGTTCTCTGAATTGCGTTGATGAAAAAAAAACAGAAGAGGAATTGGAGGGCCTGAAGCCTGAAGAGGAGGGACATCTCTCTGGAGAAATTGAAACATCTTCCTGACTTCAGTAAGCGGAGCGGTACAGTTTTGTAATATGAACTTTGAAGCATTATATTTTTGCCTCGTCTATCTTGTTACTGGATTGGTAATAGTGGTGGATGTTGGACTGCTACTACGTATACTATGAATTCAAAGAGAACATGTAGTTACAAGCAAGTGGGAGAGTACTGAATTTAGTTTCATATCTAGAAAGAGAAAATTGGGAGAGCAATTCTTACATGGAGATGTCGAACTCGAGCAGATCAACCCGTGGCAGCTGACGCACTGGAACATAAGTTGTTGGAACCTGCACTCCCCGCCGTTCCTTCTGCATGCGTCGCAGTCTGGATCTCCTGTTACCAGCCTCTGCCACTCCAACACGAACCCATCACTGATCAATCGCTCGTACTGTTGATTCGCCGGCCTCGTTCCACCAATGGACCCATTACCATAAATTCTACCACCTATCGTATCAGCGATCAATTGCTCGTAGTGTTGATCCAACAGCTTCATTTCACCACGCACCGGCACACTCACGGAGATGCAGTTCCCTGGAATCCCCGACGGCGGCGTGCTGTTCCACCGATCGGAGATGTAAGCTCCCATCGTCGTCTGGTTCGCACATGGCCGTTGCAGCCGAGTGTCATCGGGAAGCGTGCAGTTGTAGACGACGACAAGGTACTTGTTGGTGTTGCTGACGATGAGCGGGTAGGGAGCGAGGCTGGATGACACGTTGAAATCCGGGACGGGGCAGCCGGCGTCGCCGGCGAAGGCGGTCTCCACGGCCACCACCAGCGAGCTGTTTTCGTAGGATATGTCGTCGACGCGGTACAGGTGGTCCCCGAACGTCGTCCTGCCGTGGAAGGCGCGGCCGGTTCCACTGTCGCAGGTGAGGTTGAAGACCGGGTAGCCGCAGTAGAGCGGCTGCACGCCGTCGAGCGAGAAGGGGTACCTGATGGTCAGGTTCCCGCACATCGCCGGCGCGCAGCTTGTGTTGCTGCTGATCTCGTTGCCGGTGGCTGTTGCGACGTGCAGCAAGGAAGCTACTACTACGATTATGGCTGGTAACAACTGGAAGACCATCTCAAGGTTTGGCAAGGACTGGAGATTGGAGTGAGTTTGCTTCTTGTTGGCTGCATGAGAAGAGGATCGGTTTACATTTCTGATCTCTCCAATGCGGATCCGAATGCGTGCTATTCATTCCATAGAATTGATTTTCAACTCCGGTTCTGCTGGAACTCTTGATCACCAAATACTAGTAGCTGATGTGGCTCATGTGATGATCTATCATGTCATTCTATTAGCAACGCATACTGACCCATCTTTGGATGAATTACCTGTCCTGCGCGTGGAATTTGCTGACCAATGTACGGTCCAGACTTCAGAGAAACGCCCTCGGACGAGGGCAACGAACTTATAAAGTCTAGTCTAATTCTCCAAAGAAGAATTAATGAAGCCTTAACTGACTGAAAAATCATCATTCCGCGATCGAGACTTCTTGTCATAACTGCCTTAGCTATATAAACATTATACAAGTGGTTGAGGGAGTAATTTTGAAAAGAAAAATCATTACAAATTCACGGCTGCAGGGAGGAGAAGTATAAATACATATGATGCGTATCATCATGATGCAAACAAACATCATGCTCTTCTTCTTTTCCCTTTTAGCTACTAGGAAGACATAATAGCTTTGGAGTTTTTTTTTTTTTTTGGAGTTACGATCCCTAAGAATTTTTTTATTTTGTTTTTTAAAATATTTATAAAAATAATTTTTTGTTTCAAAAATTCTTCTCTAGCCAGAGGGCGTGAGGCGACTAGTTTTTTAAATTTTTGAAACAAAAAAATATTTTTGTAAATATTTTAAAAAACAAAATATATATTAAAAAATTCCGGTCCCTAACTAGTATTCCATTGGGTCAAAATGGCCGGCCTATCAAGTGAACTTCCAGGCCCATTAACATTTTTCCAATTTGGATACTGGGCCTATTTTCATGGTGAGCCCAGTCCACTTCTTCGGAGTTTGGGACCAATGTGCTTGACAGCCCATGCGTAGTGTCCCCACAGAAGCCGTGTAGATGCTCCCGGCGAGCGGCGGCGGGCGGCCGCCATGCCGTGACCGGGCGGCAGTGCAGTCGCAGGTGTAAACGCCGATTTCGCGGCCTTAGCCACGAAGGGAGTCGCCGAACAAAGGATAGTCCCCACCATGGATGGCTCGGTGATGGTGGCAGTTAGATCAGCGGATGGGGAATTGCGGGCTTGCAGCAGCGGTGACAGTGGCATCGTGCCCTAGCCTTGCCGCGTCGTGAGAAGAACAGGGACAGGTAGCGGCAGGGGAGGCTGCTACTGTTGTACATACACGAGTAGTCCCGGGACGTTGGGCAGAAGCTTGTCGAGGTTGGAGAGGGATGCCTGCTTCTTCGCTGGTTCTTCCGGAGGAGACAGTAAGTAACCTACCCCTTTGGCCTTTGCTCTAGTGCTAGATTCTCTCACAAATTGCTGTGATTTCGCTAGTTTGCACACTTGTAGATCGAATTGGGTTAATGGAGCATATGTTAATTGGCCAATATGTCATTTTTTAGGGAAAATAATGTGCATACTTCAGAAACGATGGCCCACAGGGCTTGAATTTCCGGATAGATCCATAAAAAGTTAAATAAGCTGAGATCGATGTTCTTCGTTTCAAATATACTTTGATAACTTGGAGCATATTTTCCTTTTCCTTTTGAAGTCTTTGTATGTACGACCGACTGACTATCAATGCAAGATATTCATAACCTTGTCTTTTTAAAATAAAAAGGTCCGCAGTAGCTTCAGCCTTCAAGTAGTATTCCTTTGAAACACGGGATTGGAAAACGTAGGAATAGAAAAAATGTAGGATTTTGACAGAAATTAAAGTGTAAAACAGAGGATTGTAAAACAAAATGGTTCTTCGATTGGACTGCAGGAAAAACACAGGATTTAGAGGAAAGATAAAAGACTCAAAGGAAAGTTTCCACAAGGTTCTACCACATGTTAAATTTTCTCCAAAACTTGTATGGTAAGAGGCATTTCATAGGATTCATTTGTGTACATTCCTTTGATTCAAAGGGCTATCTAGGAAAAAATCTTATAGGAATGAAATCCTCCAAAATTCCTACAATTTTCCTTTGAATCAAAGAGGGCCTAGCTACCTTCAACAACAAGACAATAGTTGAGAGATGTTATGCCACAATGCCAAATTTCTATGGTGTTGTGTTAATTTCTGAATACTGAAGACCATCTTTTCACATAGTTGGTAGTCGTCGTAGGAACTCTGAATTCACAAGGCTAACCTCTTCAACCTTCAGCACTTCACTAAGAGCATGTGCTTTGCCAGTACTAATAGAGCTTGTGCTTTCTGCATTTAATTTGTGAACCGGATGTTGTCTGGAAAACAGAAATATCATCGGTGAATTTCATGGGGAATGCTTGTACCAAACAGCATAAAAAAAGTGTGAAGATAAGGTATCTTACAGTAATTCACAGAAGCTTTGCTTTGGAGGCATGTCCAGTTCGTCTAAAGCTTTCTCAAACATATCTAAAACCTGGGTTATTGTTGGGCGATGCATAGGTAATACTTGTACACACCACAAGGCAATTAAAGTCATCTTTTTGGCAATTTCCTCAACCTCACTTGTGACTTCACAAGCTTGCAATCCATCACCTTGATAAAAATGATCATAAATCCAATCTGGGAAATATTTTTCACTAGAGTTTTGAACCATTGATTTCACATTTTTCTGGCCTCCAATCATCTCAAGCAACATCATTCCATAACTGTAAACATCTGACTTTGTTGAAACAGCTCCAAAGGTTCGATACAGAACTTCAGGAGCGATGAATCCAATTGTTCCTCTTGCACCAGTCATTGAAAGCTTGCTCTCCTTGGTACGGCACAATTTTGCTAAACCAAAATCAGCAATCTTTGGACAAAAGTCCTGGTCTAGAAGGATATTTGGAGGCTTGATATCAAAATGCACGATTTGTGTGTTACAACTATGGTGCAAGTATGCTAGCCCACGAGCAATCCCGATCAGGGTTACTAAAACCGCCGGTAACCGCGCGGTTACCGCGGTTACCGCCCGTACCGCGGGGGTACGGTTACCCGTACCGCGCGGTACGGTTTAATAAAATTCGTCCAAATTCAAAAATTTAAAAAAAAGAGAAAAAAATCAAAAAAAATGGTGAAGGTAGTGCTTGATTTATAGTGTTTTATGGTGAAGAAATTTCTCAAAAAAGAGTAATATTTATTCAAATTTGAGAGCAAAACGGAGAATAAATTTGAAAATTGGAAAAAGAAAAAAAAATGGGCCGGCCCGTTACTGTGCGACCCATTACACATCGCGCGGTAACCGCGCCAAACCGCGCGGTAACCGCGCCAAACCGCGCGGTTTGCCCGAATTTTTGAATTCAAATTTCGATTTGTAAATTTGTCGCGGTTTTGCGCGGTTACCGCGGTTACCGCCGGTAACCGCCGTACCGCCGGGTGGCGGTAACCGGGCCCCCGGCGGTTTTTGAAACCCTGATCCCGATTGCTATTTTATAGAGCTTTTCCCATTTCTTTGGGATTTTCTGAGTAAATGTAATTATCCAGAGAACCATTGGGCATGTACCCATATATAAGAGCTCGTTTTGAGCCCTTCAAACAAAATCCAAATAAGCTAACAATATTAACGTGTGATGTCCTGCCGATGCTCATTACCTCATTCACGAATTCCTCCCCATTTCCTTTGGAGTCATGCAAGAATTTCACAGCAACCAGACGACCATCCTGTAGCTTTCCTTTGAAAACCACACCATAACCACCTTCTCCAAGCTTATTACTGAGAAAAGATGTTATCTTTGCCACCTCTGAATACTTGCATCTTTTTGGAGCTAGGGATCCATACGATACTATTAATTTCTCAATGTTTCTTTCATTGCTGCTGTGAGTCTTGTTGCATAAGAAAAAACACAATATTTTCCCCTTTCTATACCATATCAGCACATAAATACATGGAAAGAGCAGGCTTGCAGCTGCTGATATCAAAACTGAGAATAAAGGAGAAGTTATTTTCAGAATCAGAAGTTGTATTGCTGATATCAATACTTTGTATTTGTTTATAAAGAACTAAAAGTTATAAGTTGCCAAAAGTAGGACTAAGCTAAGTGGCCACGAATTTTGCTCCAGATCTGAAACACAATTTTGAGGGTTGATTGTCTTCAAACATTATCAGCCGAAAAAAACATAATGATTATAGCCAGGGTAGATTTTGAAAATTTTGAGGGTTGATTATCTTTGAACATTCATCAGTTGAAAAAAGCATAAATGATTATAGCCAAGGATATTTTGAAAAGTTTGAGTGTTGATTGTCTGTAAACATTCATCAGTCGAAAAAAACATAAATGGTTATAGCCAGGGTAGACTCTGAGAAGTATTTTCTGATAGAAAATAACTACCCTATCTGTTCTTTAGTTGTCACTTTGGACATTGGCATAGTCTGTAGTTCACACATATGCTAGTACGAAATACTAAAACTAGAATGAATGAGAGAATGTTTTTATAGCTAATCTACTAGTACCATTTTCATGTGAGAAATTGTGTGTATTAGTGATTGAAAATTTTAAAGGTTTACTTCACATATTCTTGAATGGCACCTGTTAGAGAATAATACTGAAACTGAGATGGTCAGGTAGGGAGGGTGGATAAAATTTTACATACCAATCAGCATTATCTTTCTGCCATTCTTCTTGCTATCTGGAATGGAACAGAACATTACTCATCAAAAGCAATATGAGTAGAGCTATATCGGCGATTTCCCTAAAGAATGGAACTGATAATGTGCGTGAAATTTCAACATTTTGCAGATGAATGGTGTGAGATATATTGCAAGATAGTGAGGAGCATGTGCAACACATCTGACTTCTTTTGATGAAAGATCGAAGAAGTATGTCATTTAAACCTAGGTTAGACATAACCATAATTCATACAAATTATTAGTTCTTGTTATCTCGTTCGTGGATTGAGTGTCGATATATATAGTTGTGGAGCACTAGTTTGTTATTTTTCCGTGAACTGCATAGCAGACTGATATTGATGCACGATTCACTTAAGTGAACTTTACAGCACACTGATTGTTATGAAAGGTCCAACACTTAAACTGAACTGTATGCATGGTAAATGGATTGACGTAGCTAATTTAACAATATGCATGGTTGGTGGAGAATGCAACTGACATGGAATGCTTGTGTGCAGAACGGAGAGGACGTCCATTCCGGTACTATAATGCAAACTCTAATGAACTCATGCACATTCTCTAAACAAAGAACATCTACTAAATGGACTTTTTTTTTGCGAGGAACTAAATGGACACTTCGGATATACTGAATCCGCTAGTAGCATCTGCTTTGAATGTTCAGAGAACAATTGTACATACGAATTGGCTGGGAAAATTTACCGTGCTCTTCTGACTTCCCAAACTCTCCACACTTCTGAGGGTGCATCCCGTCGGAGCAATTGCAGTCGAACTGCAGGTCTTCGCCGTACATGCATTCCCCGCCGCTTGCTATGCATTTGGGACAATCCCCTGAAACCACCGTCCACTCTAGTAGAAACCCATCCCTCATGCTGGCAACATAGCCGGCACTACTCCCATCAGGTCTCTCAAGGATCGGCACAACCGTGGAGTTGCAACCCGGCGGTAGTCGGTAGCTGGCGTGCTCCCCATAGCCAGCGAGCCGGACGGAGGTGTTGTTGTCACAAGGCAATCTGTGAAAGCCGGGAGGAGCCACTGAAAGTGACTGATTACACGAGAGGAAGTGCAGCACGGCGTTGGCTTTGCTGATGATGAACGGCGTCTGCCCGATGCCGTCAGAGACGTTGAACGACGGCGCCGGGCAGCCGGTGGCGAGCGGGAGATTTTCGTCCACCACACGGAAGGTGTTGTTGTCGACGACGATATCGACAACCCGATAGGCCTCATGGACAGAACGTGTGAGGTATGCGCCGCTGGTGTTGCACTTGAGCTGGAAGGACGGGGACCCGCACGGCGGCTGGCCGGGCTCCTCCAGCCAGAACGGGTAGGAGATGGTCACATTGCCGCATGACGTGGGCGAGCACGCAGGCCTAGGCGAGTTCACCGAGCTGGCCGGCGCCGGCAGCTTGAGGATTGTAGTGACCGCCAGTAGCAGCAGCTGCTGGAGCGGAATCATGCTGGATGAATGGGGAACACAGCAGTGCAGACAGGACTCAATACGAACACTGATTTCTGAAGAACTTGAGCGGCAATCATTCCGCAATGCACCAAACGTCCATGCCCTGAAGGGTACGTCTTGAATCTTGACTGCCGAGTCAGTGCTATAGTGTAATCTGCACGGTGATGCCTGACGCGTAGTTTGACAAGTATGCTGTATTGTGGGGTGCTAATCTAGGCTGATGAGAGCTGCAACTATAGAAGCAACCATCGTTCCCAGCGGAGTGTACTGTGTACATCTGCATCGTAGTACCAAGTCAACGTTTTTTTTTTCTTTCCGAACACGCAAAAGACTTATGCATTGATATGTTAGACGAAAGCAAATAAGTTATATCCAACAGCCTACTAGCAGCAGAAGCCTCAAAGGTTTGAATTTACAGAGGTTGTTGTAAAAAAAAAGAAAACACTAAATATATGGGTTAATTGAATCCATGTCATTATAAATTTTGCCGTTTGAAAAAATGTTATTGAACTTCAACAAATTAGAAACATACCATTACAAATCCTCTGCCACCCGAACCGTGCCACTCTATACCGCTCGAGCACTAGTGTTGACCGTATTTGACTATGGCTTGTTTGCTTGGACAAAGCTGCCCCTGGTTGAATTACTATCAAGACCGAATCGGCTTGAGCAGTTGCAGCCTGACCACCATTGTTGCCCTCTCCCTCGAGGCCTTAGAAACCCTAGCAGCAGCGACGGCGGCGGCGGCTACAGCAAGGGGGTGCGGCGATGAAGGGTACTGCAAGGGTGGGGACGGGAAGGAGGCACTGGCCAGCGATGGAGGGGTAGGGCAGTTGATTCCATTGATGGAGCTCGCGCGACAGATGGATCTAGTGGAAGCAAGGTAAGCAAGTCTAATCCATTGCAATGTCATCCGATTTGCTTTCTTTTGAGTTGATTTGGGAGGTGAAATTAACTTATTCCATTAGGATTGACTTGATTTCATACCTATGTACACGTCTTTTCTCACTAGAGTTAAAGGTCGAAGCTTTCGCCATGATACAGTCAGATGGTAGGCGGAGGTATATGAAGGGTTGTACGCTGAAATGGGATATCGAGTACGGTAGCTTCGGTCTGGACTTGTTGATGTCAAGCTTAAGCACAACGGTCAAATGGGGCGAGAGGCAGACTGCCACCGTGTGGTTCTTGGTTAAGAGATATAACAAGGATGTTAGAATTGTCCAGGAAGCTGAGTTGATTTCTATGTTTGAAATGTACAAGGACTAGATGCATGCAGAATTCATGGTTATAGTGGTTGATAGTGAACTAGCAGATGTTAATCCTAATCCTTTAGAGCCATTGCGTGTTATTGCACCCACTTAGACTGCACAGGGATTACCTGCATATAAAGTGGAAAATTCTACTGAACCTGCAACAAAAGAAGCAGATGACTCTATGCCTATATGTGTTATTCCACCTATTCAGACAGGGCAGGGAGCATTTGCATCTGCAGTGGCAGATTCTACTGAACCTTCAACCAAAGAGGCATATGGGACATTGCCTGATGTGTTTGATCATGTGGAAGAGTATGTAGGTGTCAATGATGAGGGGTTATATATTAATGTGCAACCTATTCCACCTACTGATGCTGCTGAACACTCTGTGCCTGCTCAGACATCTGGCCCTGGTGAGACTTCTTGGACTGTGCAACCTTATGCAGAGTTTGAGGTCACTGATGATGACCCAAAGGAACTGAATGTGTTGCATAATCCTAAAATGCCAATGATTGAAAAGGATGCTTGTTTTCTTGACATGATAACTTTCATAAAAGCAACTAGGCACTTTGTTGTTGTCAAAGGATTTGAGCTTACTAATATTCAAACAAATCCTACAAGATTCATTGCCAAATGCAAGCACAATGGGTGTAATTGGCATATTCATACCTCTACGCTCCAAGATGACAGAACTATCCAGGTTTGTGTTGCACTTGTTACATAATTGATCATATCCTTTAGTTTTGCATAATGCTTGATCATATTGTTATTTTTTGTTATGCTTCTATGCACAAATAAAGAGGCTATCATTTCCACATGAATGTCCAACAACCAAACTGATGGAAGGAAAGATGGCCAGCCAAGGATGTATTGCAGACAGGTTATCTGATTGGTTAAAGAAGAATCCACAGAAAAGCCCCAAGGATGCAAAAGAATGTTGGAAGGAAAGACGGCCAGCCAAGGATGGATTGCAGACAGGTTGTCTAATTGGTTAAAGAAGAATCCACAGAAAAGTCCCAAGGATGCAAAAGAAAAGCTGGAAGAGAAATATGAGATCAAGCTGAAGTATTCTAAAGCATGGTCAGGTATGCAGGTGGCACCGGAGCAAATTCATGGGAAGTATGAGGAAAGTTTCCAGCTGTTGTTCAACTGGAAGGCAGAGATTGAGAAGAAATCACCAGATACACTTGTGAACATTGAATTGTAGAAAGTAGGGAAGAAGATGTGTTTGAATAGGATGTTTGTTGCTTTCAAACCATGTGTAGATGGATTCTTGAATGGTTGTAGGCCTTACGTTGGTGTAGATGCAACTAGGTTAACTGGTAACTACACAGGACAACTAGCATCTGCCACATCTGTTGATGGTCACAATTGGTTTATTCTATGTGGACTTTGCTATTTTTGATTCAGAGACATGATAATTGGTTGTGGTTCATGCACCAGCTGAGTTATCTCCATTGATGCATATAAAGGGTTAGAGAAAGTTGTAGGTGTTGTCTTTAAAAACGGTGAAAATAGGGAGTGTATGAGACATCTGTATAGTAACTTCATGAAGAAATACCGTGGACCTATCTTCACATAGCACTTGTATCCTGTTGCAAGAAGCTTCACAGAAGATGGATTTAGGTACATAATGGCACATATTTTTAAATCTGCCCCAAAAGTTGTTAGGTACCTAGAACAACATCATACAAGAACCTGGTATAGGTGTGGGTTCAAAGAAAAAATGCAAGTGTGACTACTTGACCAATAATGTATCCGAGAGTTTCAACAATCATATCAAAGAAATTAAAAGGCTACATCTTCATGAGTTAGTTAATTCTTTGAGGAAGCTCATTATGGTGTTAACACCAAAATTTGGTATGGTTCTTTAGTGGATTTGGTTAAGGAAAGAAGTTAATTAGCCGATGAAAGCCTATCCAGAAGAGACCTGATTCAAGAAGGAATCATGAAGACCGTTGCATGGCAATTTAATTCTATATATTAATTAGAAAGGATTTAGTAATTTTTCTTTTATCTTTAGAAAGTTTGTCTAGTGTCCGAACAGGACTTGTATCTTTCTTTTTATCTTTAGGAAACTTGTATCATGTCCGATTAGGACTAGTATCAACCTGAGGGTATAAATATGTACATCTAGGGTCTTTGTAATTTATCTCTCGATCAATATACAACTTTCGACGTATCACCTCCCTTTTACCTCGGCGAGTTTTTAGTTTCGAGTTGGGCTGCATTGGTTAAGTTCGATCTCCGACAAGAAGTAAGTTCCATCAACTTTGTTTGTATCGGTATGACTAGAACTTTCTCGATTAAGTCCGATGTTCTATCTAGGTTGATGCAAGTGTTGCCTATCTGATATATTGATTCTATCTTTCATTGCATTGTTGTTTAGAGTTATATCGACCTAGTTAGGACTTTCTTGGTTAGGTCTGATATCCTGACTAAATTGATATTTCTCTAATCGTATTGTTGTTTTAGATAGATTTATATATCCATCATGTTTGCATATATTTATTGGTCAAATAGGTTTTTATTATCATCTTAAATATTATACTATCTTGGTTGGGTCCCATCTATTAGATTGTTGTTGATAAGTTTAATTCTAGCAAGCCGATAGATTTTTTTGCAATGTTCATCGGAGTGTTGGTCGATGAGTTATCATTATTTTGGACTTCAGCTATCAAATGTATCAGTTAGTTAGCCGATATACACTTTAGTTTATTTACATCGGATCTCTAGCCGATGTATGTTTTAACCATCGGATCTACATCAATCTAATTATATCAGTTTTGACCGATTGGTTCACATTGTATTATCTCATTGAATCTTCTAAGTTATATCGGCTTATACTAAAACTCGTATAATGTTTAGTTAAATCTATCTTTATTAACTTCAATCTTATACTGTCTCGGTTTAATCTGATCTATCAAGATTGATTTTGATAAAGAATGATTTATTGATGATTATGCATGGTTTAGTTCTAGCCGATGATAACATAAATCTTATTGTTTATTTAGTTATCTAAATCTACTTTGGATCTATAACCGATTGATCAAAACTCTATCGATATCGGCTGGTCTCACTACATCACATCGGCTTATTGGCCGATCAACTCCTTGATCTTATACAGACGATGTATCTATCTTGTTAGTTGCAGGATCAAATTAACTGGCACGCCTTGAACCCGATTGATAGGACCTGCATTGGAGCTAAGCAAATCTCCCAGGCCTTTGTGTATGAACAACGAAATTTGCCGTCAACACATGGAGAAGATGTTCTTAAGAAGACGGGTTGGTGAAAAGCTGCCTGATGGTATCTTCCCATCTGTCATTAAGGAGTTGAATGCAGCAAATAATAGTTTGAGAGTGGTGAAGATTGCTATATGTGATGATGATATGGCAGAGGTGACACTTGTTGATGCTGACAACCAGAGTAAGAGGGGCATATAGTACATTTGACAAACCAAACTTGCTCATGCGGAAAATGGCAGGTATCAGGCAAGCCTTGCAATCATGCATTGGCATGGATTTGTTCCAACAGAGAGGTCCACATTTCTGATTTTGTGGATGACTGCTATTCTATGGCAAAGTTTAAGGCAACATATGCAGGTAGAGTACCAACTATGTCAGACAGGTCACAATGGCCTGTGCAGGATCTAGGGTTCAAAGTGTGGCCACCTAAGCTCAAGAGGGCTGCTGAAAGGTCTAGAGTTCAGAGGATTAGGGGTGCACTTGAGCCATCAGATGCAAAAGATGTGGAGGGTTTGGTCACTTTGAGAAGACTTACAAACTTGCTAAAGCACAGGATGATGGTGATGCACACACTGAAGCACCTTCAAGGAAAAGGTACTAGCTAATTAACCCTTATCCTTCATGAATTGCATACATCTTCATCAGCATGTGGCTAACATGTGCATCCCAATATCTTGCAGGAATAGGGCTGAACAGAAACCTTCACCAAGCTAACCTGCCAAAAAGAAGAAGAGGACACCAAAACAGAAGAAAACACCCAAGAGAAGGATGCTAAAGCTGCATCTCAAGGATCGCCAATGGTTGTTAGAAACTTGACCAAGTACCTTAGCTGAAACTTGCTTTATACCAGCTTCTTGTAATAGGTGGTCTAAGTCATGAACAATGAATGCATTGTATTTTGAGGCCTACCTGAAACCTGCTACATACTGTGGTCTTGTAATAGAACTAAGTCTATTATGGGTGAATCTGTCATTTTGAGGCCTTGATGTGCCCTGTTACTGTGCACATCTAATGTGGTCCAATGCAACCCGAAGTTATGAAACTTATTTCTGAATTCAGTTATATGCTATATTGTCATATTACTGCCATTTTGGTACATTGTCAGTTATATGCTATATTGTCAGTTAGTGACCTGTGTTTCATATTGTGCAATAATGTTCAGATACGCCCTGTGTTTCATAATGTTCAGATATGCCATGTGTTTCATATTGTTTCAAGGATGAATCTTTCCAGATTATTCACACTCAGACACTTTCATGAATTATTCCAGCATTTTGTCATCAAACACAATCTGAACCATCACAAAAGCATCCGGCTATGGAAAGTTTTTCATAAGCAAAAGCATCCAGATAATTCATAGAACAAAAACATTTATAGACAACTCCATTTCTAATTAACCATTACAACTTGTTAACACCTAAATTTGGTACGGTTCTTTAGTGGATTCGGTTAAGGAAAGAAATCAGTCAGCCAATGAAAGTTTATTCAGAAGAGACTGAGTTCAAGAAGAAATTATAAAGACCAGTGTAACACCATGAAAAAAATCCGATCGATGAAAACGAAACCCTAAAATGTGTAATCTCGAAAACTTTTGATCAAATTGCATCATGCCGAATTTAATTGCCCATTTATTTGAATCTTTATTTGCATAGCTAAATTAAACATTGTATAAAGAATTAATTAGGTATAAACCCTAAAAAGGAAATCGGCTAAATAAATAATTAAGGAAATAAATTGAAATAAGTTGTAGGAAAAATTTGTAATAAACAAAATAATCGACATGAATATCTTAAGCGAGTTTTCTATTTTGGATAGTATAAATTTATACCTTAAAATAGGAAATTATATATATATATATACATATATAAATATATAAATGTATAAAGATAAATATGGGTGATATAAAATCTTGGTTGAATCTTTAATGTGGTATAATACAAATATTGAGCAAAGTTCATTTGTGTGAAAATTTGAATTTTTGGACGAGTTTTAAATTGGAAATCAAACCAAATTTGCAAAAATATGAAAATGCACGGTTCATTGTCCCCTAGGTGTTCGATTAGGTCCCTAGCCGTCCCGTCACCACCCTCTCTCTACTGCACGCTGCGCCTGGCCGCCTCGCGCCCTGCGCGCGTCACTGTCGTCGTCGCGTCACCGCGTCGTCGCCTCTGCCGCGCCGCGCCGTCCCCTCTCCGCCCGTCGCCATCGCCGCTGCCGCCTGGCCGCCTCACGCCCCGCGCCGGCCACCGCGCCCTCCCCGTCCCTATAAAGCCCCCCCCACTTCNTCTCCCCACCCCCACTCCCTTTTCCCCTTCTCCACCCAAGCTGCCGCCGTCGCTGCTCCGGGCCGCCGCCTTGTGTTACCTCCACCGCCTTGCGTCGCCGTCACTGAACGACCCGCCGTCGGTAAGCCCCTCCTCCTCTGTAACGCCCGTTTTGTCGCGGCGTTAGCGGGAAAACCTAATTACTAAAAACCCTATTTGCGAAAGTTTGCTCTTCGGTTGAGTCTTGTCGTGTGCCAAGGTCTCGTGTTTTCCCTCTCGTCCCAATCCCGGAGAAAACCGCAAAATCGGATTTCAAATCTGAGCCCTCAAACTCCTCCTTTCAATCTCTCAGGAAAAGTCTAATTTTCCTCCCTCTGCCCTCGGGCTGGATTCTTTCTTGGCCTGCCCTCTCCTTTCCTCGGGCCGCCTCCCGGCCCAGTCCCCTCCTCTGGCCGCCCGGCCCCCCTTCCTTCCTTGGGCCGTCTCCCGGCCCAGCTCTCCCTCTCGGGCCATCTCCCGGCCTGGTCCAGCCCGCGCGGCCGCCCGCGCCGGGCACGTGCGCCGCACGCGCCCGCGAGAGAGAGAGAGCCCCGCCCTCTTCTCTTTCTCCCCCGTCGTTCTCCTCTTCTCCCCCCCCCGCCATTCCGTCCCGCCAGCGCGGTCCCCCTCCTGCGCGTGTGCCGCCAAGGGGCCGAGAGTGCGCCCCCTCTCTCTCTCTCCCCCCCGCGCGCCTTGCCTGTTTTGGCAAGGGGGCAACCCCTCTTTTCCCCTTCCCCTTTTTCTCTTTTGACCGCCGGCCGACGTCACCGGAGCGCCTCTTGGCCGCTAGCACCGGAGTGCGCCGGTCCCCCCCCCCGGGCGCTCCACCGCCTCCGCGAACCGACATTCGCCCCCAAACCGACCTTGCCTCCTTCCCTTTAAATCCCCCCCCCCCGCTCCCAGCCGCCGTCACCGCCTCCCCGAGCTCGCCCCCTTCTCGCTGCCGCCGCCACCCCGTCGCCGCCGTCGCAGCCAAGGACCCCGAAGGGACCTCCGGGCGCATCCTCCTCCTCTCCCTCGGCCCGGAGCCGCGCCGCACCCACGCCGTCGTCCTCCTCTCCCGCTTGCCGCCCCGCCGCGGTAATCCCCTCCCCTCTCCTCCGTCCCCTCTCCCCCTCGCGTTTTAAGGCGTTAGCTAGCCCCCGGAGGACTCCTCCTAGCCGCCGCCCTCTCTTTTGCTCTCTTTTCCCCCACCGACGTGCCGCCACCACCTTGCGCCGTCGCCAGTCGCCGTCGGCACTCCTACCCCCCAAATCCGAGCCGGTGGCTTCCTTTTCCCTCTTTTCCCCTCTCTCCACACCGGCGTACCCCCTCTGCCGGGCTCGCGCCGCGTCGCCCGAGCCCCCTCCGCCGTCACCCGGGGCCCTCAACGCCCTGCCCCCGTGACGCGCCGAGCCGTCGGCCGCCGCCTCCACCGCTGCCGTCGCGCCCCGCTCCGAACCGAGCCGCGGGCTCGTTTTCCCTCCCCCTCTCTGTCCGACGTGGAGTCCACGTGGATGCCACGTCCGCCGTCCCGGGTCCCACGGGAGACCGGTCAAACGGCCTCCCTCTCGCGCATCGACCGGGCCGCGTCGCCAGGCCGGCCATCTGGGCCTCCTTGGCCGCTTGGCCCACTCGGCATCGGCCCCTCTTTCCCGCTTGGAAAACCCGACACTTGGGTCAGTGCCTTGAAAATAAAGTGAGTTTCTAAAACTCGCGGTACGGGAGACGTACTGGAGGTACGGTCTGCCCGTTCTCGCTCTAAGGACCGATTCCTTGGGAATTACATCCGAGCATATGTCAAGTACGACCACATGGGTGATATGGGACGCCCTTGGCTGAGTAATTAGCTAGGCCAGGGAAATCTTGATGCCAAGGGACAAGTAGATTCGCCGGGGTGGTGTCGGGGAGGACCCCTGGGCTTCCTGGCACAGTATGGTCTGGGACCTAACCTGGTGTTGGTCCGTGGGACCCCTCCCGTTGGCATAAGATGACCCTGAGTCGGCTTTCGAAATGCCTTGTCGTGAAAGCCTTAAGGTCGCCAGACGTGACCGAGGGTCGCGGGCTGGGTGATTCGGGGTTAGTAACGTCGTGTGGGTAAAGTGTACCCCCTCTGCAGAGGTTAACAACTGTTCGAACAGCCGTGCCCACGGTCATGGGCGGATGTGAGGTGATTCCTTAGCGTAGTTTTATTGAACACCTTGTGAACTGCTGTTGGTGTGAGGTTTTCCGTTCTGTGCTTGGTTTAAGGCTGTTGAAGCAGCCGGAGTCGGTGACGATTGGCAGGGAGCCTCTCGTACCGATGTGTTGACTTGTGGCTGTTGAAGCAGCCGGAGTCGGTGACGATTGGCAGGGAGCCTCTCGTACCGAGGTGCGTGAGTTGTGGCTGTTGGTGCAGCCGGGTCGGTGAACGATTGGCAGGGAGCCTCTCGTGCCGACAAGAATCAATCGATACATTTTCACTGCTCCGGCCGGATGAGACGCACTTTCTCATCCGTGTCGTTGAGAAGCACTCACTTAGATGTTTCTAAAGTCTTAAACTAAAACCAATTGTGAAAAACAACTGGCTTTCCCTTGAAGCTTGCATTAAACACTTAATTCCCCTGACTTGCTGAGTACTCCCGTACTCACCCTTGCTCTATATAATTAAACCCCCCCCAGTTCTCGAAGACGAAGAGGTGGACCCTGCTGATGAAGAGTTCTTCCAGGAGCAAGCAGACTTCGAGCAGTAGTAGGGTTTCGGCCTTCCCCAAGGCTTTGCTTGTGGCTTAGGGCTAGTCTCCGCTTTCCGCTTCCGCCTTTTTGTAATGCTGTTGTGAACTCGGGTTCTGTCCGCAGTTCCAACCTTGGTTGTAATCCTACTCTTAATAAAGAGACCGCTGTTGTTGTGGTATTCTGTCTTCCTGTTGTACCAGCGCTATTTCCTGGGACTGGTACAGGCATACAGGTCAATCTGGACCGCCTTATCCTGGCCTCCGTTCGGGGCTAGTTTGGGGCGTGATAGAAGATGGTATCAGAGCGCAGCCTTGGCCTAGGACGAAACCCGACGTTAGATGACCGTAAGGATGCTAAGTTCTGAAAAAGCTAATTGCGAAAAGTTCGGTTCTTTTCTTCTTCTCTTACTCGGTTTACAAAACTGGTTACTGACTTCTCTTTTCTTTTCAAAATTGTAGATGGCAGTCAACGCCACCCACAGTTCCCACGGCGTTGGTGAGGGTCACCACGTCGACCAGCTGAGAGACCTCGCTGGCTTCCTTGGCTTCTCTTGTCCCGAGTACGCTGGGTACTCCGTGGACCGCTTCCCTCCCCGCTGTGAGCTGTCCGTGTACCTTTACCCCCGCGGAGGTACACACAGCGCTGGCCTTCGCCCTCACCACTTCAACTTGGCTCGCCCCACGCTCCAGCTCGCGTACCAGGACCTCTCCTGGACCGCTCTGCGTCGCTTGGCCTATGACTACCGTCGTCGCCTTGCAGGTTCGGCCTTCCGGCTGATCCCGCAGCTCCCTCCTGGCCGTGCAGACAGCCGCTACCCTTGCCCTTACCGCGAGTCGCACCCTGCGCTGACGCGCATGGTGGAGCTTTCTGGCGCTCAGGCCACTCAGCACGACCTCCTCCTTGAGGCTTACCGCTCCTTGGCTCGCCGCTACGCCGCACTGGAAGCCCGCCTTGCTGAGGAGGGTGTCACCTCCGTGGACACTACCTCCTGGGACTCTGGCCGCCTTTGCCACTCCAGCCACCTGTCTTTCTACAGTTCACGTGGCTCTGCTCGCACCCCCAGCGGCCCACGCTTCCCCAGCCCGCGTGTGCCGTACTCGCCAGTCTACTCCCCCTACCCCCACTGTGCCAGCCCCTCCTACACCCCAGGCCACACCCCAGTCGTCAGCCACCGTGGGCTCCGACTGATCCGCACCGCGCGGAAGCGCGTTGTGGGCTCCTCCACCGTGTTCCATTTCGACCACCCAGCTCCTACCCCGCCAGCAGGCTGCCCTGCTGCCGGCCCTCGACAGGTTCCGTCGGTCCCTTCGCATGCGCCGATCGACGTGTCCTCTTCAGACGAGCCGACCACCGGAGCCAGCCAGGCAGGAGAGCAGTAGAGTTCGTCTACTGCAGGTGGAGTTCGAGTGCTAGACCTTTTGTACCGCCGCCAACTCTTTTGGAGTCGTTGCGAGGTAGTGTGTGAGTGTGTTGTCGTGGGTGTTGTCTGGTAGTCTGGATCTCTGAGGTGGTGTGCGTGCAGTCAAGCTCGGCGCAGCTCTATGACTTGTCCACACCCGTTGTATTAGGTGCTTTCCGAGTTGAGAAAAGCTTTATGACTAGTGTGTGCTTTCTGAGCTCGTTTACTTTACTTCTTCCCTTTTAAGTTCTGTTCTGTCTTCTTACCCCGCCCTTTTCTGGGAGATTAGATGGCTGCCCGTCCCCGTCGTGTGGCTCGTGCTCCAGCTCGTTTGGGTTACGAAACCCGCAGGGAAGAACCAGAATCAGAAAATGAGTCAGGAAATGAACCGGTTAATGCTCCAGCTCAGGCAGACCCTGCAGCAAACCGTGCACAGGACTTACCCCCGCCTCCCCAGCTTCAGGCAGATTACCAGCACATGATGGCAGTTCAGACTCAGATCTTGCGGGGCTTAGCCCAAGCCATTGCAGGCATCCAGCAGAATTTGCAGCCGCAGGCTCCGCACCCAGCACCCTTCCATAACAACAGCCACAGATCTAAGCTGACGGACTTTCTAAGATCCCATCCACCGGAGTTCTCTCACACCGTCGAGCCTGTTGAGGCCGACGATTGGCTAAAGGATGTGGAGAGAAAGCTCAACCTAGTGCAGTGCACTCCAGTGGAAAAGACCCTTTTCGCTGCACATCAGCTGAGAGGCTCCGCAGCCGACTGGTGGGAGAATTACTGTAATGCCCATCCAGACGCTGTCAACATTGAGTGGGCAGAGTTCACCGATGCTTTCTGTGCAGCTCATGTGCCCGAAAGTACCATTGACATGAAGAAAGAAGAATTCAATCGTCTGAAACAGGGTACAGGGAGTGTCAATGAGTACTTAAGCTGCTTCAACAAATTGGCTCGGTATGCTCCCGAGGAAGTGGACTCCGACAAGAAAAAGATCAGGAAGTTCTTGAAAGGAATCACAGTAGGATTGAGAATCCAGTTGCTTGCCCAGGATTTCCCCACTTTCCAGCACATGGTCAATAAGGCTTTTGCTTCTGGAGGATGCCAGAAAAGAGGCAACTGAGGAATACAAGAAGCGCAAGTCTACCCACCAAGCGCCCCCATTCCGAGGTGCGCCACGCCCTCGTGTTGGACATCCCATGTAGTACCACCAACCTGCCCATCAAGTCAGTCGCCAACCTGGCTTTACACCCCGTCCGCCGATGCCTCGCCCTACTCTGTCGCCCCAGCAGCATGCCCCTAGTGGCAACACCACAAGGAACAGTGTCTCCTCCTTCAATTCGCCCACAGGAATGACAAATGTGCAGTGCTTTACGTGCAAACAAATGGGACATTACGCCAGGCAGTGTCCTCGCAATCAAGGAAACTCTAACCCCGGACGCTCCGATGCTAGCTTCCCCAGGACCCCAGCACCTGCACAGCCCCGTCCAGTCACTCAGACAAGTGGACAAGGTTCTCGCGCCTCCAACAACCTTGGACGAGGTCGAGTGAACCACATTCAAGCTGAAACCGCCCAAGAGGCCCCCGACGTGGTGATGGGTATGTTCTCTGTCAACTCCATACCTGCACTCGTTCTATTTGATTCAGGAGCTTCTCATTCGTTTATATCGCAAGCTTTTGTGAAAAGAAATGGTTGGAAAACCCAAAATTTACGAGTACCTATGGTAATACATTCCCCTGGAAGGGATATAAGGGCAGATAAACTATGCCCCAAGGTTGACCTAGAGATAAATGGGGTTAGCTTTGCAGCCAAACCCATAATCCTAGACTCCCAAGGTCTGGATGTCATCCTAGGGATGGATTGGTTGGTTAAGCACAAGGGACAAATAGATTGTGCTGAGAGAACCATCACTCTGCAAGGACCCAAAGGAAAACAAGTGCATTTCACTCCCCTCCTTCCCGGAAACCGGTCAACCCTGAACAGTTTGCAAGCCACTCCTTTGGAAATGGTGCCTATAGTCAACGAGTATCCCGATGTGTTCCCAGAAAAACTACCCGGAATGCCACCGGATCGAGAAATTGAGTTCTCCATAGAGCTTGCCCCAGGCACCGCTCCCATTGCCAAGAGACCCTACAGAATGGCAGCCAACGAACTGGCAAAAATTAAGAAACAAATCGAAGAACTGCAGAACAAGGGTTACGTGCGACCCAGCTCGTCCCCTTGGGGAGCCCCTGTGCTCTTAGTAAAGAAGAAAGATGGCTCTGTGAGAATGGTGATAGACTATAGAGCCTTGAATGAAGTAACCATAAAGAATAAGTATCCCCTACCACGGATTGACGATTTGTTCGACCAATTGGAAGGAGCCAGAGTATTCTCCAAGATCGACCTACGATCTGGGTATCATCAACTCAAAATCAGATCAGAAGATATCCCCAAGACCGCTTTCTCGACGCAGTATGGTCTGTATGAGTTCACCGTGATGTCCTTCGGACTACGAACGCTCCAGCTTTCTTCATGAACCTGATGAATAAAGTTTTCATGGATTACTTGGATAAGTTTGTTGTGGTCTTCGTCGACGACATTCTGATTTACTCAAGGAATGAACAAGATCATGCAAATCATCTACGGAAAGTAATGGAAAGGTTGAGAGAACACCAGCTCTTCGCCAAGTACTCGAAGTGTGAGTTCTGGTTGAATAAAGTAGCCTTCCTTGGCCATGTCATCTCCGCCGAAGGTGTCGAAGTAGACCCCAGCAAGGTTGAGACTGTCCTCGCCTGGAACGCACCCAAGACGGTGTCTGAGATCCGTAGTTTCCTCGGCTTAGCGGGTTACTACAGGAGGTTCATCGAAGGATTTTCCAAACTGGCCCGACCAATGACGGAACTGCTAAAGAAGGAAAAGAAGTTTGAATGGTCGGAAGCATGTGAACGCAGTTTTCAAGAACTCAAGAAAAGATTGACGACTGCTCCCGTCCTCACCCTGCCTGACATCCGAAAGGATTTCGAGATATTCTGTGATGCATCGAGACAAGGTCTAGGATGTGTCTTAATGCAAGACCGAAAGGTGGTGGCCTACGCTTCAAGACAACTCAGGCCCCATGAGGTCAACTACCCTACACATGACCTGGAATTGGCAGCTGTGGTTCATGCCCTGAAGATTTGGCGTCACTACCTGATTGGGAACAGATGTGAGATTTACACCGATCACAAAAGTCTCAAATACATCTTTACTCAGAGTGAACTGAACATGAGACAGAGAAGATGGTTGGAATTAATCAAGGATTATAATCTTGGTATACACAACCACCATGGAAAAGCGAATGTGGTCGCCGACGCGTTAAGTCGCAAGACCTACTGTGCTACCGCCCTAGTTTGGCCAACCCAGGATGACCTGTGTCGAGAAATCGAGAAGTTGAAATTGACCATGGTCCCTACCGGAAACCTTGCCAGTCTTACAGTGCAACCTACCCTAGAGGCTCAAATTCGAGAGGCACAATCAGATGACGAAGTTATGAAAGAAATGAAGGATAAGATCCGTAAGAAAAGACTCAAAGGTTTCACCATCGACGACCAGGATACTGTTTGGTTCGGATCCCGCATCTGCGTGCCAGCCAAAAAGGAATTAAAGGACCTCATTCTGAGAGAAGCTCATGAGTCTGCTTACTCCATCCATCCCGTAAGTACCAAAATGTACCAAGACATCAAGGAATACTTCTGGTGGGTTGGAATGAAGCGAGATGTAGCAGAGTATGTAGCCTTATGTGACATCTGCCAAAGAGTAAAGGCTGAACATCAGAAACCCGCTGGCTTGTTACAACCTCTCTGAATTCCCGAGTGGAAATGGGAAGAGATCGGTATGGATTTCATTACCGGTTTACCAAGGACCCCTAGCGGGTATGACTCCATCTGGGTAATCGTAGACCGCCTAACCAAGGCAGCTCACTTTGTACCAGTGAAAACCACCTACGATGGGAAAAAGCTGGCAGACCTGTACATGACCCATGTGGTTTGCCGATACGGTTGCCCAAAGAAGATAGTGTCGGATCGAGGCACTCAGTTTACCTCAAGATTCTGGCAACAGTTGCACGAGGCAATGGGTACCAACTTAAATTTCAGTACTGCCTACCACCCACAGACAGATGGGCTGACAGAACGAGTTAACCAGATCCTGGAGGACATGCTTCGGGCATGTGCCCTGGACTTCGAAGGCACATGGGATCGTTGTCTCCCCTACGCTGAGTTCTCCTACAACAACAGTTACCAATCTAGTATCCAGATGTCCCCAAATGAAGCCCTGTTCATACGAAAGTGTTGCACCCCGTTGTGTTGGAACGAGGTAGGCGAAGCGCAAGTGTTTGGACCTGACGTGCTGAAGGAAGCTGAAAAGCAAGTCAAGCTGATTCGAGACCGTCTGAAGACAGCTCAGACCCGACAGAAAAGCTATGCAGACAATCGGAGACGTGATCTCGAGTTTGCAGTGGGAGATCACGTGTACCTGCGAGTATCTCCACTCCGTGGTTTAAAGAGGTTTGGGATGTCCGGCAAGTTAGCTCCTCGCTATATCGGCCCCTACCTCATCACCGCCAGACGCGGCGAAGTGGCCTACAGCTCGAGCTACCAGAAGGACTGACAGATGTACACAATGTGTTCCATGTGTCCCAGTTAAAGAAATGTCTCCGTGTTCTAGAGGAACAAGTTCCCTTGGGAAGCATAGAACTGGAGAAGAACCTGACCTATAAAGAGAGACCCATCAGAGTTCTTGAAGAGGCTGAACATCAGACTCGAAGAAAGACAGTTAAATTCTACAAGGTGCAGTGGAGCAACCACTCAGAGGATGAAGCAACTTGGGAACGCGAAGATCTTCTCCGTGCCCAGTTCCCGGAGCTGCTCCCTTAGGTGCTGAATCTCGGGGACGAGATTCTTGTTAGGGGGGTTGGTTTGTAACGCCCGTTTTGTCGCGGCGTTAGCGGGAAAACCTAATTACTAAAAACCCTATTTGCGAAAGTTTGCTCTTCGGTTGAGTCTTGTCGTGTGCCAAGGTCTCGTGTTTTCCCTCTCGTCCCTATCCCGGAGAAAACCGCAAAATCGGATTTCAAATCCGAGCCCTCAAACTCCTCCTTTCAATCTCTCAGGAAAAGTCTAATTTTCCTCCCTCTGCTCTCGGGCTGGATTCTTTCTCGGCCTGCCCTCTCCTTTCCTCGGGCCGCCTCCCGGCCCAGTCCCCTCCTCTGGCCGCCCGGCCCCCCTTCCTTTCTTGGGCCATCTGCCGGCCCAGCTCCCCCTCTCGGGCCGTCTCCCGGCCTGGTCCAGCCCGCGCGGCCGCCCGCGCCGGGCACGTGCGCGCACGTGCGCCGCACGCGCCCGCGCGAGAGAGAGAGCCCCGCCCTCTTCTCTCTCTCCCCCGCCGTTCTCCCCTCTTCTCCCCCCCCGCCGTTCCGTCCCGCCGGCGCGGTCCCCCTCCTGCGCGCGTGCCGCCAAGGGGCCGAGAGCGCGCCCCCTCTCTCTCTCTCCCTCCCCCGCGCGCCTTGCCTGTTTCGGCAAGGGGGCAACCCCTCTTTTCCCCTTCCCCTTTTTCTCGTTTGACCGCCGGCCGACGTCACCGCGAGCGCCTCTTGGCCGCTAGCGTCGGAGTACGCCGGTCCCCCCCCGGGGCGCTCCACCGCCTCCGCGAACCGACATTCGCCCCCAAACTGACCTTGCCTCCTTCCCTTTAAATCCCCCCCCCGCTCCCGGGCCGCCGTCACTGCCTCCCCGAGCTCGCCCCCTTCCCGCTGCCGCCGCCACCCCGTCGCCGCCGTCGTAGCCAAGGACCCCGAAGGGGACCTCCGGGCGCATCCTCCTCCTCTCCCTCGGCCCGGAGCCGCGCCGCGCCCACGCCGTCATCCTCCTCTCCCGCTTGCCGCCCCGCCGCGGTAATCCCCCTCCCCTCTCCTCCGTCCCCTCTCCCCCTCGCGTTTTAAGGCGTTAGCTAGCCCCCGGAGGACTCCTCCTGGCCGCCGCCCTCTCTTTCGCCTCTCTTTTTCCCCACCGACGTGCCGCCGCCACCTTGCGCCGTCGCCAGTCGCCGTCGGCACTCCTCCCCGCCAAATCCGAGCTGGTGGCTTCCTTTTCCCTCTTTTCCCCTCTCTCCACACCGGCGTACCCCCTCCGCCGGGCTCGCGCCGCGTCTCCCGAGCCCCCTCCGCCGTCACCCGGGGCCCTCAACGCCCTGCCCCCGCGACGCGCCGAGCCGTCGGCCGCCGCCTCCACCGCTGCCGTCGCGCCCCGCTCCGAACCGAGCCACGGGCTCATTTTCCCTCCCCCCTCTCTGTCCGACGTGGAGTCCACATGGATGCCACGTCCGCCGTCCCGGGTCCCACGGGAGACCGGTCAAACGGCCTCCCTCTCGCGCATCGGCCGGGCCGCGTCGCCAGGCCGGCCATCTGGGCCTCCTTGGCCGCTTGGCCCACTCGGCATCGGCCCCTCTTTCCCGCTTGGCCCACTCGGCCATCGGCCTCCCGCCATCGGCCGTTAGGCCCATCGGCCTTCCTCTCTCCCACGCCGATCGGCCTAGGCCGATCCCCTTCGGGCCAACGGCCCGCTAATGCGGCCGCGCCCATTACTATTCCTTAGGCCGCCCGAATAAAAGTCCAAATAGCGTCCCTCCTTTCTTTTTCTTTTTCAAAGGAATTTTTAATTCCTTTTCCTTTAGACAGAAAATCATTTAACCTTCAGAAAATCATATCTTCACAACCGTTCGTCCGATTGACTCCGTTCCACTTCCAAAATTCCTCAAAAATCGAGATCTATCCAATGGCACACTTAGCGGTCATTAATAGGACTTCTTTTTATCGTTTTGTTGAGTCGTCTCGTTTCACGTGTAGTCTCGGAGCCCGAAGACCTGCAGTGCGCGGATTTCGAGGAAGAAGCTCAAGATCTCGAGCAAGGCAGGTCACCTTTGATCAATTGAACCTATAATTTAAATTAAGTATTTTGATTTCCGCAAACTATGCATTAATTAGGTTACACTTGGCACTTGGCCTCGGTTTGCAAGATAACCGTCAGGCCCTACCCAATTGCTGCATTTACCTTCCATGATTATTGAATACCCCAACACCCTTGTCACCCCTCAGGTGAAGCCTCGGTATCCGTACCTCGCGTACGAATATCGAGACTCCCCTCGAAATTTAAAATGATCACCTGGGTAAAACTTGAGTTTACAAAATGAGTTTACAAAGAGGGACCGGTCAAACGGCCTCCCTCTCGCGCATCGGCCGGGCCGCGTTGCTAGGCCGGCCATCTGGGCCTCCTTGGCCGCTTGGCCTACTCGGCATCGGCCCCTCTTTCCCGCTTGGAAAACCCGACACTTGGGTCGGTGCCTTGAAAATAAAGTGAGTTTCTAAAACTCGCGGTACGGGAGACGTACTGGAGGTACGGTCTGCCCGTTCTCGCTTTAAGGACCGATTCCTTGGGAATTACATCCGAGCATATGTCAAGTACGACCACATGGGTGATATGGGATGCCCCTGGCTGAGTAATTAGCTAGGCCAGGGAAATCTTGATGCCAAGGGACAAGTGGATTCGCCGGGGTGGTGTCGGGGAGGACCCCTGGGCTTCCTGGCACAGTATGGTCTGGGACCTAACCTGGTGTTGGTCTGTGGGACCCCTCCCGTTGGCATAAGATGACCCTGAGTCGGCTTTCGAAATGCCTTGTCATGAAAGCCTCAAGGTCGCCAGACGTGACCGAGAGTCCCGGGCTGGGTGGCTCGAGGTTAGTAACGTCATGTGGGTAAAGTGTACCCCCTCTGCAGAGGTTAACAACTGTTCGAACAGCCGTGCCCACGGTCATGGGCGGATGTGAGGTGATTCCTTAGCGTAGTTTTACTGTTTTTCCTTGTGAACTGCTGTTGGTGTGAGAATACCTCTCTGTGCTTAAGTTGGGCTGTTGAAGCAGCCGGTGTCGGTGAACGATTGGCAGGGAGCCTCTCGTTTCGACGCGCTTGTGTGAGTTAGGCTGTTGGAGCAGCCGGTGTCGGTGACGATTGGCAGGGAGCCTCTCGTACTGGCATGTGTGAGCTGTGGCTGTTGGTGCAGTCAGTATCGGTAAGCGATTGACAGGGAGCCTCTCGTGCCGACAAGAATCAATCGATACAATTTTCACTGCTCCGGCCGGATGAGACGCACTTTCTCATCCGGGTCGTTGAGAAGCACTTACTTAGATGTCTCTGAAAGTTTTAAAGCTAAAATCAATTGTGAAAAACAACTGGCTTTCCCTTGAAGCTTGCATTAAACACTAAATTTCCCTGACTTGCCGAGTACTTCCGTACTCACCCTTGCTCTATATAAATAAACCCCCCCCCCAGTTCTCGAAGACGAAGAGGTGGACCCTGCTGATGAGGAGTTCTTCCAGGAGCAAGCAGACTTCGAGCAGTAGTAGGGTTTCGGCCTTTTCCCAAGGCTTTGCTTGTGGCTTAGGGCTAGTCGCCGCTTTCCGCTTCCGCCTTTTTGTAATGCTGTTGTGAACTCGGGTTCTGTCCGCAGTTCCAACCCTGGTTGTAACCCTACTCTTAATAAAGAGACCGCTGTTGTTGTGATATTCTGTCTTCCTGTCGTACCAGCGCTATTTCCTGGGACTGGTACAGGCATACAGGTCAATCTGGACCGCCCTATCCTGGCCTCCGCTCGGGGTTAGTTTGGGGCGTGACATCCTCTCCTCCTTTCCGCCGTGCCACCGTCGCCTGCGCAGAGAGACCGATAGAGAGGGAGAAAAAGAAAAGAAAGAAAGAGAGGGAGAGGCAGAGAGGGAGCAGAGAGAGGAAGAAAAAGAAAAGAAAGGGAAAAAGAAAAGAGAAGAAAAGAAAAAGGAAAAGGAGAAAAGAAAATAAAAGAAAAGAGAAAGTTTAGGAAAATAGGGAGAAATTTAATTTATATATATAATAGTCGGAGAATTAATCATCGGTGATTTTTGAAAATTCCTAGAAAATAAATCGAGATTATTTAATAAATTGGGGTTTTTTATTTAATTGGTTATTTATTTATTTATTTATTAATTTATTTACTTTGCGAATGATTGAAATATGGTAGAATTGCGGGTTAATTATTATAGGAACCTAATTATTGGTTGGATTTATCCAAAATCGCGTAAATTAAAATGAGTTAATACTTTAATCATTTAATGCCAATACTTTAGGATGAAATGGATTAAAATCAGAATAGTACTATTTCGCAAATATTGGAATCGATAACGAAATTCGACAATTGCGCTCGATCTTTTTTATTGGATTTTATTAGATTTTATTTGAATTCTAATTTAATTCAAATCAATTTCTTTCGTATGTAATTCTAGACCCTGATGGAGTTGTGATTCCGAACGAGGATCAAGACCTGCAGGACTTCAAGCATGGCAAGTCATCACGAAACCTTGAGCATGTAGAACCAATTGCGAACTTATTTCGGATTTAAAATAAAGTTTGCATGCTATATGAATATATGTGAATGCCTACTTTGCTATATGCCATGCCTTTGATATTGATTATCCATGCAAATCTTTGTCATCCATAATATCGTATATTTTTAGTCGATACTTGACAATGCTTAGCCACACTACTTTAAAATCATGCATATTCATATTTATCAAAATGCTTCATGCTCGGGCAACTACCTTTGGGAAGGTGGTTGAGATGCGGTATATGGAGACATGAGCGCCACATTGCTATGACATTAATGACATGGTTTGCGAAAGGAAAAATAAAACTATACAACTGTTTTCGACTGGGGCGGCTGGAGGACTTGGGTGGTGTTCGGCAAAGGCAAGTGCCGACCCTGGTCAGTTAAGGACCGAGCCATGAAGCTAAGCATGAAATGACCCCCGTACGACCGTACTTCTTGAATGGGTATAGACCTAGCGGAGTAAATAGCCACACCTATGCAATATCCATGCATAGTGGTCTTCTTGATGTGTATGAGAGGCGGGGGCCTACGGTGGGGTCGCCACCGGTAGGACCGCCATGTGTAAACTTGAACTTAATTATAACTTAATGCATGTGTAAGTCTTCCCTCCCCGGGAGCGCCAGAACTCCTCTCACTGCTAGAAACTCGTAACACCTAGAGTGCATCAGGATGCAAGTTCATGGAGCAGGTACTGCCAATGTGAGGTTATTGAAATGCTTTGTTGTGACGCGTCTCATGTGTTGGGACAAGGCTCATGCATTGGGCAGTCATGGAGTACGGGTAAAGTGTACATCCACTGCAGTGTGAGTAAATCAAATCTATTTGAATAGTCGTGCTCGCGGTTGTTGAGCACCGAGACGTGCATTACACTTGACTAGACTCTAAATTCTTAAACTGATTGAGATGGGATATTGCATGATGATTTTATGCTGGTGGATCCATTTCTCGAGAGGCGAGAAGGGGTAGATCCCAGAAAACCATGACAACCCAATGGCGGGAAGCCATCCTTGGGATCACAATGAATGGTGGATAGAATCGTCATTGATTAATAAATTATGGTATTAAAATTTGATCAGTCTATGCTAGGTCTCAGGCTTGCGAAAAGATTTACAAAACTTGCTTTACGCAAAAGAACCTGAAGCCATTCCTTGAAATACCCTCTGTCATATGCATTATTGTTGTGGTGGCATGCTGAGTACGGTTGGTACTTGTGGACCCCCGTTTTCATAACAGGGATCACTCGTGTTCATAGTACCATTTCCCTAGATCAAATAGTCTGGTACCCACGATTACATTACCGAATTATCAAGAGCACATATATCAATCGTCTTACGCAAAATATTACAATAATAGGCCCAAAGGCAATAGTCTAGAACAAGGGACCAACCGGTCCGGAATACAAGCAAAAGCAGAATCTAGATAAGGCAGCGGCACGCCATGGCCACAGGCAACGACCGAGTCTAAGACCTACTGGGCACCATCGTCTTCCGTACCCTTCTGGTAGTACTCGTACAGGTCTTCGGGGACTTCATCGCCCACATCTGAATGTTTTGCATATAGCAAGGGTGAGTACCAACCGTACTCAGCAAGCCACCACAGCAATGATGCATATGATAGGGGATAGTCAAAGAACGGTTGTAGTTCTTTTGCATAAAGCTAGTTTTACAATTCTTTTCACAAGCCTAAGACCTAGCATAGTGTAACACCCTGATCTTCGCCCGTCGAAAAATTTATTTTATTAAAAATCCTATTTTCAAAAATTTGGTTCTTTGAGTGTGTTTGGGATTTTTGTGCCAAAGATCTCAATTGATCCGTTCCCTTGTGAACCCAGAATCTTGATCGTAATCTCATCTTCCAAAATTAATTTCTATATTTCGAATTTTGCAGTTCGAATTTTCACTCCTTAACCTTTCCAAAAATTTCAAAGTTAGTTTTAATTTTGTTTTTATTTATTTCCCCGGTCGTATCAAATCATTCTCTTTCCGTCCAAATATTCCAAAATATTTTGGACTTCTACCGCCCGGTGTTTATCAGTCTTTTTTTTTCACCCGGAGATTCTCTGCACTTTCATTAAACCAGGAAAAATCCATCAGGCTCATCCAACACTTGTTCAGACACATGTTTCTTCCTCTGTTTTTCCCTAAACCCCCTGCAAACCGACGGTTAGGCACCGTCCTGCCAGTACACAGTGAAGGATTGGCACCGTCTCTGTCTTCTCCGCCGAAGTTAGGCACCGCTCCGCGCCGCTCGCCGAGCAAGCCAGGCAACGACAACAGCTGGAGTCTGTAGACGGAGAAGCAAACACAGAGGCATCAATGGCCGTTCTCGTCGCCAAATCCTTCCTCCAGAATCACCTTGACAGTATAAATACCGGAGAAAACTTACCGTGAAGTTCCTCAGCCGATTCACCACTCCATTTTTACCACTCTGGAGCCGAGTCGCCGAAGTCCCGAATCCGTCGCGACCACCCCCTTCCTCCTCCAGCCGCGCCGCGCTGCCCCGGCCGAGCCCGCAGCGCTGCAGCACGCGCCACCCGGCCGTGTCGCGCGCCGTCACCCCGGCCTCCTCCTGCCCGGCCGCCGCCTGGTGACGTGCTGCCGAGCCGACCGCCGCCGCTCCCCAGCCACCGCGCCGCGCACTGCCGCCCTTACTGCAGCCGCGCCGGCCAGCCGCAGCTGCCCAGCCCAGCCGGCTGCAGCCGCCGCCCGCGCCGCGCGAGCCGCCTCCTGGCCGCGCGCCACACGCGCCCGCGCCGCCCGGCCGCCAGCCCGCGCCGCAGCCGCACGCCGCCGCGCCCTGGCCGCAGGCGCCAGCGCCAGCCGCGCCGCGCGCCGCGCCACTGCCTGCGCCGCGTCGCCCGCGCCGGCGCCACTCCGTCCGAGCCGGCGCCGCCGGTCCCAACCGCCGCCGCGTCACCTCCCCAGCCGGCCGCCTCCTCCCACTCGGCTCCTCTCTCCCGGAAGAACACAGAGAAAACAAGCAAAGAGAGAGAGAAAGAAAGAAATGAGAAAGAGAGAGAAAGAAGAGGATAAGAAGGGAAAAGAAGAAAAGAAAAAGAGAAAAAGAAAAAGAAGGTAGGTGGGACCTGCCGGTGGGCCCCACTGTCTTGACTCTCTCCCGCGGGCTTTGACCAAAGACTTTGAGAAAGTCTATATTGCCTCCCTCTCGATGTCGGGCTAAGCCCATAAAAATCCCTACGAAGTCTACATCACGCCCTCCACTTCATTGGGCCAACCGGCCTGATAATCTATCCACCAAGTCCACTTTATGTCCCTACCCGACCTCCTTCATCTCTGGGCTAAAGCCCAAGCCCTCCTATAATAAAGTCCACGATTCCTCCCTCTTAACATCACAGCCAAGGAATATTCTTGGGAATATTCCTTTCCAACTTAATAAATTCAGTTCCACATTTCAGAAAATCCATTAATCTTCCAAAATTCGTATCTCCTCAACCGTAAGTCCGATTGACTCCGTTCAACTTTCATATTTTTTCTAAAAATGAGATCTACCCAATGGCACAATTAGTTTATAATAGTTACTATCTACTTTATAGGGTTTTGGATGTTTTTCTCTTTTCGATCGCGTAGTGGACGTTTCGGAGGTACAACGGACGTGGATTTTTCTTGAAGATTTGAAGACCAACAATAAGGCAAGCCACTCTTCGATCATATTGCTCCTAGTTTATAAAATGTGTTGATTGCAAACTTGCATGTTTAGCGTACACAATTATTTTTTGATTGGCCATCTGTCTACAAGCACACGACCGACGGACCAACCTATGTAGTTGCATTATTTTCCATAGGACCTTGTTAAACTTAACCCTTGTCTCTCCACCACAGCAGTACCTCGATGCTTGCGCTCTCTGGGCGCAGGTATCCTTGTGCACCATTTGTTTATGTTGGGTTTATACATGATTATCGATGTGGAAAAAAAAACTTGGGTTGTGAAAGGTTTATAAAACCCGACTCGGGGAGTCGGTGACTTTGAAAAATAAAAAAGGTTTTATGGGAGAAAACTTGCGGTGCGAATCCTCTCCTGTGTGGTTTGGTTTCGTAGTCGCGCATAAGGACCGATTCCTTTGGGTTTTACATCCGAGCATCTCACAGTACGACCACATGGGTAGAATGGGATGCCCCTAGATGAGTAACTAGCTGAAACATAGATGTCTAGCAGGTTAGCAGGTGAGGAGCACCGGTATGGTGGAGTTTACGGCAATCTCCTGTAGTGGGGATGTGTCGGGAGTCCATACGGTGGGGCCTGAGTAGATGAGGGCTTGAAATTTGGCCTGATGCTTGGTGGAGAGATTCCACCCATCTGTGGGACACGGGACATTTATGGTTTGGTTAGAGAAAGGCTTTGTCACGAACTTCCGATACCGGCCAGTATCGGTGTAAGCTTCGTGTCTTGTGGGAAAAGCGTACAGACTCTTCAGAGGTTTATTTGAACTGTTCGAACAGCCGTGCCCACGGTCAAGGGCGAATGTGAGGTGATGCCCATAGCGTAGATTTGTTTTTAAAACTCATTTAATAAATTGATTCGTGGGATGGGAACCGTTACCAGAGTCCTTCTTTGTGACGGACGGCCAGCCTTTGTGGTTGGGAACAGGTCTTTGTGACCTGGGGTGTCGTTTGGCACCATAGGGCCGAGAGGGCCGGTTTAGGGGCCAAGATGGCCGAGGTTGGGTTGGCAGGTCGAGAGGACCGGACCCGGAGTTGTTAACCTTAAGACTTGGTTAACGGATGATTGTTGAAGAGAATGTTGGTTTATGTTTTGAAAGTGAAAAGAAACTAATAAAGAAGGAAGTGCTATGAATGCTAAAATTTGACTTTCCCGCTCGAGTCGTTGCAAAGCAACTCGTGGACGGATTGAGGTGAGACGTCTCTCTCTCTCTGAAGGGAAAGTTACTTTGAAAACCTACACTTAGAATTTTCAAAGGAAAAGTGTTTTAAAAATGATTTGCTAAACAAACTCAGCCTGTCTTTGATGCTTGCATGTACACATTTCCTAGTGGCTTGCTGAGTACGAAAGTACTCAATCCCCCATTGTTGTTGTTTTTCTCCTCTTGGCTTGAGTTCAGGAAGAAGTTGAAGGTTGGAGTTTCGTCCCTAAACCCAAACTACTGCCGGTGGATTTGGTGTCCTAGCTTCGCTAAGTTTCGCTGCTGTTGACTCTGATTAGAGGTTGCAACTCAGGGATTACCCGCAGCTGCAACGTAAAGGTATATTGTATTTATTTAAATCTTGTGTTGATTCATCATGTTACCACTGGTACCAGCATCATTATCCTGGGACTGGTACCTGTTTTGCGGTTCCGTGGGAAAGCGGTCCGCCGTTCTCCTGTGGCACGCCCTCCTCGGTGCCATTTGTACAGTGGCGCAGGGGGGGGTGTGACACATAGACTGATCAAGTTTTAATACCATAGTTCATTAATCAACGACGGTTCTGTCCACCATCCATTGTGATCCCAAGGATAGCTTCCCGTCATTGTGTCGTCAGGGTTTTCTAGGGCCTACTCCTTCTCGCTTCTCGAGAAGTTAAACCACCAGCACATAAAAGTCATTATGCATACCCATCCCAATCAGTTTAAGAATTTAGAGTCTAGCCAAGTGTAGTACATGTCCCGGTGCTCAGTGACCGCGAGCACGGCTATTCGAATAGATTTAATTTACTCACACTGCAGTGGATGTACACTTTACCCGTACTTCGTGACTTGCCCAACACATGAGCCGAAGTCCCAACAAATGAGACGTGTCACGGCAAAGCCTTTCAATAACCTCACATTGGCAGTACCCGCTCCATGAACTTACATCCTCATGCACTCTAGGCGTACACGGTTTCTAGCAGTGAGAAGAGTTCTGGCGCTCCCGGGAAAGGAAGACTCACACATGCATTAAGTTATAATTAAATTTAGGTTTACACGTGGCGGTCTTACCGGTGGCGACTCTACCATAGGCCCCACCTTTCACACACATCAAGAAGACCACTATGTAGGGATACTGCCTCCGCTCGGCCATTTACTCCGCTAGGTCTATGCCCATTCGAGAAGTACGGTTGTACGGGGGGAGGGGGTCGTTTCATGCTTAGCTTCATGGCTCAGTCCTTAACTAACCAGGGACGGCACTAGCCTTTACCGGACACCACCCAAGTCATCCAGCCGCGCCAGTCGAAAACAGTTGTTTGGTTTTATCTTTCCTTTCACAAATCATGTCATCAATATCATGGCAATGTGGTGCTCATGTCTCCACATGCTGCATATCAATTACCTTCCCTAAGGTAATTGCCCAAGCATATAACATTTAATAAATATGAGAATGCATGAATCTAAATTAGCATTACTAAGCATTTGTCATAAACGACTAGGGATTCACACGTATTTATGGGTACAAGGAGATAAGGTAAACAATAGTCAAAGGTATGGCATAATAACAAGTAGGATATTCATCATCGCATGCAATTTTATTTGTAAACCAAGTAAGTTTGCAATTTGGGATCAATATGTTCAAGGATTAGTGATGACTTGTCTTGCTCGAAGCCCTTTGGGTCTTGATCCTCAGTCGGACTCGCAACTCCCTCGGTGTCTAGAGTTATGTGCGAAAGAAATTGAATTCAATTAGAATTCAATTAAAATCCAGTAAAATCCGATTAAAGAAAAAGACCGAATGCGAGCATCGAATGTCGATATTGATTTCATGAAATAGTTCTATTCCGATTTTTAATCCATTTGGTCCTACAGAATTTGCGTTAGCCGATTAGAGTATTAATCCGATTTAATTTAAATGATTTCGAATAAATTAGATCCTGATAATAATTAACCCTAGACGATAAATAATTGACTAAATAATTGCAACGGCTAATTAAGCGGATAACCTAATTAATGAGTAAAAACTAAGTAAATAACCAACTAAATAGATATTTAAATGAATAACGAATGGCGATGATTTATTTTGGAAGTTACCGACGAATAAACCTCCGATTACTATATACGCGGTTTTGCATAACCTAATGAAGAACGATCTAACTAATTAGCTAAATAACCCGCTAAAGCAATAATTACCCGCTAAAGCAATAATTACTTAATGAATAATCCTAATTAAGTAAATAATTGCAATTAAATAGTCCGATTTATTTCTAAAAATTTAACGGACGATGGATTTACCGATTTAACCCAATTATATAAATATATATAAGTGTATATATAAATTAAATTTCTGATTTTCTAAATCCTCTCTCTTTCTATTCTCCATTTCTCTAGTTTCCCTTTTCTTTTTTTCCTCTTTTCTTTTTCTCTTTTCCTTTTCTTTCTTTTTTCTCTCTCTATTTTCTTGTCTTTCTCTCCTTATTTTCTTTTCTCTTTCTCTCCTTATTTTCTTTTCTCTTTCTCTTCCCTCGGCTCTCTCTCTCCCACTGCCTCATTCTTCTCCCTTCTCTCTTTCTTCTCTTTTCTTCTCGCTCTCTCTCTTGGGCTCTCTCTCCCTCGGCTCTAGCAGACGGCGCCGACGGCAGAAGGGGAGGGGAGAAAGGGGAAGGAGGCGGCTTACCGACGGCGGCGTCGGCACGGACGGCGCAAGGCAGCGGCGGCGGCTCCACGCGGCGGCGGCGCTCGGCGGAGAAGAGGGGAAATCTTGGGGGAGAAGGAGGGGGAGGGGCTCGGGCTGTGTGGGGAGGAAAGGAGGGGCTCGGGCGGCTCTTATAGGGGCGGGGAAGGGCGCAGAGGCCGACGCAGCGCAGGGCGACGCGAGGCGCGAGACGGCCGTGGCGATGCGACGGCGCGCGGCAATGGGACAGCGGGTGGCGGAGGAGGCACGGTGCTCAAGACGGCACGGCAGCAGCGGCAGAGGCACGGGGACGCGACGGGCGGCGATGGCGATGCGCGCGGGCGTAGGGTGCGAGGGCGCGGCGCGGCAGCGGCGACGGGACAGGCTAGGTCCCCGGTCGAACACTAGGCGGATAATGAACAGTAGCTTTTCATATTTTTTCGATTTTTGAGTGATTTCAATTTAAACTTCATCCAAACATTTTGTAACTTTACCTAAATGAATATTTTTCACTAATTTTTATTGTTCCTAAAGATTTCACTCCAAATTTCCATGTTTTCATAATATATATATATATGTATATATATATATATATTTATGCTAGAATTTATGTTTATGCTAGAATATATATATATTTATATATATATGTAAAATACTAATTTGAATTTATATCACCCTAACCTAAAGAATGGCCCAACATTTTATGTCACCAAACTTTATATTCATACTTAATATACCTATGTTTGTTTATATATATATATATATATATATATATATATATATATATATATATATATATATACACACACACACCTAGGTGTAGATAATTATATATTTACATATAAAATTTCCTATTTAAATTTATATTTTCCCAAGTGAATGGATGACATTTAGGTAGAATATTTTCTTTGCTATAATTTTGTCCAGAACTTTATTTTAATTTATTTTTCTTAATCATTCATTTAGTCGATTCTCCGTTTTAGGGTTGCACTTAAATAAATTTCGATAAATCTAAACTCCGCAAATAAAGATTCGAATAAACGAGCAATTAGACGCGGCATGATGCAAATCAATTTAAAGGTTTTCGAAATTTCGTATTTTAGGGTTTCGATTTCGACGGTCGAATTTTCAAGGCGTTACAGTACTCACCCTTGCAATTTATAACTCAACCAGAAGTCGGCGATGATGCTTCGGAGGACCCATATGCTTACTACCAGGAGGTTGCCGATGATGATGGCGCTCAGTAGGTCTTAATTACGGTTGTTGCCTGTGGCAATGGTGTTGCCGCCGCCTCTAATCCGCTGCCTTATCTATTTCTGCTTTTGGATGTATTCCGGACCATTTGGTCCCTTGTTCTAAGACTATTGCCTTCGGGCCTATTGTTGTAATAATTCGCACTTGACGCTTGTGTTGCGCATTTGGTATATCAACTATGAGTTCGTGTGTACCAAACTACTTGATCCAGGGAAATGGTACAGTATACAAGAATGATTCCTGTTGTAAAAACAGGGGTCTACAACTAGGCATGACAATTTAATTTTATATATTAATTAGGAAGGATTTAGTAATTTTTTTTATCTTTAGAAAGTTTTGTCTAGTGTCCGATCAGTACCTGTATTTTTTCTTTTATCTTTATGAAACACGTGTCGTGTCCGATCAGGACTTTTATCACCTCGAGCGTATAGATATGTACACCTGGGGTCTTTGTAAATTTTTCCACAGATCAATGCAATTACTTTCGGTGCATCGTCACCTTTTTATCTTGGCAAGTTTTTAGTTTCGAGCGGGGCTGCATTGGTTAAGTTCGATCTCCGACAAGAAGTAAGTTTCTTCAACTTCGCTTGTATCGGCGTGGCTAGAACTTTCTCGGTTAATTCCGATATTCTATCTAGGTTGACGCAATTGTTGCTTATTTGATATATTGATTCTATCTTTAACTGCATTATTGTTTAGATTTGTATTGGCTTAGTTAGGACTTTCTCGGTTAGGTCCGATATTTTGACTAAGTTCATATTTCTTTAATGTACTGTTGTTTTAGATAGATTTGTTATACCCATCACGTTTGTGTAGATTTATTGGCTAAGTGAGTTTTTGTTATTATCTTCAATCTTATGTTGTCTCGGTTAGGTCAAATTTATTAGATTGCTGCTAATAAGTTTACCGATAGGTTTTTATACAACATTCATCGGAGTTCTAGCCAATAAGTTATCATTATTATGGGCTTCAACTATCAGATGTATCGGTTAGTTAGTCGATATAAACTTTAATTTACTTACATTGGATCTTCAGTCGATGTATGTTTTAGCCATCGGATTTACATCTATCACACTATATTAGTTTTGGCCTATTGGTTCACATTATATTATCTCATTACTATTTCTAAGTTACATCGGCTCACACTCAAACTTGTATAATCTTTAGTTAAATCTATCTTTATTAACTTCAATCTTATACTGTCTCAGTTCGGTCCGATCTATCAAGATTGTCTTTGATAAAGAACGGATTATTGATAATTATGCATAGTTTAACTCTGACCGATGATAGCATAAATCTCATTATTTATCTGATTATTTGAATCTGTCTTGAGCCTACAGTCAACTGATCAAAACCCTACCGACATCGGCTGGTCTCGTTACATCACATCGGTTTATTGGCCGATCTTGATTATCGATCTATTTCCATCTTGTTAGTTGCAGGATCAAACTAATTGGCACGTCCTGAATCTAATTAATAGGACCTGCACTAGAGCTAAGCAAATCTCCTAGGCCTTCGTGTGTCACGACGAACTTCGCGTCAATACAACTGCCATTACAATCTGAAGCTGGGCAACTGCCATTATAGTCTGAACTAGTTTCTACCATTACATGACAAAAGATACACAAACACCATCACCATGACAAATATGACACATTTCAGCTTGCTAGAGCTAAACTTCAGTGCTTCCACAATCTTGTTTAGCTCTACAACCTCCTTTTGAGACTGATTCAGTTCATCCTTCAATGACTGCATCTTAGCATTTTTGCCTTCAAGCTCACCCTGGATTCTACAATTGTCTTCTTTTAGGTCTCCAACTGTTCGCTTCAATGACTCTACCTTGTCGCCGTGCGACAACGAAACAATTTCACCAACATAAGTGCTTAAACGATCATCCCAGATCCACAACTTACAACGTGGGGGCTGCAAAGTACCAAACTATCATATCAAATGAACCAAACATTTAGCTAATTCAACAACTGGAGCAAAATGACCAAGGATACTCTCATCTCGCCCACACTGAAGCCAGTGTTGCCCAGGATTTCTTGGCATCTTTGAGGTAAACAAAACTGCGAGATACCCGCAAGTGCATAGCAGCTGCCGGGTGGAAGAAGTTGTGGCCCGCGAGTGATGGAAGCTGCAGCTGCTCAACGATGATGTGCGGTTCGCGCTGCACGAAGCCTCCATCTCCAGCGAATCACGTCGCCGTCGTCCCCTTTCGTTGGGTAGGGGTTAGGGTTAGTGTAGGTGGGGAATTTGGCTTTGTGCGGTCTAGGTCAGCTGAAACAACTCTGGTCCCATTAACTATGGATTCAGGGGCAATTAGATCTATACAAAAATACGGTATCACAAAATCGAGTACACTAGTGCTCGGGTGGTATAGAGTGGCATAGTTTGTGTGGTAGAGGATTTGTAATGGCATGTTTCCAATTTGTTGAAGTTCAATGGCATTTTTCCAAATGGCAAAATTTATAATGGCATGGATCTAATTAACCATAAATATATAGGGTCTAGCTAGAGGTGGTTGGGGAGAGGAGGCTGGATCATGAAGGAACGAGGGAGAACATTGTTAGGCCCCTATCATTTGCCTTGTACGAAATCAACCAATGTTAAATTTAAATGTGTGCCACGTAATGCGTACATGCTTGAAGGACTTGACGGGGAGGTATTTGGAAAAGCGCTTAACAAGAAATATTTAAAGAGGTACTATCCTAGCGTTTGGATCAATTCTTAATCGGTTAAGAGAAAGCCAATCAAAGAAACAGCCGATGTATGAATGCATTGCCTTCAGATGGCTGATATATACTATCGCCCTTAGAACAAATAATGTGGAGGAAATAAACAAGAAAAAAGGAGTGGATTGATTCTTACATTCGGGATGGTGGTTGAAGTTGCCATTGATGTTGGAGAAGACCAAATTCAGAGGAGATAACGGTGTTTCTATGTCGCCAGAGCAAGAGGAGAGAGAGAGAGCAGTTCTTGACCTCGCTGGCGAGAAGGCAGGAAAGTGACGGCGTGATAATGAAGCAATACTAGCAAACTTTTGTCTGTAGTGAAGTAGTACTACTAGGTAGGAGTACATCCTGTGACTGACGAATAGCTAGGCATGCTGGGCCAGACAACTCTTGTTGCATACTTCCTCCGTCTCAAAATATAAGGGATTTTGAATGGATGTGACACATCATAATATTACGAATCTGGACATACTACGAATTTGTCCAGATTCGTAGTATTATGATGTGTCACATCCATCCAAAATACTTTATATTTTGGGATGGAGTAAGTAACAAGCATCTGACACATGTGGACAAGCAAGGAAAGACATGCTACGTGGAGTATTTACTTGCGGCGTTGCGCGGGAAACTCGTCCGTACCATTAACTATCCCGTCACCCTAACGAAATCCCGTGCTCTAGCTGCCCTAAAAAACAAATCTGATGTCGAATTCCCATCTAGATTGGTTTTTTAGATGGAGAAAGTATACTCTAGGAATACTCTAAAATCTTTTTTTTATAAGGTGTGTTCAGGGGCTGACAAATGCCACCCACAATAAAAGAAAGGCAAACGTATAATAACCCGGGAACAAACTACTACTCAATTGGTCTCAAAATATAGCATGACACATGTAGTACTAAGTTGTTACTACTCCCTTCATCCTAAATTATAAGGTCTATATTTTTTACATGATCTTTAATAACATACTTTGACCATTAATTCACTTCATATTATGTTTTTAATGAATATGAAATTAACATCACATGAAAGTACTTCAAAATATAAATTTAGTGATATAACATATGCAATACTTTAACATAAATATGATTAGTATAATCATTAGTCAAGAGATATCGAGATTAAATTTTCTAAAAAAAATAAACGCTCTATAATTTAGCATGGAGGAAATACTACATTATAGAACAGAGAGGAAGTATTCGGCACTGTAACTAACAGGTGCGATTCTAACTAGCTTTGGACTGAGCGCTAGTTCATTTTATAGGTGAGCGTTCGGCAAGGTGCATGCGTTGGCCTACAGGACTATCCTTGTCAATATGGTTTATTGAGTCAACCTTCTTTACCCTTTTCAGGAAGGGGCAGTGGTGAAGCAAGAAGGTGAAAGATACACATATGTGTAGGTTTCACATCTAATTTTTTTTATTTCTTTGATGATTAAGCTGCCACATAATTGTCACGTCAGCCAAAATTACAATCAGAATAGTTGAGAGTCGTTTCACACTTATTTTAATACTTATGAAAAACGATATACACGGTTTTCGGTTGAGGGATACAAATTAGCTTTGGGCAATCGGCCAATAGTTGAGGGACTTAAAATGGACTTCTTTTGTCTGAACTTTTCATATGCGGGCCAAGCTCTGTAGGCCGACGGTGCAAGAATGCCGGTCTTCTGCTTATTGCTCGTTATCTGGGCCGGTTGTATTCAATCGGACGACCGAGAGGAACATAACAGCCAATTCCTCTCGACGGATGGCAGCTAATTCCTGCTATCTCACAGCGAATTTTTTTTAGAAATATTATTATTTTAATAGAAAATTGTAAAAATAGTGGCCACTCAGATTTTTTTCGTCAAATTAGCGGCCTGTCGAATTTCCGTAGTTCAACAGGCCCCTATTGAATGGCCAAACAGCGAGTGGGGCGAGTGGCCAGACAGATCGAATGGCTACTGTTTGATTGGGCCTGTCGAACAGCGGCATTTCGACTGGGCCCTGTCGAACAACGGCAGTTAAGAGTACAGTCACATAAAAATGTAAATCACGATTTCCCCTCACACGCTTACTTGGCCCCCTTCTTTCGTTGTCTGATCTGTTCAATGGGATAAATCAAATTATCTGGTGGGTGCCTATGTCGTGCCGGCTGCTGTGGAGTGGCATCCTCTAGCTGCACGGACTCCCTCTCCTGTGTTGGTTGTGTGACCAGAGGAGCAGCATACCAGTAGTCTAGCCTAGCTTATGCATCGAGTGCTTCTGTCTCGAAGAAATCATCCACAAATTGTGTTCGAGCGGAGACAACAGGTACTCCAGAATACGCCTGGGCAAAACTGTAGTCATCATTTATTGTAAAAAAGAGCGAAACCCAACCTAAGGTAGTTAGAAACGATGCATAAAAATAGAGAGAATGATGATGCTAAGTAAATGTTTAACATTACTTACGTATGTGTTGTGTGTGCCCTAACTCCGACGCGTGTGGAGTGACATAAAGTCCCCATCCCAGTGTGTGCGCCAGGTTTTCCCTTGTCGGCAAGTAAGGGAGGTTTGCCGCCGTAGACGGTCCTGAGGTATGGTAAACTGGAGGTTGAGTATAGTATACCTGTTGTACCTGTGGACGTGGTGGCGGCATGTTCGACGCCGATACCCCAAAGTCAGATGACCTCCCAGGGTGGACAGGTGGAGGGGTCTCTTGAAGCGAAGGACGAACGTGCGATGGACCGACGACGTTGTAACCGTGATGCGACATGAAGGGGCCCACGTGATCCACATTGCAACGTCCTGGTAGTGGTGGCGATCTCATCCACCTGGAAGGCTGAACAACATCAGTCGCGCTCCAACAGGAGACATGACGAAGTAGCGCCGCAGCACGGGAACGGAAACTGCGAAGGACACTCGCCACCTCGTCCTGCCTAACGACTTGAGGTCTCGTCTCTAGTCTCTGTAACAATGTGTCCAACTCGAGCTGAACGTGCTCAACGAACTCGGACTATTCGACAAATAAGGAAGGTCGTTAGAACGATTAAATTAGTTACACATTTAATGACAATCAACAAAACCAACGACATACCATTGAGTTGTATGCAGATCGAGGTTCTTGGGCAAATGTGTTTGTGATCGTCGCCTGATGGGGGATGGAAGTATCCCCTTGTGGCAAGAAACACCTCCAGCGCATAACACTGTGGTACCAACGAAGGTACGGCCCGTACGAAGTGCCATCGTCTGGAGGTGTTTGGAGCAGCAAGTTTTCAGCCACATGTTCCCACTCGACAACCATCGGCCGAATCTTCTGAACAATGGTCTCCTCGTACGACAGATCGAGTCTCTTTCGGGAGTACCTGCACATGATGAATTGGGCACATAAGAAAAATATAGAATGAGACAAAACAGAATAATTGAACATAACAATTCTTATGTATACTTACCTGTGGAGGATTGCAGACAAAGGGTGACCATCTCTAGGAGGGAAGTCTTGGTACATGCCGAGCTGTTTAAGTACCCTCTGGACGTTGTATAACTCGACGTGCACGTCCAGCATGAGGTGACAAGTAGTCCTCCACAATTCCGCATCTCGCATGCAAAGCTACGCGAGACCATGCGGTGCACGCTGAACGACATCGTGATGCGTGTATGAGGTCCAACGAACACGGTCCAGCGTAAGCTAGTCGAAGTCAGCTACAAACTGTGTGTACACACGCCGCATCATCTCGCTTACCCACTGCGGCTGCAATACCAACAAATTTATGATTAGTACCCGCAAAATGAGATAGTGCTATGACAAATAAATTAAAAACAATTTACCTCACGGTGTGTCCACAAGGATCCCATGGCGGGATGATCGTCGTTGTCTTCAACACCAGACTTATACATCTCGTCGACACCATCACTTGCGTACGACTTCAGCTGTGGCCTCCCAATGTCAAAACGCTCATGTGCCCATAACATTAGAAACAAAGGGCATCCCGTAAGAGAACTTTGCTTATTGTTCCTTGTGCAAGCATCACAAAGTCCAGTGTACGTCGCAGCAAGTACCACAGACCCCAAACTGTACTATGGAATCTCCTCAACAGGTAACTCGGTGATCTGCTCCGCGAAGTGGATGAAGTGCTTTGTAACACCCTGAGAAAATTCCTAAATAAAAATACACCGAACAAAAATCATTTCTGATTTATTTTTAAAATTTTTGCATCATGCCGACAATTTTTTTATTTGTTTTATGCCAGTGCCAAACTTTTATTGAAAATTTCCAATCTTTCTACTCCTCTGATCTTTTGGTTTTTGTCCCAAGATTTTCACTCTGACCAAAATTAGTTTTGCTACAAAAAGTCCGCTTAAACTCCCTCTACCTTGGCCTTCTTGTTCAAGCCTTTTTCCTAGAAAAGTCCAGGTTGCCTCCCCAAGCCATTCATTCCTGTTGGGTTGGCAATAAAAATATAAAGTCTAATCCTCCTCCTCGGTACTGTTTTCGGCGACGACGTCGCTGCGCGCCGTGAGTCGCACCGCTACGACAAAGCCGCTGCGACATCACCAGTTGCTGCCCTTCCTTCCCATCCCGCCGGCGACCTCGCCGTCCGCTTCCGCGCCCTTGCCTGAACTCACCGGCGTAGCAAGCATGCATGTCGCTAACTAGCTTTACGTGAGTGCAATGCATATGCATGCATGCAGCAAGCCAAGCAAAAGCATGCATGCAGCCAGTTAGCTCGTGCTTGCATGAAGCTAGTTTAGCTCGTGCTTGCATACGGCTGGCCGAGCGCATGCTGCATGCGGCAAGCTAGCCAAGCATGCGCATGTATGCAAGCAGCAGCCAGAGCCACTACACCAGCCCGGCAAGCGCCGTTCGAGCCGACGCCGTGCGATCCCGAATTCAAGCCGCTCCTCCTCAGGTCGGGTAGGTGGCGACGGCCGCTCAGCAATCACGTTAGACGGCGCCGTGTTTTGACGGCCGCCACGGCCGCACTACCATTTCATCGCCGCCGCGTGCCCCGAACAGGTGGACGACATTTCCGCCGCCAATACGCAGCCGTCACCGCTCCCACCTACACACGCGGGTTTTTTGGGACGGAATGAATGCGAGCAGCAGCAAACGTCCCTTCCCCAGACTCTATTTAAGCGTCGTCGTGGGTGAGCACGCAACCTGTCCCTCTCCATTCTCTCTTCTACTCCTCCTCGTTTTGCTTCCCCTCAGTCACTTCCTCCCGCGCACATGCTGCCGTCTCTCCGCTTGCTCCACCGTGGCCGGCTCCGTCTGGGCCTCAGTTGAGCAAGAGGACGGATAGGCCGCCGCGCCGTCATCTGAACCCCGAGAACGACTAACTTATTGAACGGCTAACCTCTAACATCTAACATTTGACCCATTGACTCACTAACCCGCTGACACTCTAATTTGCTGACTCACTGACCTCTAACTCGCTAACCCCTAACCTCTAACTTGCACTAACCCGCTAACATTTACTCCTTAACGCTGTGTGTTTGTTTGTTACCACCGATCGAACACGTGGTATGCGAGGACGATCCGCGGGTCGACCGTCCCCAGGCTGTACATCGACGATCGTAGTTTCGTGCGAGGACCGCCGCTCGGTGTGCCGCTACCCGGCTGCCGCAAGGTAAGCTCCTCTCCTGCTCTTCCTCTTGCTTTTGTTTCCTTACCACATTCCTCGTCTACCGTTGTTGCCGTGGCGCGGTGACGTCGTGAGGCGCAACACCATACCCGTTCCTTGCGCGGACACCCTCCGCAGCAATCGTCGTTTCGCCGCCGACCATGCATGCGCCATGCAGCTAGCTGGCTGTACGTGTGCATGCATGCAAGCAGTTGGCTGTATGTGGGCATGCATGCATGCAAGCAACTCACATGCATGCAACTAGCTAGTCGTGTGTATGCATATGCATGCATGCATGCAAGCAGCTCATATGCATGCAGCTAGCTAGCCGTGTGTATGCATATGCATGCATGCTTGCAGCTCGCCCAAGCCTTTCACCTCACCATGCGCACACCCATTTAAAAACAAAACCTGTACGTGAGGAGTTAAGGGCGGTCCCACCCGTCAGACCTTTTCCTTTTCTTCGATTTAAAACTTTTTCAATCTTTTGAATTCCGTATCTCCCTTGTTTTAAGTCGGATTTGAACGAAACTTTCGTCAAAATCTTTCTAAAATCAAGATCTATGCAATGGCACTGGTTTGGTTATTTTTCGATTTTTCTGGAATTTTTTTGGCTCTTTTTGTGTTAGCGAGTAGTTGGTGACTTTATTATTCAACCGGACAGGATACATCTGTGAGGAGAAAACTAAGCTAATTGAGAACGAACCCCCAATTGAGCAAGGCAAGTCACTACGCCCCTTCCTCGAACATGTTGATCCTATTTTTATAAATGTGTTGATTACAAATAAAATTGCATGCTAATTATAAAATGCGTTCCTACATTTGCTTAAGCCTTACCTTTGATATTGTTTATCCTTATGTATTTACACACCTTTGTTACCTGAGTATATTACTTTACGCGTGATTATTCATTCACTGCTTAGCCCTGCTTACATAGACGTTATACACTCCATATGTGCGATATGTGGATGTGGTTATACCGATCACTCGATGGTAGTGATCGTTAGAGATCGGGTGGAGACATAGGCGCCACCCACAGCATGAAAACCTTTGTGAAAACCTAAAAACTTAATTAAACAAAAGTGATTTCGACTGGGGCGACACGGATAGAATATGGGTGGTTCTGGGAATGGTAAGCCGTCGACCCTGGTCAGTTAAGGACCGAATCAAGAAGCTAAGCAGGAAACGAACCGAGTACGACCACACTTCTTGAGTGGGGTTAGACCCGGTGGACTAGGTTATTCTCGTGGGGTGGCACCCCAGACATGGTAGGTTCTGGATATCAGTATGGAAATGTGGAAGTGTGTGGTTTAATGACGTCAAGATTTATATATGTATAATGTAACCTTTAATCTCGGGAGCGCTAGGACTCCCCTCACAACCGGCTCGAGGTAGGAATGTGGCGCCGGGGGTGCAATGGGGATTCATAGTCCTTGGAGCGGGTGCCGCCATGTGAGGGTAACTGAAAAACCAGGCCGTGACAAGTCTCATGTGTTGGGTGCGTCACGGAGTGTGGGATTAAAAGCGTACATCCACTGCAGTGTGAGTAAATTAAACTATTCGAATAGCCGTGCTCGTGGTTAATGAGCGCCGGGACTTGCATTACTCTTGACTAGTCTCGTCAATTTGTAATATTGCTTAAAATATGATGGGTATGGAAGGTGTGACCTTACCTGATGTGCAAAAAGGTCGTAGTGGTCAAAACCATGGAAATTGGATGAGAGGGTAAACCAGACCAAGCGAGGCTTGGGGAAGGTGGATGAACCCTCGTAGGTTAATGACAACTTCAACTTAACGTGGTTTTCAGTTAAAACTGTTATGGCATAGGTTTGTGAAATAATTTGTGAAAACTAGCTTTATGCAAATAAACCAAGCTATCCTTGAACCCCTATGAACATTATATGCATTCTGTAGTGGTGGCTTGCTGAGTATGGTTGGTACTCACTTTTGCTTATTTAAATCTTTTTAGAAAAAGGTGTTGGTGTCGATCTGTGCATGTGCTATGCTGGCAAGGAGTTACCAAGGACGGTGAAATAGGGACCTAAGTTCACCAGTCGATACGTGTGGGATAAAATGGACCGCCGCTGCTTCGCTTCCGCTACCTCATTTATTGGTGTTGGTATTTTGTGTTGTTGTCAACCATGCTTGGTCTATTCGGATCCCATTTGGGCTATCCTTGTATTATTAATAGATTGTAAGACCTGTATGACGATGTCAGCTTGTGATACACAACTGTGCCATGTGTGTACCATCTACTGATCCAGGGAATGGTATTGTAATACACATGGGGTTTCCGGTATAATAAACCGGGGGCTCACATGCTTGACCATGGAGTCAGCGTGAGTCCCCATGAACATCACCCATCCAAACAACCATAGTAGGTATGCAACTAAGTGCCGACACACGACCCAGTCCTCCTGATCATCAGGGAAAACATCCTGATGAAACTGCTACAAGGAAGTTTTCGTAGGACCGTGCTCATCTGTGAAATCCTCAATCGGAACAGCCAACACCCCACCAAAACTGGCCAAAAGATCATTCGCCCATCTAGCATGGACCAATGTCAGGCCAACTGTTGCGCCTGCTATCGGCAGACCCAACAAAAGAGAAACATTTTGCAAAGTGGGCACCATCTCTCCAACTATCAGGTGGAAAGTTTGTGTCTCGAGCCTCCATGTATCCACCAAAGCACTCAGAAGGGCCATCAATGTTGAAACGTGGTGACCTTCCACATGAAGGCTCTACTAATCGTGTAAAGGTCAACAACCCAGCGGCTCTCAACCTACAACATGTGAAATTGAAATTATTAGTAAAGGAAAAATTTTAAACGACAGTGCTCATAAAAATGTATTTTCATGTACCTTGGAACCTACTTACAATCATACCGCCAGTGGGCATCTAAACCATCGTTAACCCTCAGACGACTCATTGATATGGTTGTCCAATCATCAGGTACGTTGGTTTTCTTGTCCTACTGTGCTATATCTTGGCCTTCCACCACAAGCGCAATGTATTCCTTGTTTTCTAGTTCCATCTCTTCCATTGGCGCCTCATTCTCCTCTGCTACATCAATAGCCAAAGGTGAGTTCGGCTCATCGTTATCCAATTCGTCCGAACAATTACTATCAGGCACAACGAACTCTACCGATGTAATAACCTCTTCTGGTGCTTTGCCTTGACTACTCCTACAAGCATTAACCTCTTCCATGGCCTCGATAGGAGTTTGTTCTACCTCCATGCAGCTTGTCTCGCCGGTTACAAAAACATCTATTTTCTTCTGCACCAGTATTGCTAGTATTGCCAGACTATACCCTTTCTCTCTTACTTTAGCCACAAATTTTCTCCAACTCCCAGTAGATGCAAGTTCTACTACTTTTCACTGCCATCTATATTCACCCCTTACTGACTGGGCCAAGAGTTTTTTTAAATAAATCCTAACCGTCTACGCCGAGAGCGAAAGAAATAGGGAATGCTTTTTATTCAAGTGGGGCAACCTTTTCTCTCTGCTATTCTTCGCATCTCGAAAGACCCACGAAGACAGCTTTTATGATAAATTTTTCCAACAATGGATCTACCCCGAACATATTATGCAGCCACCCTAGGACGTCGTTCATAACCAACTGCCTTGGTGCATTCAGGCTAGTATCAACGAATGCATATACGGTCAAATCTACCCCGCTATCATAAAGTTGTATAGGAGCATCGCCATAATACACATGAACAGGCATATCACCTGACATCCTGAAATAACATGCCAAATTGTCTTACTACATTACTACCCAATAAATTCACCTATGGTTACATTATTGCTCTAACGTAATCTCACTAAATTTCACTACTTAAATATAATTTCCTTTCGATTTCTACTAATACTATATGTTAATTTCTCCTCATTGATCACTACTTATAAATATCTTTATGTTAATTTATACTAATACTCGAATATTCCTAATATTCCATGTTTATTTGGTCAGTACTTGTAACGCCCGTTTTGTCGCGGCGTTAGTGGGAAAACTAATTTACTAAAAACCCTATTTGCGAAAGTTCGCTCTTCGGTTGAGTTTTGTTGTGTGCCAAGGTCTCGTGTTTCCCCTCCCAGTTCAACCCCGGAGAAAACCGCGAAATCGGATTTCAAATCCGAGCCCTCAAACTCCTCCCTTCAATCTCTCAGGAAAAGTCCACTTTAGCTCCCTTTTACCCGGGCCGATTCTCCCCGTCGGCCTTCTGCCCCCCTTTCCCCCCCCCCCTCGGGCCGCCGCTGGCCCAGCTCCTCTCGGCCTGCTCCCTCCTTCTCCTCTCCTTCCCAGGCCGCCGCCGGCCCAGCCCCTTCGGCCTCGCCCCTTCCCGCTGGGCCGCGCCAGGCCGCTCGGCCCACGCGCGCCGGGCACGTGCCCCGCACGCGCCGAGCCGAGAGAGAGACAGCGCTCTCTCTCCCCGCACCCCCCGTCGTTCTCCTCTCTCTCTCCCTCCCATCCCGTTCCGTCGCCGTCGCCGCTGGTCCCCTCGGCCCCGCCGCCTGCGCGCATGCCGCCAAGACACCGAGCGCGCGCTCCCTCTCTCCCCCGCGCGCGTCCTTGCCCAAAGCGGCATGGGGACAACACCCTTTTCCTCATCCCCTTTTTCCTTTTCCCCGGTCGCCGACCGCCGCCGTCGTCATCCGCTGTCGTTGCTTGGCCGCTAGCTCGAGCACCGGTCCCCTCTCCGCGAACCGCCTTCCCCGACCAAACCGACCTTTCTCTCCCCGGCCAAAACCGACCTAGCCGCCCTTAAAATCCCCCCGCTCAGCCACATTTCTCCCTCTCGCTCCCGGCTGCCATTACTGCCCGCTCGAGCTCTCCTCCCCCGCTGCCGCCGCCGTCCTCGCCCGCCGCCGTAGCCGAGGGCTCCCGAAGGAGCTCCGGGCGCCGTCTCCTTCGCCCTCTCCCTCGGGCCGGAGCCGCGCTGCGCCCCCACCGTCGCCCTCTTCCCCGGCTCACCGCCCCACCGCGGTAAGCCCCTCTTACCCCTCCACCTCCCTCCGTTTTTCTTTGGTTAGGCCGCTAGATAGCCCGTAGAACCCTCTCCCGGGCGCCGCCGTGGCCGTCGCCCTCTCCTCCGCCCTCTCCCCGAGCCGTCGTGGTCGCCGTCGCCCCGCGCCGTCGTCGGCCGCCGTCGCTTCCCCGCGGCCCGATCCGAGCCGGTGGCTCGATTCCCCTCTCTCCCCCCTCTCTCCGGTGCCGCTCCCCTTTCGCCGGCCTCGCGCCGCGCCGCCGATGGCTCCGCCGCTGCCGCTCGCCGTTGATCCCGGTTCCCCTTTCCTTTCCGCCGTCGGCCTCCGTGGCTGCCACGTAGGCGCCACGCGAGCGCCCGTCGGTGCGGTCCGATCGGCCTCTTGTCGGCCTCGGTCCGATCGGCCGCTCTCTCGGCCTCGGTCCAACCGGCCTCTCACTCGGCCCTGATCAGCCCAGTCGGCCTCGCTCCCCCTTGGCCCAACGGCCTCTCTTTCGCGTATCGGCCGGGCCGCGTCTCCAGGCCGGCCATCTGGGCCTCCTTGGCCGACCGGCCTAGTCGGCCCCTCGGCCACTCGGCCTTTTCGCTCGTGGGCCGCGCCCTCAAGCGCCGGCCCGCTCGGCCTCCAAGCGCCATCGGCCTCCGGCCCATCGGCCGCTAGGCCCATCGGCCTATCCCCCTCTTGCGCGCCGATCGGCCATGGGCCAATTCCCTTCGGGCCGCTGGCCCATTAATTCGGCCGCGCCCATTCAAATCCTTTGGGCTGCCCTTAGCCGCCCAAAATAAAGTCCAAATGGCATCCCTCCTTCTTTTCTTTTTCCAGGGAATTAATAATTCTTTTTCTTTATTCCAGAAAATCCTTTAATCTTCGGAAATTCATATCTCTCTATCCGTTCGTCCGATTGACTCCGTTCCACTTCCTGTAAATCCGTAAAATCGAGATCTATCCAATGGCATGCTTAGTGGTCTTTAATAGGGCCTCTTTTATCGCTTTGTTGAGTCGTCTCGTTTCGCGTGTAGTCTCGGAGCCCGAAGACCCGCAGTGCGCGGATTTCGAGGAAGAAGCTCAAGATCTCGAGCAAGGCAAGTATTTTGATTTCTGCAAACTATGCATTAATTAGGTTACACTTGGCACTTGGCCTCGGTTTGCAAGATAACCGTCAGGCCCTACCCAATTGCTGCATTCACCTTCCTTGATTATTGAATACCCCAACACCCTTGTCACCCCTCAGGTGAAGCCTCGGTATCCGTACCTCGCGTACAAATACCGAGACTCCCCTCAAAACTTTAAAATGATCACCTGGGTAAAACTTGAGTTTAAAAAATGCTTGGAAAACCCGACACTTGGGTCGGTGCCTTGAAAATAAAGTGAGTTTCTAAAACTCGCGGTACGGAGAGACGTACTGGAGGTACGGTCTGCCCGTTCTCGCTCTAAGGACCGATTCCTTGGGAATTACATCCAAGCATATGTCAAGTACGACCACATGGGTGATATGGGACGCCCCTGGCTGAGTAATTAGCTAGGCCAGGGAAATCTTGATGCCAAGGGACAAGTGGATTCGCCGGGGTGGTGTCGGGGAGGACCCCTGGGCTTCCTGGCACAGTATGGTCTGGGACCTAACCTGGTGTTGGTCCGTGGGACCCCTCCCGTTGGCATAAGATGACCCTGAGTCGGCTTTCGAAATGCCTTGTCGTGAAAGCCTCAAGGTCGCCAGACGTGACCGAGAGTCGCGGGCTGGGTGATTCGGGGTTAGTAACGTCGTGTGGGTAAAGTGTACCCCCTCTGCAGAGGTTAACAACTGTTCGAACAGCCGTGCCCACGGTCATGGGCGGATGTGAGGTGATTCCTTAGCGTAGTTTTAATGAACACCTTGTGAACTGCTGTTGGTGTGAGGTTTTCCGTTCTGTGCTTGGTTTAAGGCTGTTGAAGCAGCCGGAGTCGGTGACGATTGGCAAGGAGCCTCTCGTACCAATGTGCTTGTTTGTGGCTGCTGGAGCAGCTGGAGTCGGTGATGATTGGCAGGGAGCCTCTCGTGCCGACAAGAATCAATCGATACATTATCACTGCTCCGATCGGATGAGACGCACTTTCTCTTCCGTATCGTTGAGAAGCACTTACTTAGATGTTTCCGAAAGTCTTAAACTAAAATCAATTGTGAAAAACAACTGGCCTTCCCTTGAAGCTTGCATTAAACACTTAATTCCCCTGACTTGCTGAGTACTTTCGTACTCACCCTTGCTCTATATAATTAAACCCCCCAGCTCTCAAAGACGAAGAGGTGGACCCTGCTGATGAAAAGTTCTTTCAGGAGCAAGCAGACTTTGAGCAGTAGTAGGGTTTCGGCCTTTCCCCAAGGCTTTGTTTGTGGCTTAGGGCTAGTCGCCGCTTTCCGCTTCCGCCTTTTTGTATTGCTGTTGTGAACTCGGGTTCTGTCCGCAGTTCCAACCCTGGTTGTAATCCTACTCTTAATAAAGAGACCGTTGTTGTTGTGATATTCTGTCTTCCTGTTGTACCAGCGCTATTTCCTGGGACTGTTACAGGCATACAGGTCAATCTGGACCGCCCTATCCTGGCCTCCGTTCGGGGCTAGTTTTGGGGCGTGACAGTACTTAAAAATTAATACATTGCTACTCACCTCAAAAATTATGTACTAACCTACTACTAACTTCAACACATTACTAGTATAATATCTGCACTAACATCCAACAATGATTAACAACAGAAATTGTGTCGTACTTAAGGATTAGAAATTTATACCTTCTCTCTTTTGCACAGTTGTGGACGTCTCGTCCCCAGCCACGCAGTTCTTCCCTCCGGCCAAATGGCACAGCTCTGCACTAAATTTCACTACTTAAATATAACTTTCTTTCTATTTCTACTAACCCTCAACGTTAATTTCTCCTCAGTGATCACTACTTAAAAATTAATACATTGCTAATCACCTCAAAAAATATGTACTAATTTCGAACTATTTTCAATATATAACCAATTAACTATCTATACTAACATTCAACAATGAGGAACGATTAACAAATAACAAGCCTCATACTTACGGATTAGGAATTCACAAGCCTCATACTTAAGAATTAAAAATTCATACATTAATCACAGTCGCTGCTCCCGTCCATCACCTTCCCTACCCTCCCGATCGTCGCCTCCCCTTCCCTCCCGACGGTGCTGGCTATCCCGCGCGATGGCGACGGCAATGGCAATGTGGTCCTCAGTTCTCTTCCAAAATTGTGGATCCTGGCTCGGTTGGGAGGCGATATAAAGGGACCAATCGAACTAACATTGTTCGACAAGGTCGGTGGGGGAGGGCTGTCAAACACCCGCGGTTTGACAAGGTCTGTGGCTGCCAGGCGCGGGGCCCTGTCGAATGCCCAACAGGTCCACTGTCGAACGCCAGTAGTTCGACAGGGCCTAGTCAAACACGCTCCGTTCGATTGCATGGCCTGAAATCCAACTATTTTTACGATTTTTCATTAAAATAACAATTTTTCTAAAAAAGATCCCCTCACAGCCGCCACCGCCGCTGTAGGCGGCAGCGGTCGGCCTCTCCCGTCGGTGAACTCCCTCGAGGTTTTGGTGGCTCTCGTGTGGCCTCTTACTTGGTTTACACGCTCTTGAGGGTGTATTATTGCTCCTCTATCTCTTCAGCATGACACTGCTGCCGTCGTCGAGGGAATTATAAGGGAATCGGATTTCAGCAGGGTTGGCCAGATTGCCCTTGCCGATGAGACCAAGACCGATAGTGTCGTGCTGTTGCAGGTAGGGGCGGAAGAAGGACAACCGCCGTGTCCTCGCGTGACAAAAGGGTGCGGACGAAGCCGGTGTGATTGATTCTTGAAGAGGACACCTATCTGTTGAATTGAATTGCACACATTTGCTAAAATCACTATTTCCAAAGTTGCCAAACAGTGCTCTGTAAGAACCTCGTTATGCATTGCTAGTAAAGCTGGACGAAAAGCCTTTGATCTAAAAAAATTTGCCAAACAGGCTGTTAAGCTTTTGGGGGTAAGTTTAGTTGTAGCATGTAGTTGGTTGAAGGGTTGAACACACTGTACTAAGATTTTGGTTGATGATAATGCACTGTTGCAATTCGATTGGGGTGACTAATAAATTTAATGGCTTAACAAAAACATACTTCCATTCAATTTCTTTAGTTGAGTCTTGAGTGGCGGAACATAGATAGAACGAATCCCAAACGAAAATTCTTAGTTAAGAATAAGATGAAAAATATGATGGCGCTACGGGACATGAAAGGATTGGCTTCGGGGGCATCTCCAATTCATTGATGTTCCTCTCCAGCATTTCTATGACCTTACTCATTGAAGGACGATTTCCCGGGGCCGTTTGTATGCACCACAGGCCAACTAGTGTGATCGTTCTTGCAATCTCTTCTTTCTCGCACATGACTTCATGGCTTTGTAGACCTTTCACTAAATCATCATAAATCCAGTTGGGAAAATATGCACTAGAATTATCAGTATTTGCTTTAACATTTTTCCTTCCTTCTACCATTTCTAACAGCATCATTCCATAACTATAAACATCTGACTTAGTTGACACAACTCCGAAACCTCTCGAAAATACTTCTGGAGCAATGAAACCGATGGTACCTCTTGCTTCAGCCATTGAGAGGGCACTGTCCTTGAGGAGACACAGTTTCGCCAATCCAAAATCTGCAATTTTAGGACAGAAGTCTTCGTCAAGAAGGATGTTGTTAGGCTTGATGTCGAAATGGATGATGTGGGTGCTACAACCCTGATGCAAATATTCCAATCCTCGTGCAACGCCAATTGCTATTTTCTGTAAACTTTCCAATCCAATAGCTGACCTCAAATTTTCAGAATAAATATACTTCCCCAATGAACCATTAGCCATGTATTCATAAATGAGGGCTCGCTTAGATCCTTCTAAACAAAAGCCAAGTAAATTGACAATGTTGACATGAGATGTCCTACCAATACTAGTAACCTCGTTTAGGAATTCCTCTCCATTGCCTTTAGCCCCTTTTAGAAGTTTCACAGCAACCATGCGGCCATCTTTTAGATCACCCTTGAATACCGTACCAAACCCACCTTCTCCTAATTTTTCCTTGAAACATTTCGTTATTTTTTTCAGATCTGAGTACCTGTACCTTTTGGGAGTCAGAGACTGATATCTTTTTAATACTTCTTCTGCATTTGATTCATTTCCAGTGGACTTGCGGCGAATGTTAAAACCGAGCCTTTGCTTCCGTCGGTGCATTATCCAAACAAGACATGTAAAAAACAAACCAGCTGTAGCAGACATGGAAGCTGGAAAGTTTTACAAAAAATAAGTGAACGCCTGCCATATTATGTTATGCTTGTACTGTGAAAGATATCCAATTGTGAATGCAAAAAAATCTTGAAAATGTTAACACCAACATATTATTGGAGCAAAGTGTTCCAAAATATGAGATTTATCAATCTGAGACTAAAGAAATGGCATTAGAAAAGTCATTTCATGATCATAATAGAGCATGGAAATTGAATTGGGGTACCAACAGCTGAATCATGTTATTATGTAATGCTCTCATGATTTATTCAACGAAAGACATACCTATGAAAATTAACCTCCTTTGGAGCTTCCCATCTCTCTTATCTGCAACAAATTACAATTTAATCAATTTTTTTGATGGGACAATTTAATCAATTGAAATGTGAAAAGAATGCAAAGGATACCAATGGACGAAGGAAACAATAGGTGCTCACATTTTTTTTTATCTGTGATGTTTGACGGTTCGCGTTTTTGTGTACTTCGTGATGTATGCCGTGCTCAGTTTAGTTATTGTCTAGTCATTTTTTTATTTTTATATACTCTCTATTGAATGAATTACGTAATAAGTGATTGTAGCTTTTTGAAGCAAAGGCCAGGATTCTTTTCACTATCTTAAAAAAAATGCCGTGCTCAAATATTAATCATGAATAAATGCACATATTCCTTAAAAGGATCGTGAACAGTATATATAACTGCATCAAAAATTAACGATGGCTACTAGAGGTAAACGCAGCAACAACAAACTGGCTGGGGACATCAGAAATTCGGGACAGTATATCTCATAAGGAAAAAAAATGAATTGGAGGGTCTGAAGCCTGATGAATATGGGCGTCTCTAAGGAGAAATTAAGCATCATCCTGACTTCAGTAAACCTAGAGGCGCAGTTTTGTAATTTGAACTTCGAAGCATTACGAGTTTCCGGCCAAAAAACCAAGGTGCAAGAGTAATGGCAAGAAAACTAGTCAGCTCGAAGAGGCCAACGTATCTGATATTAGGAATTTATGAGCACCATCCCCTACCAGCCAATGGGGTTATGGGGACATCTATCTGAAATTCTTACCAGATGGATGACTTGAAGTTGAGTTGGTACTGGTCGAATTGGAGCAGAGCAACCCGTCGGGGCAGACGCACTGGAACGAAAGCTGTACGAACCTGCACTCTCTGCCCATCTGTCTGCACTCATCGCAGTCTTGATGTCCTATCGCCGACTTCATCCACTCCAAGACGAACCCATCGCTGATCAGTCGCTCGTACTGTTGAATTGACGCGTTCGTTTTACCATTGAACCCAAGCACCGGCAGGCTGACAAAGCTGCAGTTCCTTGGAGTTCCCGACGGTGGTGCGCTGTCCCACTGATCGGAGATGTAAGTTCCCATGGTGTGGTTTGCGCACGTCTGCCGTGTTAGTAGAACACGCTCAGGGTCAGGAAGCGAGCAGTTGTAGACGAAGTTGAGGTACTTGCTGGTGTTGCTGATGATGAGCGGGAAGGGACTGATGTTGGATGTCACGTTGAAATCCGGGATGTGGCAGCCGGCGTCGCCGTTGAAGGTGGTCTCCACGACCGCCACCATCGTGCCGGTCTCGTAGGATATACTGTCGACGCGGTACAGGTGGTCCCGGAACGTCCTGGTGAGGAAGGCATGGCCGGTTCCATTATCGCAGGTGAGGTCCAAGACCGGGTAGCCGCAGTACAGCGGCTGCACGCCGATGAGGGAGAAGGGGTACGTGATGGTCAGGTTCCCGCATCTCGCCGGCGTGCAGCTTGTGTTTTTGCTGGTGCTGGTCTCGTTGCCGATGGCTGCTGCGACATGCAGAAAGGAGGCGAGGGGGAGCAGTAGCAAAGCAGGATGCATCGCATCGCAGGTAAGGAAGAAGATATCAACGAGGTTTAGGACGGAGGTTAAGGATGCCGGCAGATTGTTGCTTGCATCCATGCGGGGGTTGGACTTTGGAGAGATGAAGAGAGCGAACCATCGGTGATGCTTCGGTCACAACTCGCGGCCATATACTTTGACCGTGAATTCATTCGCTGCCGGATTTTGTTCGCACCTACGCTAGCTCTCTCAATCCTGTGGTCAGTTTGCCTGAAACGATAGGGAACGGGAGAAGTTAATGGACCATATTATCATGGACCGACCCTTCATCACTTCTTCCGTAGCATACGTCGGGAAGATGCAGTCTCCATAGCTACGACGGCGCCATGGCATCAAGTCCTCGTCCTGTGTCGTCCATCCATTCGCATGGCGCTCGCTGTAGAGAGGCTGAACGCCGCTGAGCGAGAAGGGGTACGTGATGGTCAGGTTCCCGCATCTCGCCGGCGTGCAGCTTATGTTGCCGTTGGCCTCGTTACCGGTGGCTGTTGCGGCGTGCAGCAAGGAAGCTGCTACGATGGCTGGTAACAACTGGAAGGCCATCTCAAGGTTTGGTAAGGACTGGAGATTGGAGTGAGTCGCTTCTTGCTGGCTGCATGAGAAGAGGATCCGTTTACATTTCTGATCTCTCCAATGCGGATCCGAATGCGTGCTATTCATTCCATAGAATTGATTTTCAAGTCCGGTTCTGCTGGAACTCTTGATCACCAAATACTAGTAGCTGATGTGGCTGATGTGATGATCTATCATGTCATTCTATTACCAACGCATACTGACCCATCTTTGGATGAATTACCTGTCCTGCGCGTGGAATTTGCTCACCAATGTATGGTTCAGTCTTTAGAGAAGCGCCCTCGGACGAGGGCAACTAAAGAAGGTGTTTATATTTAGAGGTGTAAAATTTTAGCGTGTCACATCGGATATACGGATACATATTTGAAGTATTAAACATAGACTAATAACAAAACAAATTACAGAATCCGTTTGTAAACCGCGAGACGAATTTATTAAGCCTAATTAATCCATCATTAGCAAATGTTTACTGTAACATCACATTGTCAAATCATTGCGAAACTAGGCTCAAAAGATTCGTCTCGCAAATTAGTCGCAAACTGTGCAATTAGTTATTTTTTTCACCCACATTTAATACTTCATGCAGACGTTCAAATATTCGATGTGACAAGGTGTAAAAATTTGGCGTGGGATTTAAACAGGGCCTTATAAGATAGTAGGCAACTTTAGGGTACGTTCCCTTTCTCTTCGACACGCAAAACAAAACACATATTATTACCTGATTAATTAAATATACTGTTTTAAAATAGATTAATATAATTTTTTAAAATAACCTATATATAAAAAAAAATTTATAAAAAATATATCGTTTAGCAGTTTGATAAACATGCGCAGAAAAAAAAAGATGAGTTGAGAAAGTTGAACAAAGAAGTAATCAAGTGAACTGCTTCAACTTCTCTAAGTAGTAGTTTTTTTGAGAAGAATGAAGCCCTCTCGTCATAACTGATTAGAAAATCATCATTCCGCGATCGAGACTTCTCGTCATAACTGCCTTAGCTATATAAACATTATACAAGCGGTTGAGGGAATAATTTTGAAAAACAAAATCATTACAAACGTACGGCTGCGGAGAGGAGAAAACAATCATACTAGCTTCTTCGTTTTCTTTTTGAGCCAGGAAGACATAATAGCTTGTAGTTTTTATTTACTTTTTTTAAGAACAATAAAGTCGGTAATTATAGCATCCGTTTTGTCGTGGCGTTAGCGGAAAAACCTACTTCTTAAAAACCTTAATTGCGATCTGCACGCCAACGCCATCGCCTCTCGGTCCCGCCGATCTGCACGCATGCAGCCAAGGAGGAGCCGTGTCTCCCTCTACTCGCTCCTTCTCTCCGCGCTCCTCTTCCCCTTTTGGCAAGGAGACCACCACACTTTTTCTCTCCTTCCTTTTTCTTTTTCCCGACCGGCGCCGACGTCACCACTGCCGCCGCTTTGGTCGCTAGCGCCAGAGAGCGCCATCTCTCCGCGCGTCTCCACCGCCTTCCTGACCTCGCGTCTCCACCGCCTTGCCACCCCTTTAAAGCTTGCGCATGTCCCCTCGCTCGGCTGCCATTTTTCTTTCGTCGTCGAGCTCCTCCTCCAAGCACCGTGCCCCGTTTTCCTCCATCGCCGCCACGCCATTGCTGACCATTGCACGAGGACAGGAGGAGCAGACTCCAGGCGTGCACTTCTTCCCCTTCCTCGGTCCGAGGCCGAGCCAGTTACGCCTCGCGCCGTCGGCCGTTCTTCACGGCGAACTGCCTCCCCGCGGTAAAGCTCTCTCCGTCCTCTCCCTTGCATCCATCTTCCCCCCCAGGCGCTAGTTAACTCACAGCCGTCCACCCGTGCTCGTAGACACAATAGAGCCGCCGTTAGCACCGTCGCGGCCGTCCTCGCTCGCCGCTTCACCACCGCTCGGAGCCGAGCTCCTCGCGTCGTCGCCCGCGTTCTCCGGTGCCGTGCCGCCCCACCCAACATTTGGGACGAGCTCGTGGACACATGTATGTGCTCCCTCCCCGCCAAATCGGCCCCTACCCACTCCGGCGAATGGGACACCCCTGGTAGGACAGAGAGAGCTTTACCGCGGGGAGGCGGTTCGCCGTGAAGAACGGCCGACGGCGCGAGGCGTAACAGGCTTAGCCTCGGGCCGAGGAAGGGGAAGAAGCGGGCGCCTGGAGTCTGCTCCTCGCATCCTCGTGCAACGGTCAGCAATGGCGCGGCGGTGGTGGAGGAAAACAGCGCACGATGCTTGGAGGAGGAGCTCGGCGGCGGAAGAAAAATGGCAGCCGAGCGAGGGGACATGCGCAAGCTTTAAAGGGGCGGCAAGGCGGTGGAGATGTGAGGTCAGGAAAGCGGTAGATACGCGCGGAGAGATGGCACTCTCCGGCGCTAGCGGCCAAAGCGGCGGCAGTGGTGACGTCGGCGTCGGTCGAGAAAAAGAAAAAGGAAGGAGAGAAAAAGGGTGGTGGTCTCCTTGCCAAAACGGGAAGAGGAGCGCGGAGAGAAGGAGCGAGTAGAGGGAGACGCGGCTCCACCTTGGCTGCATGCGCGCAGAGCGGCCGGACCGAGAGGCGATGGCGTTGGCGGTGACGGCGGGGCGATGCAGCGTGGCGCGGAGACAGGGTGGTCGCCGGGGCAGGCGACGGCCAGAGGGGATGGCGTCGGAGTCCTCCCGGTCAACCACGACGCGCGGGAGCGCGGGAGCCAACAGGCGGAGGCGAAAATTAGAGGGCGCCGGCGAGAAATCGACGAGAGAGAGAGAGACGGGCGAGCGGGAGAGAGAGAGGGAACGAGAGAGAAGACTCTCTCTCGCGCGAGCGCGTGCAGCGCACGTGCGCCGCGGTCGGTCCACGCGGGCTGGGCTGGGGCAGCGTGGCCCGGCAGGGGGGAAGATGCTGTGGGGAGAGAGGGGCAAGGGGATGGGCCAAACAGGAGACGGCCCGGGAAGAAGAGGGAGGTAAAGTAGACTTTGGCAGAGAGTTGAGTTTGGAGGAATTAGGGTTTGGATTCGAGTCCCGATTTCGCGATTTCTCCGGGTTAGAGCAGAGGGGGAACACGAGATTTGAGCACACAACAAGACACAACCGAAGAGCACAAATTTCGCAATTAGGGTTTTTGAGAAGTAGGTTTTCCCGCTAACGCCACGACGGAACGGGCACTACAGTAATTTCATTCAAGACTGGACAGATTTACTCAATAGCTTTGGAGTTACGGTCCCTAACTTGTGTTCCATTAGGTCAAAATGGCCGGCCTATCAAGTGAAGTTCCAGGTCCATTAACATTTTTCGGATTTAGATACTGGGCCTCTTTTTATGATGGGCCTAACCCACCTCTTGGGAGGTGGGGCCAATGGCCTTCATAGCCCTTGCGTAGTGTCTCGTAGAAGCCGTGTGAAAAAAGTACACCGGAAGTCCCTCATCTTCTCACCGAATTACAAAATCGTTCTTGAACCGTAAAACCGGATACAACGCATCCCCCAACTTACAAAACCAGTGCAAACTAGGTCCTTTGGCAGTATTGTCCCTGGTTTTGACTGACGTGGCACCTACGTGACTCCTTTGACTAGGTCTTCGTCCCATGTGACATTGACGTGACGTTTATGTGGTAATTTGATCCCAAAAAACTGTGGGCCTCACGTATCACTTACATTAGAAAATAATAAAAAAAAACTAATGAGACCTATGTGAGGCCCACACGTCAACCTCATTATAATTTTCTCCTCTCTTCTCATTATCTCCTTCTTCTCACCACATTACTGTCGGGCGGAGCAGGCGAGCTCACCGGCCTCCCCGCCCCCCTCGCCGACCCTGCCTCCTTCCCCTTCATGCATGCTTGCCACCAGCCTCCCTGCCCTCTTGCTCTTCCTCGACCACGACCTCCTCCCTCTCCTGTTCTTCCTCGATCACGGCGGCGACGGAGCCGAGCAGGGACAGGGCAATCCAAATGCACAAATTTTCTATGCCTATTGACGAAAAATCTGCGTCCGATCGATGGTGTCAAATTTGTGTTGACGCGAACTATGTCGACAAACACAATGACTTGGGAGATCTGCTTAGCTCTAGTGCAGGTCCTAAATGTTGATGTGATGTGGGTGTGCCAGTCAATTTGATCCTCCAACTAACAAGATATATAAATTGATGATTAAACTGTCGATTGGCTAACAAGCTGATGTAGCGATACTAGCCGATGTCGATAGAGTTTTAAGCAATCGGCTATATGTCTGATGTAGATTCTGACACTTAAATAAATAATGATATAAAGGCAATCGGCTAATGATAATGTAATCCAACAGAAATCAATTGACCAATAATGGTATGATAGAATAAATGATGATCCGATAATTAAAGTATACATCGGCTAGAAATTCGATGTCATTAAATCCAAATGATTAAGTGATCAATGAAACCTTTGCTGCAATTGGCTAAAACCAACTTGTATATAATTCTTATAAGCCGATGCAACAATTAAACAATATTTAGATAACTTATCGGCTGAAACCCCAATAAAACAATGAATGATGCTTTATGACTTAAATAAATCTAACTTACAACCACAACCTCATAGGTCAGACCTAACCAATGCAACATAAGGTTGACAATTGCATGACAGATTTAAACCAGCTGATATGTGTTGAAGCAAAATATGTCCCATCAGGTGTGTCAAAAAATATGTTGACGTATATCTTGCGTGTGGCACACGAAGACTTGGGAGATCTGCTTAGCTCCAGTGCAGGTCCTAAATTTTGATGAGATGCGGGCGTTCCAGTCAGTTTGATCCTGTAACTAACAAAATAGATAAATATGTTGATGATAATAAAATAAGATAATGAACCAATCAGCCGATAATGAAGCAAATATCCACCAAACCCAATTGGCGATATCGGTATAATGGAATAAACGCTGATCTGATGATTAAAACATACATGGGCTGAAAGTCCGATGTTATTAAATCCAAATGATTAAGTATGAAACCTTTACTGCAATCGGCCAAAACCAACTTGTGTATAATTCTTATAAGCCGATACAACACTTGGATAACTCATCGGTTGAAACTCCGATGAATAATGATTGATGCCTACTGATTTAAATAAATCTAACTTACAACCACAACCTTGTAGGTCGGACCTAACCGATGCAGCATAAGGTTGATAATTGCAAGATAGATTTAAGCAAGACGATATGACATCGATCAAAGTGGTCATGCATTAAATTTAACCAAAATAATAAAACCATCAAAGAAAAATTTAACACATCAAATAAGATTGGCTAACCCTCTGATAAGACATTAGCATAAACTTATCGGCTTAACAAGATTTAGATTATTAACAACAATCTAGTAGGTCGAATCTAACCGATGCAGCACGAGATTGTATATAAAGACTATAAGTCGTTCCTTAATACACAAGACAACGTAATACTTAAGTCCTAAACTGTTACATAATCATCACCTGTAACCTATCGTCTATAATTAGTTGGATAGATCAACCGTGTAGGTATATGGTACCCATAATCTTCACACAAAGACAAGCTCCTTGTTGGCTCTGCTGATGAGGAATGGCCCCATGACGAAGCCGATGGATATGTTGAACCACGGCACCGGGCAGCCGCTCTCAAGCGGGAGGCTCCTGTCGACGACGACGACGGAGGAGTTGCCGGTGAAGATGCGAACGACCTGGTAGGTCTGGAAGAAGCTGTGCGCCACGAACGCTTCGCTGCCCCTGCACTGGAGCTGGAACGACGGCGGCCCGCACGGCGGACGGCCGGGTTCGTCGAGCCAGAACGGGGGCTTGACGGTGAGGTTGCCGCATGTTGCCGGCTCGCAGTCGGCCTGCGCGTGGCGGCAGAGAAGGAGCAGCAACGAGGCCAGGATGAGCAGCAATGAGTTTTGATGCATGATCAATCTGCGGAAGGACGAGGAATGAAACAATGATGTTGGGCTGTACTGCAATATAGTCGACGATCACATGCAGACTGGTGCCACCGGGGTTCATTTTGTCGTCGATCGGGAAACCACTGTAGACCCGGCGTCCCAGCGATAGTAACATCTCATCGATCTAATTGCTTAGTTTAACACATGATCATCAATTCTCATTTAATACAAAACTTAAGGTGATTGCTAACCGGATGAATTGAAGCTGTAAGTTTTCGAAAATGCTTCTTATCAGGTGTTCGGACAGAAGAAAAAGACGCCATCAAGGCCTCAACCCAACTAAGCTAAGCGCAGGTACATGCATGGCAGGTGTATGCAAGCCTATTCAACTTGATTTAAAATTCAAATGATTTTTCTTTCTAATAAATTAATTATATCATTGGATTCGTTATAATTAAATTTGTATACTAAGTTCTCACACGACTATATTCCATTGTTTTTTTTAACTTTTTAGTGTTGCGCATAATGTTATTGGGATGTTTCACTAATTCATTTGCAATGTCGCACTTGTTGTTTTTCTATGTTTCGGCAAATATTTTTTTATGTTTCAACAAATACATTTTTATGTTTTAACAATTATAACTCGATGTTTTTTGTATGACATAAAAATGTTTAAGTATTTTGGAAGAATGTTATATGCTTCATATGATTTTAATATTTTACTAGTTGGGACTCAATGTTTATTGTAGTATTGTTAGTATTGCAATCAGTATTTTTTTTAGATGTTGCATATCTCTGAAACCTTTTATAAAGTGGGTTGAAACATTTTGACCAAGTGATGAAACAATGCTCGATTTTTTTAGGTCATATATATTTTGACATCAAATATAATTGTATGAGATCTTGTTGTGAAGATTTAATTGTAATAAATACAAAGATGTGATTGGATTCTATGTTGGATAAGTAATTAGAAGAAAATAAATCAGTTTGAAGCTTGGCTAACATGTTTGTTTTACTAGCAAAAACAACAACCCATAAGTTGAGAATAAAAAAATGTCACATATAGGACACATAAGGTACATTTACTACACGATTCCTCCTCCGCGTCGCTCTCACACGGGCGGCTCTCACGCGGGCGGCTCGAGGGCGAAACCCTAGCCGCCCGTGCCGCCACCTTCCCCACCCACTCTAGCTGCCTCGCCGTCGCCGAAGCCCGCTGCCGAAAACCGCTTGGCCGGCCGTGAAGGCGGTGCGGGGAAAACGAGCCGGCGATGGAGCTCCCCTTCGACGTGGGAGGCGGCGAGCGTCAGACGGGAGGTGGCGGCCGGAGTGGTCGGCGGGGCGGATCCGGCCCCCGACGGCGGATCTGCCCCTCCTTCCCGCGGCCAGATAGGGAGAGGGCGACTCCGGCGGCGGCGCAACTTGGTGGAAGCGCGGGAAACCGCGTTGGCTGTGGTAGAGGAGGGCAACGTCGTCGCCAAGAGCGCGGCTCTGACCGGCGGAGCTCGCGGGACAGAGGTGGCAGCAGCTAGCCGGCAGGAGGCGCGGGAGAAGGTAGCAATTGGCCGGTGCGGCCGGCGGCGGCGGAGGGTGGCACGGCGCGCGCGAGGAGGCATGGCAGGCTGCAACGGAGCGCAGTGGGAAGTGAGGCCGGCGGAGGGAGCGGCTGGCGGCAGCTCAGCGAGGCCGGCGCGTCAGGCCGTGGTGGAGGCATGGAGGCCGTGAGGCTAGTGTGGGCGTGGGCGATGGCAGGGAGGCCGTCGCTGAGAGGCCCGCACGGACAAGGCAGGGAAGCCGTCGTGGCAGGTATGGCGGCGGTCAGCCGGCAAGGCGCACGACGAGCACGGCGCGGTGGCATGTGGCGACCGTGGTAGGCCGGTGCGGCGACCAGGCTACCGCGGTGGGAGGTCGGAGGCGACGACGATGCGACCAAGTGGCCCATCAAGGAGCAGCATGGTTGAGGTGAAGACAACGATAGCGCCATGAGGTGGGAGTTGAAGGCTGTGGAGATCACCTTTTCAGGCGTCAATCCTCTTGCGGCGGCGGCTTGCCACCGCAAGATGGCCACACTAGACAGGCCAGTGTAGGGGAGAGGGAATCCATCCTTCTCTCTCACCCTTTCCCTGTAACGCCCGTTTTGTCGTGGCGTTAGCGGGAAAACCTAATTCCTACAAACTCTATTTGTGAAAATTTTGCTCTTTGGTTGAGTCTTGTTGTGTGCCTGGATCTCGTGTTTCCCCCTCTCAGCTCAGTCCCGGAGAAAATCGTGAAATTGGATTTCGAATCCAAACCCTAACCCTTCCAATTCAAATCTCTGCCAAAAGTCTGCTTTACCACCCTCTGTTCTTGGGCCGCTTCTCGCTCGGCCTTTTTCCCCTGCCCTCTCTCCCTCGGTCTCCTTCCCCCCCGCTGGGCCGCGCTGCCCCGGCCCAGTCCGCGCGGCCCGAGCGCGCTGGGCACATGCCGCACACGTGCGCCGCACGCGCACCGCGCGAGAGAGAGCGCAGCCTCTCTCTCTCTCGTTCTCTCTCTCACTCTCTCGCTTTCTCTCTCCCGCTCGCTAATCTCTCTCTCTCTCTCTCTCTCGCCGTCTCCCCGCCAGCGCCCTTCGTTTCCGCCGTCTCCCGTTGGTTCCCGCACTCCCGCGTGTCGTGGCCGATCGGAAGGACGCCGACGCCCTCCCCTCTGGCTGCCGCCTGCCTCCAGCGACCACCCGGTCTTCGCGCCACGCCAAACCGCCCCGCCGTCATCGCCGACGCCATCGCCCTCGGCCCCGCCGCTCTGCGCGCGTGCTGCCAAGGAGGAGAGCCGCGGCTCCCTCTCTCGCCTTCTCTCCGCGATTCCTTTCCCCTTTCGGCAAGGAGACTGGCCGCCTTTCCTTCGCTCCCTTTTTCTTTTCCCTCGACCGGCGCCGACGTCACCACTGCCGCCGCTTGACCGCTAGCACTGGGGAGCGCCAGCTATCTCTCCGAGCGCTCCACCGTCTCTCCCCAAACAGCCTCGCCAAACCGCCTTGCCGCCCCTTAAAAGTCGCGCGTTCTCCCTCTCTCGGTCGCCACTCCTTCCGCCACCGAGCTCCTCTCAAAAAAACCGCCGCCCTCCGTTTCCTCCGCCGCCGTGCTGCTGCCGTCGACCACTGCGCGAGGACGCGTGAAGGGGGCTCCGGGCGCCGCCTTCTTCCCCCTTCCTCGGCCCGAGGCCGAGCCGTGTCCGCCCCGCGCCGTCGACCCTTCTTCTCCTACGACCTCCTCCCCGCGGTAACCCTTTTTCCTCTGTTCCCTCCCTTCCCTAGGCGCTAGCTAGCTCATTGCCGTCCTCCCGTGCTTGTAGGCACAGTAGAGCCGCCGTTTAGCGTCGCCGCTGTCGCCCCGCTCGCCGTTTCGCCGCCGCTCGGTGCCGAGCTCCCTGCGCCGTCGCCGCCCTCTCCCGGTGTCGCGCTGCCTCCTCCGTTGCTCGGGATGAGACCCCGAAGCCGTGTAGATGCTTCCCCTTCGCCGAATCGGCCTCTCTCTACTCCGGCGCCATTTCCCCCTTTGCTCGCCGGCGTCGGCCGCCGCCGCAATCCGCCGCCTCCGGCCCTTCTCCAGTGAATGCGAGCCGTTGGCTCGTCTCCCCTTGCTCCCTTCTCCGCTCCGGTGCTCTCCCTCTCGCCGGAAACGCGTCACGCCGTCCCGGAGCTCCGTCACTGCCGCGCACCGTCGGATACCGTCGCTGCCTTCGTCTTTCTCCCGCCGTCCTCCGTGGCAGCCACGTCGACGCCACGCGAGCGCCAGCCGGCGCTTCTTCCTCCTTCCGTCCGCTGACGTGGACGCCACGTTTGCCAGCCCGGGTCACTCGAGAGGCCGGTCAAGGCCCCCGGTCCACTCGGCCGCCGGCCAGTCGGCCAGGCCCCCGTCCACTCGGCCTCCGACCCAGTCGACCAGGCCCTCCCTCCACTCGGCCTCCGGCCCAGTCGGCCAGGCCCCGCTCCACTCAGCCTCACTCGGCCTCCACTCGGCCTCCGGCCCAGTCGGCTGCCTCGCCTCGCGCGTGGGCCGTCCTCTCCACGCATTGGCCCGCTTCGCTCGGCCGCGCTCGCTCCAGATCCCTGGGCCGCGTCCCGCGACCGGCCCATTACTCCCGCTCGACCTCTGCTCGCGCCGCGCCGCGTTCGTGGCCGCTTCTTTCGCGCGTCGGCCTATTCGTTCAGCCGCGCCCCCGCCAATCCATTGGGCCACACCCAACTGCTCGATACAAAGTCCAATTCACGTCCCTCCTTCTTTTTCTGTTCCAAGGGAATTAATAATTCATTTTCCTTTAGATAGAAAATCAATTAATCTTAGGAAATTCATATCTTCTCAACCGTTCGTCCGTTTGACTCCGTTCAACCTCCAAAATTCCTCAAAAATCGAGATCAATCTATTGGCACGCTTAGAGGTCTTTAATAGGACTTTCTTTTTAACTGTTGTGTTGAGTCGCCTCGTTTCACATGTAGTTTCGAAGCCAGAAGACCCACAGTGCATGGATTTCGAGGAGGAAGCTCAAGATCTCGAGCGAGGCTAGTCACCTTTGATCAATTGAACCTATAATTTGAAATTAAGTATTTTCATTTTGCAAAGTATGCATCCTTTTAGGTTACACATGACATTTGGCCACGGTTTGTGATTGTTGGCGCAGAATTTTGACCCGTCCAACAAGAAAAACGGGTTCCACGTTTCCACGGCGGCCTGGGAGGTTTGCTTTACTCCAGTGCAGGTCCAAATGGCTTGCCTAGTCATATGCAGAGCGTGCCAGTTGATTTGATCTGCAATCAACAAGAAACAAGTAAACCATGTGAGAAACGATGGCCGATCGGCCGATAGGCCGATGTCGCATCATGGAGGCCTAACCGATAAGGCAAACCTATATCGGCTTACTTGAACTGACAATACGGTATAACTGATAAAACAGATCTAACCCTATCGGCCCATATTAATGCATTCATAACAAATCATTGGAATCAGCCGATAAAGTTCATACGAAGATAAATACACTAGCTAATACTCTAGTGCAAACTTATACAAGTCAATCGGCCGATATAAATACACCAACCACAGAGAAATCCTGAAAACACCCTGTAATCGTCATACTTATATTTACTGATCCACATGTATAAATGGCAAACACATGCAAGGACATAAAGTAATTACAAGCATTAGATAAGACCGGCTGAAACCCCGGTACTATCCTTAATTACAACCGAAAACAGGCTTTGTGTTAGATCTCAAAACAGGACTAAGGTCGATAGCAACTCAGAGTGTGAATTGAAACTTAACGCAAAGAAAATCAAGTCGCCGATTGCTTTTGGGGATGGTAAATGCATTGAACAATCTAACCAAGCATAACAATTAGACCATCGTCGGCGATGAACTCTAAAATGAGTAAATCACTGGCAAAGCACAATTAAAACGCCTGTCAAGATTATCCAAGACATGATAGACGACGATCACATCATCGAGGCTTAACGTGTCTAAAGCGACACGCTAGCCCCGACGATGCAGATCGTCGGGAACGAGTTCTTACCTCTGCTCCGGGGAAGCAAGAACTCGTCAAAATCAACCTCTTGCGAGGGTTGGCGATGCGCCGAAGTAGATTGAACTAGTTTGTTGTATTGAGAGTTGAGAGAGTTTCTATGTACAAACTATCGGGATATTTATACCCGAGATTACAACAGGGTCCTCGTAGGACACGATGTTATCTCTAACAAACAACAAGTCTTTACGGCAGACTTTTGCCACAGATTAGATCTAAACCTACTTAATTTACAAGATACAATTGTCTAAAATCGAGCCTTATCTCTATTTGGCAACTTCCTTGAAGCTTATCTTGAGCCCAAACCAAGCCTATGCTGACTCTGTCAACTTGCAACCCTTATCGGCCGACAACCACATCAAATCCGTATCGGCTGATACGCTCTTCCTAGCAGCACCTTTCCTAGTCCGATACGGTTACCGAGTCCGATACAAGACCTGGTCTGGCTCCAACTCAATCCTTCTTCTCTGCTTCGGTCTCCTCTTTCCTCTCCGGGTCGATTACGAAAATCCGCTGTTAACAGTGATACAACCGGCCGACCCTACCCACTTACTGCATTTGACTTCCTTGATTATTGAATAACCTAACACCCCTTATCGCCCTTCAGGTTAGGTCTCGGTATTCGTACCCCGCGTACGAATATCGAGGCTCCCTTCAAAATTTAAAATGATCAACTAGGTAAACTTGGGTTTACAAAATCCTTGGAAAACCCAACACTTGGGTCGGTGCCTTGAAAATAAGTTGAGTTTCCAAAACTCGCGGTGCGGGAGACGTACTGGAGGTACGGTCTGCCCGTTCTCACCTTAAGGACCGATTCCTTGGGAATTGCATCCAAGCATATGACAAGTACGACCACATGGGTGAATGGGACACCCCTGGCTGAGTAACTAGCTAGGCCAGGGAAATCTTGATGCCAAGGGATAAGTGGATTCGCCAGGGTGGTGTCGGGGGGGACCCCTGGGCTTCCTGGCATAGTATGGTCTGGGACCTAACCTGGTGTTGGTCCGTGGGACCCCTCTCGTTGGCATAAGGTGACCCTGAGTCGGCTTTCGAAATGCCTTATCGTGAAAACCTCAAAGTCACCAGACGTGGCTGTGATGCACGGGCTGGGTGACCCGGGTTAGTTACGTCGTGTGGGTAAAGTGTACCCCCTCTGCAGAGGTTGGCAAACTATTTGAACAGCCGTGCCCACGATCATGGGCGGATGTGAGGTGATTCCTTAGCGTAGTGTTGTTTGACTACTTTGTGAACTGCTGTTGGTGTAAGGAAATCTGTTCAGTGCTTGACTTGTGGCTGTCGGTGCAGCCGGTTTCGGTGTACGATTGGCAGGGAGCCTTTCGTGCCAACAAAATCAATCCATACATTTCACTGCTCCGCCCGGATGAGTCGCACTCTTTCGTCCGTGTCGTTGAGAAGCACTCACTTAGCTCTTCTGAAAGTCTTAAACTAAAATCGAATGCGAAAATAACTGACTCTCCTTTGAAGCTTGCATCAAACACTTAATTTTCCCTTGGCTTGCTGAGTACTTCCGTACTCACCCTTGCTTTATATAATTAACCCCCCAGTTCTCGAAGACGAAGAAGTGGACCCTGCTGAAGAGGAGTTCTTCTAGGAGCAAGCGAACTACGAGCTGTAGTAGGGTTTCGGCTTAACTCCCAAGTCATGCTTGTGGATTTGGGCTAGTCTCCGCTTCCGCCTTTTTGTAATGCAGTTGCGAACTCGGGGTCTGTCCGCAGTTCCAACCTTGGTTGTAATTCTACTCTTAATAAAGAGACATCTGTTGCTGTGATATTAAATCTTCCTGTTGTACCAACACTGTTTCCTGGGACTGGTACAAGTTTACAGGTTAATTTGGATCGCCTTATTTTGGCCACCGTTCGGGGCTAGTTTGGGGCGTGACACTCTCCAACCCGTTCACGTGGATGGGTCTGGAGCGAGCCGAAGATTGAGATCCTACTCTGATGGCCAATCGGCGGCGAGGCGTCGGCGCGATGGCTACGCATTGATGGGGATTAGCTGGTGGTGGTTGTTGAATCTGACGGGCACTCTTTGACGCGGGATAGTAGGAAAGCAATGGGCGAAGGCCTAGCCTTCAAGCCGACAATGGCGACGCTTGCAGGCGCCGCATTCTTCTTGGGGCGTTGTTGCGCTTTTCTCCTTCATTGGTTCTTTAGGTGAAAACCACATTATGTTTCTCTAGGACGGGCAACGACAGTGCTCTTTGGCGTCGCTTCCTTCTTGGAGGCGTCGTTTAGAAGTTCCATTCGTGCTATGTGCCTATTGGGTTTCTGTAGCAGGATCAGATGTAGACGTATGGTGTGGTTGTATTTTTTTCCTGCTATATCAATAGCAGTACTGTAGTTATGTATTTTTTTCTTGTTATATCAATAGAAACATCGCACTATCGGGTTGTTAAAAAAAAAAGGCAACATGGCCACTTTGGGCTGGCAACTTGCAACATGCATAATGTGCAGAGCAAAGCTAGTAGCAGCTTTTGTCACAGAGCAAGCTACTTGTAGCAGCGAGAGCAAGCAAGCTAGCAACGGCTGAGAGTACATGCGTCCGATTTTTTCTACTCATCGAACGTCCAACGCGTTGTACTCCACAAGTTTTGCCGCCTCCATCTTCTCGACATCCATCCGTTCTTTTCTTTTATTCTTCTTCGATCTATCTTCCATCTTTCTGTTTCTTCTTTTTAATCACTGGTGGTTTGCACTAAAAATCAACAGCACATCTCACCATATCGGGCAAAAATGGCACCAAGAGAAATTCAAATTTGAGTATCTTTTTACTGAATTTGAGGCAGTTTGAACAGAATTCAAACAATTTAAAAAAATTCATTCAAAATGTTTGATCTATTAGAACAGGAGATCTGAGATAGCACGATCTGGTGAGATACCCATGATACCAAAGCGAGTTTTTGACCATGCATATGACTCATCTTATCCATCCCAAAGAAAAGTCTCAACAATGGGCCATGGTTTCATTCATTAGCCTTTTATGCGAGGACTGTACGTGGACAAGGCACCGGTTACGGTCATTGGCGAATGGCGAGGGAAGTCGAACTAGTGTCGAAATTTCTTTTGGACATAAGCACATGCAACCTAGTAATCCTTTTTTTTCTATAAAATTAATGTCCACTAAATATCTAAAAAGCTCAGCATACAAGCATAGTATTTATTAGCACTCCTAAAACCTACATACAAACATGTCACATCAACCCACTAAACACACAAAACTCAACAAACATGCCACATCAATCTACTAAACACACGAAACTCAACGTGCAAGCATATAGTAATTATATCTTCAATTTATTTTATTCTAAAATTAAACATACATATGCTAAATCATAATTCTCAAATCATTTTCACAATATTTCAATCCAAATTATTTCATCGTTTCTTTAATATCTAACATATCTCCCACAACAAAGCGTGGAGCATCATTTAGTTACAAAAATAAGTATGCAACTAGGCAAGATGCTCACTTGAAGCACGGTGCTTCCAAAAAACCAATTGACCAATAAAATATCGGGCCGCTGAATTAAGCACGTTGGCACAACAGCCCACATCCAATTGGTTAGATGCATCATTACGGGAGCAAGCGTGTTTGAGCATGGTTTAATTGTGTTGTTTTCGTTTTTACAACTCATTGTAGCATATGTATTTCTTACATTATTTTTTAGAAAAAGAAAACATGTACGGAGTATTTGTTACTGTAATTTGAATATATATAGCGCTACAAGACCAAAAATATTGTTATTGGCATGAAAGAAAAATGGAGAATTACTACTATTGGGCTGCTCGCACATTACTGCTAGAAACAAACCGCAAAAACCCCATTAATCTAAACAAATAGCCCATATACTTCGTTAGGTCTTCCTGGTCAACCAGATATTGACAATGATCCCGTCATCACGTTGGTAGGTTGGTTAGAATTAGAATTCCAAATAATACGTGCTTACATATGTAATTACTGGGCTGCATGTGTTTAGATATATAAAAAAAATCGGGAACTGGTGCGATGACGAAGGCACCGGAGAATTGAGCTCCAGGCGTCATGGTTAGGTCAGCGGGATTCACCATGGACCGTCCAAATTGGGCCCAATTGTTCGTATGGGCCGTTTCTTCAACGTGTGGTCCACCAAAGTGACGCCCGTCCTTTTGACCGTGCGTGGGTCTAAAGTACTACTGTTTGCGATCCAATAGTGGGCCGTAGAGGGTTAGTATTTGGCCCATCATGTAAGCCCCCATGGCCCATGGCCCACGCCATGTCAGTCTTGAGGGCCTGTACTGTACTGTCCTCTCTCTTCTCGGATCCGGATCCTCCCCAAACCGCCGTAGACTCCTCGGTGCTGGCAGATGGGAGGAGACGCTATCCTGCCCTGGCCGGTGCGGCAACGGAAGCAGGATATGCGCTATCATCCGCGGTCCGCCGCGCGAGAGGAGCTCGCCTGCCCAACGGCCCTGAAGATTGATCAGCAGTTCAGCGCACCACGAGGATCCCAGTAAGTTCTGCATCTTTTTTATTACGCGATGAATGCCTAGTGCTAAACTAAGATTCTTGATAGATGTTAGGTAATGGCTACTTAATTAGGTTCTTTCATGCGTTTGGCTCAGGAAAATTACATTTGGTTTTCTAGGGGTGGATCCACACCCTGGTCAGGATGCTATGCCTGAATAAGTGAATGCGCATTACATATTTACATTTGGTTAACTACCACCAGATCCACCACTAGTTGCAGAAATACGATTGTGTTTTCAGAAACATATTATAAGCACTGTAGCAAATGCAACTCCATTGCCACAAACAAACAGTATCTAGGTGTGTTACTACTGTGCAGAGTATTCGGCCTGCCTGTTGTGCTAAAGCCATAATGAAAACTAATAATTTGAATGAACATAGTAAGTGATATATTTGTTTCCTATAGAACTGTATTTCAGCTTGAACATCATTGAGTATTCTTAACTCCTGAGTCCTGATATAAGACGTCAATAGCATGGCAAGATGCACCATAAACTTTCTCTTCATAGCGGGACAAAAACTAAACTAAAGGATGTGAATAAATGCAAATTAATATCACATAAAGGAATTTTAAAGAGGAAAAATACTGCCTAATATTGCGTGTAAAAAGTGAAGCAGCATTCACCTAAGGTTACTTTTCAGAAATTTGATGTGGCTCATTGAGTTGAAGCTTTTAAGGTTCATGCATTCCTAGCATGATTGTTATTTGTTAGTAAACTCGGTCCACCAACAATATACTTCTTGCCTTCAGTACTTCAGTTACGGAACACATGGAATGAACAATCCCAACAGAGATTTGGTCAAGACAAGAGAAAAATGATACATGGTAGGGATATGAGTCATGACAGGAATGGTCTGGGTGGCACTTCCAATTCATTGATGTTCTTCTCCAACATTTCTATGACCCTACTAATGGAAGGGCGATTCCCGGGGTTAGTTTGTATACACCACAAGCCAACTATTGTCATCAGTTTGGTAATCTCTTCTCCCTCAGTCATGACTACATGAGTTTGCAAATCTTTCACTAAACAATCATAAATCCTGTTGGGAAAATTGGTTTCACTGGAATGGCTGCTAGTTTCATTAGCATGCCTCCTTCCTCCTACCAATTCTAGCAGTAACATACCATAGCTGTATACATCTGATTTAGTGGACACAACTCCAAAACCTCTAGAAAATACTTCTGGAGCAATAAATCCAACTGTACCTCTTGCTGCAGCCATTGAGAGGGCACTATCCTTGAGGTGACACAGTTTTGCCAATCCAAAATCTGCAACTTTAGGGCAGAAGTCTTCATCTAGAAGTATGTTCTGAGGCTTGATATCAAAATGGATTATACGGGTATTACACCTGCAATGCAGATACTCCAAGCCACGTGCGATGCCAATTGCTATCTTTTGCAATTTTTCCCATCCAACAACAATTTTCGATTCTTCTGAATAAATATACTTATCTAACGAACCATTGGCCATGTATTCATAAACAAGTGCTCGTTTAGATCCTTGTAAACAAAAACCAATCAAACTGACAATATTAACATGAGATGTCCTACCAATACTGATTACCTCGTTCAGAAACTCCTCTCCATTGCCTTTTGTTCCTGTCAAGAGTTTCACCGCTACCATGCGGCCATCTTGTAGGATGCCTTTGAATACCATGCCATAGCCACCTTGTCCAAGTTTATCCTTGAAAGATCTCGTTATTTTCTTTAGCTCTGAGTAGTTATACCTCTTTGGGGCGAGAGAATCATATCCTTTTAGTACTTCCTCTATTTTTGATTCATTGGCCACATACTTCTGGAGGGTGAATAAACTGCCTTTTCCCTTCTGACGGCATGTAATCCAAACAAGACATGTAAAAATCAAGCTGGCTGTAGCAGACAACGAAACTGGAATAAACAAAGAATGAGTAAATTTTTAGTTGGATGCCCACATGTCTTGGCAATATATAAGGCGTACGAAAAAGAAAAATGCAATTATGCATTTTGATATTTTAGCTATCTTCCTAATTTTACATTTTACAGATGACTAAGCAAAATATGTACAACACAGAACATACCGATCAAAACCAACTTGCGCCTCCTTGGACTCTTTCCTGCAAAAAGTAATGGTGTATCAATGAAAATCACCAAAAGTTCAAAGATAAACATATGTCCAAACAAGTCCCTGTACAAAACTAGATGACAGTTTATATGAAAAGTTGAAAACATAGCAACTTGAAAGGTACTGATGCTTTCTAGATGGCGGGTAAATGCAACTGATTATGGACTTTTGGCACACAAGTCTGAGCTCTGAAGGTTATGTTTTATGCAACATGATCAGCTGGTGAGGTACTGCCGTACTGCACACTATTGAGAGGAGGCAGCCGTTCCGGTAATCCGGTTCTAGTATGAAATGATGCCCGCATTCTTCTCTTTTTTTTTTTAACGAAAAAGCTACTGTACCTACTAATAGAACTTTTTTTTTGCGAGGAACTAAATGGACACATTGGAATTGGATGCATTGAATCCGTTAGTGCTTACTAGGGCCTGCGTGTGTAGCATGAAATATTTTAAAATTTTAATACTAATTGAGTGGACAAATTCACCGTGCTGTTTTGATTTTCCAAACTCTCCACACTTGTCAGGTCCATCACGTCGGAGCAATTGCAAGCGAACCGCAGGCCGTCGCCATATGTGCATTGCCCTCCCCTTGCTATGCAGTTGGGGCAATCATCTGACTCCCCCGCCAACTCCAGTCTCCGGGAGAAAACCAACATAGCCACATCCCTACTCTCATTGGAACGCTCAAGGATCGGCATCACCGTGAAGTTGCAGCCCGGTGGCGAGCGGGAGATTCTTATATGACGAAAAGATGCCTCGTTCATTTTTAAAAAAAGCTATCTACAGGATGGGCACTTTGGATGCATTGAATCCGTTAGTAGGGTCTGCGTAGCAATGTTCAGAAAACTCTGTTGAATACGAATCGACTGGGTAAGTTTACCGTGATGTTTTGATTTCACAAACTCACCACACTTCTCAGGGTGCAACCCGTCGGTGCAATTGCAGGCGAACCGCAGGCCGTCGCCGTACGCGCATTGTCCTCTGCTTGCTACGCATTTGGGGCAATCATCTGACGCCCCCGCCCAATCCAGGAGAAAGCCACTCCTCATGCTGGCAACATACCCATCCTGACTCCCATTGGGACGCTCAAGGATCGGCACCGCCGTGAAGTTGCAGCCCGGCGGGATGCTGTGGCCGGCGAGCTCGCCTTCCTCAGCGAGACGGACAAAGGAGGAGTTGTTGTCACAAGACTGGCTGTGGAAGCCGGGAGGAGCCACTGGAAGTGACTGATTACACGAGAGGAAGTGAAGCCTGGCGTTGGCTCTGCTGATGACGAACGGAGCCTGCCAGATGCCGAGCGAGATGTTGAACTGCGGCGCCGGGCAGCCGGTGGCGAGCGGGAGATTTTCGTCTACCACATGGAAGGAGTTGTTTTCGGTGAAGATGCTAACCACCCGATAGGACTCCAGGAAGGAGCGCTTGAGGAATGCGCCGCTGGTGTTGCACTTGAGCTGGAAGGACGGGGATCCGCACAGCGGCTGGCTGGGTTGCTCCAGCCAGAACGGGTAGGAGATGGTCAGGTTGCCGCATGACGACGTGGGAGAGCACCGAGGTTTTGTCGAGTTAGCCGAGCTGGCCAGCGCCAGCAACTCGAGGAAGGAGGCGATCAGCAGGAGTAGGAGCGGAGGCATTGCTTCTGTACTTGGGGTGGGAAACTGGGAACTAAAAGGAGTGCAATGGAGAACAAATGAAGTGTTTCTATGGGCTTGCAGAGGAAGGAGACGGAGAGTGGGATATGAGATGAGGAGCGAAAGGACGGTGGCGAGGCGGTTTTTGACCGGTCAAGGTCCATGGATTGAGCGGACTGCTCTTTTCTCCTTTCTTAACAAGTACTCCTACCAATAGTTTTTTATCAGAAAAAAAAAAGTACCAATAGTCTTTTTTCCACCTCCGATTTGTTTATCCTGACTATCGATGCTCGTCGATTTCTCATCTGCCCAACGGGAGAGCTGGGCTAGCGATGACGATGTCCATATCAACAATCAACAAACAACTCCTGATTAACAGGTTTGATAAGTTGACACCGGATTGTTTTACGCATGGTACCTCCTAGGAACGTGATCACATTGATAAATTTCCCGAGCGTACTTACCAGATGACGGCGGCCCTTGCCATGTCAAGAGGAAGCCGTCGCTGATGAGCTGCTCGTAGCTCCTAGCGTCATCACCGGCACGACGGTAGCATTGCAGCCTTCCAAGTAAAACGCCCCGTAGTCGCCGTAATGCCCTCCTACGCGAGCAAACGTCTTGTTGCCGCACCTCGTCTCCACGAGGTCGTCGTCTCCGTCCCGCGGCACAAGCGTCTTATTGCAACTGTACAGGAAGAGGTTGAGGTTGGTGGTGCTGATGGAGAACGGGAGGGCGATCTTGGAGGACGTGTTGACCGTCGGAACATGGCAGGAATCTTTGCTGACGCCGGAGAAGCCAACGAAGTCATCGAGCTTGTGGATGTCGGAGACGAGCAACGATGTGTTGCCGTAGAAGATGTCGAGGATCTGGATCGGGTGACCGAAGTTGTAGTAGCCGAGGTATGGAGTGTCGTTGCGGCAGATAACCTGGAACCCAAGCCAGCCGCATTTGCTCTCCGTTGCCTGCTCCGGCACGACGGCGAACGGCGACGAGATGGTCACGTTGCCACAAACAGTACTGGCCGCGCAGCCTAGCTTCTTCTGGACGAGTGTCTGCTGCCGTACTCGCTGCTTGCCCCGCCCAGGCGAGGTACGTGATGAATAACAGCACCAAGGTAGGAGGCAGCATCGAAAACTAACAATGGTATGTGTTGTAGAGGAAGACATGAGAGAATTTTAGTACTCCTGCTACTTGTACAACGATGCATTTGGACTGGTGAGCGAGGCGACACCCTTCCTATTCCTATGCATTGGCCGAAACATTTGACTGGATGTTTGAGCGTGTTAGCCGCTTACTCCTTTCGTCTTACTCTCAAAATATAAGGTACTTTGTTCGAATATGACATATATTAATAGCATGAATTTGAACAGAAAAATCTATTCAGATTTATAGTATTAGGATATGTCTCATCCAATCAAAATATTTTATTTGAATGAAGGAATTACTTTAGAAAGAAACACTAGTATAGTATAGAACTCGACATCGTAAAAGGCCTATTCGTATCGGGGGCTCACGATCCATCACATCGACGTCACCTTTAAGGGCCGGATTAAACACCGATAAAAAATACCCTTACAAGCAATTTTTGTAGACGTTTAAAGTGATCGCTAGCAGTAGGAGTGGGGGCATTCTAAATTTTAGTTGTGGATCATGGAACTACGTGGACAGTGTGAACTACGGAGCTAGGGTATGGAAAAAGAAAAACAGGCATGGATTGTCATGGAATAGAAACCAACGGATAACGTTCCACGCCATCCGAAGTAATGCGAATTTACTCATAGGTCAAAATAAATGACAGTGACCTTAATTGTGAACACCAAAATACCACGGACCTCCATCTCGCCCCTCCCGCAAGCCAAGTATAACATAGACTCCCCATACCATCTAACAACCGTGGCCCTATTCTTTGCAGCTTATCTAGGTATGTTCAATGGTAAAGTTTAGGATAGGCTTTTAGACAATACAAATTATTAAAATACTGTGTCCAAATAACAGTCGAGACAACAAAGGCTTTAACTATTAACTTAAAAAAATATTTTTATTACTTTATTTTTCATCCTTATGCAACCATGTTCCTATTTTATAGAGACTAAGATTCGATGTTGAACCGTTGTTAACCATAACAACTCTTTCATGTCAGCAAATATTCTTAATTATTAAGACTAAGAGTCTCCTATTAATGATCATTGTACATGTCCTACCAAATTTTTTCTATGCATTATTTAGACTATTTGTTCTAAAACTTTTTGTTTAAGCTTACTTTTAAAAAATATTTAAATCATTTCTATATAATCATATAGGTAATCTTTACTAATAATTCTGTAAATATCTGTTTCAAATGAACTTGAGTTCTCATTCCACTATTTGGAGGAGCAGAGTTTGACGTGACGGCCATTCTCGCTTGCCCTCTGCTCTTGCCCCTCGTAGAGGACGGCCCATGGGGGGTGGGGGAGGCTGACCGGGCAGAGTTGGCTGGCAACGTTGACGGTGCTGGTTAGGCGCAGTGAGCGATGATGGGGATCAAATGGATTGGAGACAAAATGCTCTATCACTTGGCTAGTTTTTTCTCGCTATCAGTAGTAGCCTGCACCCATTTTTTGTTAGTAAAGAGGTCAGCACCATCACAATTGACGCTGAGCTCTAATGATGCGATAAAGTTGTACCACCTCGGGCAAAAGCTTAACGCCGATGTTAGTTGCGTTCAAGTGTTATATCTTACTGTCAAAATCGCACTGAGCTAAAGGTTTATTTATTTAATTAGTTAGTAGAGATATTTAGTACCACCACAATTGGCACTGAGCTCTAATAACGTGATAAAACTTGTGCCATCTTGGACTCAACGTGAATGTTAGGTGCGCTGAGGCTTTATATACATCTTACCGCCAAAATCGTACTGTGCTAAGAATTAATTTATTTAATTAGTTTTCTTAAGGGTTCATTTATGAAATAAGTTTTTGAAAGGGGTCATAATGTTAAAATATCAGGGATAAACACAGCAATCTGGACATTGGAACGGCCGGTAGGAACTAGGAAATGTGGTGACCGACTCGCGAAGTCGCGACGAATTGTCGAGGATGCAGAATTCCAGAGACCCCAGCTGCCCGTCATTCTGCACTGCCCCGAAGGGTACGTCTTGACTCTTGACTACTGATATACTGCATCTGGACAAGTGGGTGGTAACGCGCATTTGCTCTGCTCTGCTGTAATGTGCATGGCCTGGGACTTTAGTTTGACAAGTATTCGGTGCTGTGCGTGGGGTGCTCAATTGCTGATGGAATTGGGATGGGATCATGGGAGGTGCATTACCGTGTCTACCTCTCCTGGTCTATTCCGCTCCTGCGTAGCGTTTACACCTCTATCTCATAATATAATAAAAAGTTTTAAAGTTAAACACGGTTACTAAAAAAATAAATAGAATTAAATAGAAAGAGATTATGCTTGATTGAGAAGCGACAGCAACTGAAAAAAATGAATGGTGAAGGACTGTGATTGGTTGGGAAGAAAAAATTGACGAAGAGATTGTTATATTTTAAAATAAAATTGTTATATTTTAAAATAAATTTTAAGTGCTAGAAGTTGTTATATTTTAGGACGGATAAAATATTTTTTCTGTATTTGCACTTTAGTATAATGGTAACAGGGCTAGTGGGACTGAATGTCAAGTCGTAACGATATACTCCATCTATTTCAAAATATGGTTATTGCTATAATTTAAATTTATTTTAAAATATAAGCTATTTCTCTATCTACCTATGTCATCGTCTGAAGCATCTCCAATTAATTTTTTTACATGTTTTTTTTTTTCAAACCATCACAACCTTTCACTACTTAATTTCACCTACTTTCTTAATTCTCATAAAAACATCTAGAAATACTTATATTTTGGGACTGATGTACGTATGCTCTTATCTCTTTGTATGTGATTGAAATAATTATGATAAATAAAATTTATAACTCGACACCGTTGTAGCACCTGTTTAAACCCTTCTCAAAATAGCATGCATCCTTGTTTATTACATGCTTTTTAAATAGTGAGGAAAAATTATAGAAAAAATAAGACAACATGTAATATTGTCTCACAAATCTCTCTGCATATAAGAGAAGTAGTGTGATGATAGACTTGTAATGTATGACACTATCCGTTATAGTTTAAATCTTAGTGTTCATGAATATTACACGTAAACAATGCACTTATAAATGTGATTTTAGGTGACATCAGGGAATTGTCGCTGGTCTTTATCTTTTTAAATGTGTGTTAGAGGGTGCATTCGATTACGTAATGTAATGTAATGTTTAAGGGTTGTATGGATACAAAATTCTCTACAAATATGCGGCATCTAATTTGACAAGAAACAAAATAGCAAGCTCAAACTAGTTGCATTTGTTACTGAATGCATTATTTTGATAGGTACAACATGGTAGTACGCGGTAACTCGGTTTGGCCTATCACTTCCATATTCCATATTGTTGTCAGGTCTTGTCCCAAGGAATGAAAGCAAAATGGTCTCAGTAACGTCAGGGGTGAGCTAACTTACCAGACGGCGCCTGCCATGTCAAGAGGAAGCCATGACTGATCAGTTCCTCATAGCTGCTCGCGTTCGCCTCGGCTGAAGCAGATGTCCCCAGCACCGGCACGAGGGTGGCGCCGCATCCCTCCACCGAGTACTGCTCGTAGCTGCTTGAATCATTGTAATGCCCTCCCACGCGAACAAGCGTGCCGCCGCCGCGGCATTTCGTCTCCACAAGCCCCCCATCTCGCCGCACCGCCGCCACCGCCGTCTCCGCCGTGCAGTTGTAGAAGATGAGGTTCAGGTTGACGGAGCTGACCGAGAAGGGTTGCCCAACCTTGGACGAGGTGTTGGCTGTCATGACATGGCATCCCTTGGAGCTGGAGTTCCGGAAGTCGTCGAGCTTGTGGACGTCGGCGACGAGCAGGGAGCTGTTGCCGTAGAAGATGTCGAGGACCTGGAACCGGTACTTCCGCCGGTAGTAGCCGAGGTATGGGGTACTGTTGCTGCAGTGAACCTCGAAGCCCAGCCGGCCGCATTTCGTGTCCGTCTCCTGCTCCGAGACGAACCCGAACGGGTGTGAGATTGTCACGTTGCCGCATGTCCTCGGCGAGCATGATCCACCGCCTTGCTCGTCTGCTGAAATAGCTCGTGATACAAGTGAGGTCAGAGGGATGAACACAGACAGCATGAGCAAGCTGGCTGGGGACATGGGGGTATGCAGGTGAGCTGCTTTGAAGGACAAAGATGAATACAACGAGGCAAAATGGTATACTACTGTAGTACTAGATTGGCCATTCATTTGATCATTTCAGCATTGCAGTGCCCGAAGGGCAAGTCTTGACTATCGAGGTTCGGTATAACTGAGGTTTTGGGTCCCTTCCGCACTGACATTGATTAGCTTGTCAATAACGACAGGATCATGCCAGCCAGCTTTTTTTTCTTTTGAAACTTTGTGCTTGTTTGGATGGGGCTGGCCCTGTCACATCGAATATTTGTACACTAATTAGAAGTATTAAACGTAGACTACGAACAAAACTTATTTCATAACCCTGAACTAATTCATGAGACGAATCTATTGAGCCTAATTAATCCATGATTAACCTATATGATGTTACAGTAAACATGTGCTAATTATGGATTAATTAGGCTTAAAAAATTTATCTCGCGAATTAGCTCTCATTTATGTAATTAGTTTTATTATTGATCTATGTTTAATACTCTTAATTAACACTCAAACATCCGATGTGACAGGGACTAAAATTTAATCACTGGATCCAAACACCACCTTCATGCCAGCCAGATTGCTCCCGTCTCTGTCAGTGTCACCATCTTGTCCTAGTACGTTGGATCCATGTCAAGTCTTCTGATTCTGAATCGTTGGAGTGGTACTAGCTTTTTGACTATTTGCACATTGCACTCGGTCAAAAGTTCACAACAGTCTTCTCTAATCTGAGTTGGAATAAGTTTATTTGGCCTTTCTATCTCTTCTCTTAATTGAATCGTATCCCTTAACCGTAAAACCGATTATAACACATTCCCCATCTTTAAAAACCGATACAAATCAATTTCTTAGGTGGTTTGGGGAGCGGTTTTTATTGACGTGGCAAGTTGACCATGGTTGACTCACTAAGTCAGCAGGTGGGACCCACATGTCACGGATTCACAGGTAAGCCTCTCAGGAAAAAAACAGTAGGGCCCATGTGTCATCCTCTCTCTACTTCCCTCCCCTACCTTTCTCTTCCCCTTTTTCTCCGTCACTCTTACGGTCTTACCTACGGGCGACGGAGAGACGGTGGCAGGTAGTGATGCAAAGGAGGCAGCGGTAGTGGATGACGTGGCAACGTGGTGGCGCAAAAGCTTATCTGCTCTCCGCCAATGAATACACTGATGCCAGTGTAGAAGGAGGAGGGCAAGTCGGTAGCGGCAAGGTGGGGCAGAGAGGGGGAGAAGCTCGACAGCTCCCCAACAAGAGCGTACCTGTCGCAGATATGGAGAGGAGGCGGTGGATCTAAGGCCTAGCAAAACTAGTCAGCAAGGCCCGAGACGACGACGTTGCCGTGGCAGCAGCAACACCACCACCTCGATGTCCACCCCTGCGCATTAGCGACGCATGCTCCGACTCCTTTCTGTAGCTGGTACATCGCGCTCGAAGGTGTACCCCCTCTTCCTTAGTCTCCTCTGCCCGGGGCAACAAGCTCGTTCATCTACTTCCTCCTAACGTCCAGACGACAGTGGCGTCGACGACACCCCGCATACTCACACGCTCCGCATCCTTCTTCCCAAAACCCATGGACTCTACACTGTGTCCCTTATGGTGGAGATGACGCCCCTCTTTGCCACGACCACTACTTTGCCTTCAACCGCCGGTTCCACTCCTTCCTTCTGCTCCTCTCCCACCCCTCTCTCCTCTTCTCCTCGGCGCTCTTCTGTTGCCGCCGCTCACACCCCCCGCTCCACTCCCCACTACCCAAGCCGCCTCCTCTCCCTTCCGTTGCCAATGCCGAAGCGTATCTCCTCCCCATCCTTCCACCTCCACTCACTACTACGGAAACAGTTTTTCGTGGCGGCCATTTTGGGTCTTCGCTGGCGGCAATTGGGGCCGCCACAAAGCAAAGGCCAGTGAAGATCAAGATCTTCGCTAGCGGTTATAGACAACATCATCATCAACATTAATGGGCTCTACTTCCTCTTCTCCTTCTTCTGCTACTACCATCAAATCCTCGTCCCAGTTGAACACTTCATCCTGTACTATCGCCCGGTTGGGAACTTGTTTGCTTGGGATCTCTCCATGATGTGACCAATTTGTGTAGCCTGCAACAAATCCATGCATCACCAAGTGTTGCTCGATTATAGATGGGTCGATCCAAATTTTCTCATTCTTGCAATGTAAGCATGGACATCTAATTTCCTTTGTCTTCTTAGATGCAGCATTCTTCTTAGCAGCTTTCATGAATATGTCAACTCCTTCAATGTATGAGGACCGGTATCTCTCTCTATACATCCATGCTCTGTCCGCCATCTATGCATTATTTGCGAAAAAATATGTACAACTTCGTCACTTTATATATTTTGGATAATATGCTACATTAAAATTATACTAATTAATATTTATAACCACTTAATCTAGACAAGATAATTAAAGCTAGCCAAAAATCTACAAACTACAAACAACTAGAAAAACATAAAAAACTAGCTTTTTTCTCTTCTTCTCAGCGTTCTCTGCAGTTAACTAATATATAGATCTGCTACAAATAAACATATCAAAACTAGATATATATATGGAACATCGATCATGCACAATATTTCTTACAAAGTTTGCCCATTTTAAGCTCCAAATAACAAATAAAAAATAGTTTTCTTCCCCCGTGTCACATACTTTTTGCTATGCAAAATCTCAACAAACAACCAATAAAATTGAAAAAAAACTTTACAAATGGAGTAGGAGAAAGTATATGTAACCTCTGGTGCAGTAGATCTTTCAAAAGATTGAAGATCAAAACCTTCCCCTCTATGTATTTGTTCACAAGAGAGAGAAAATCGAGCTCAAATGCCATGGCTGCTAGCTGGGCTGGTGATATAGGTGATGCTATTTTCCCTGGCGGTCAACATATGTCGGTACATTCGAACCGCCATAGAAAATATTTAGGGGTGGCGGCGGCTAGAGTGGGCCGCCAGCGAAGATGTAGGAATCTTCTCTAGCGGGCCACGTCACCTTACCGCCAGAGAAAAATACTTTTTCGCTGGCGGTGTCTTAAGATGGCCGCCAGAGAAAATAGCGCATCTTCTCTGGCGGCTAGATTAAGGAGGCCGCCAGCGAAGATGTGTTTTCGCTGGCGGCCCGAGACCCCCACCCCCCCTATCTTTTTAGCTGGCGGTTTCACCTCATTTCCGCCAGAGAAAAGTTTTTCCAAACGCCATGAAAGATTGTTTTCGTAGTAGTGT
>BDMV01000001.1:2960647-3281453 GCA_008326285.1 Oryza officinalis | reverse complement strand
GGAGCCTGCGGCTGCAAATTCTGCTGGATGCCTGCTATGGCTTGGGCTAAGCCCTGCAAGATCTGAGTCTGAACTGCCATCATGTGCTGGTAATCTGCCTGAAGCTGGGGAGGCGGGGGTAAGTCCTGTGCCCCGCGCTAGCAGCCAAGCGCGGCAGCGGGTGACGTCGGCGGCGGTCGGCGGCCGAGAGAGAAGAAAAAGGAGGAAAAGAGGAGGGAGGAAAGGGGAGCCGGTCCCTTGCCGAGAAGGGAAAGGGCACGGAGAAAGAGAGAGGACGCGGCTCTCCGAGGCGGCACGCGCGCGCAGAGGCGGCGGGGCCGGGCGGACCAGCGGCGGTCTGCGGCGACGGAACGGCGCCGGCGGGATCCGTTGGGGAGAAGAGAGAGAGAGAAAGAAGGACGGCGCGGCTGGGGGCGACGCGGCTCGGGCGCGGACCGGGCCGAGCGGCCTGGCGCGGCCCAGCGGGGAAAGGAGGCGGCCGGGCAGGCGGCTGGGCCGAGACGGCCCAAGAAGGAGAAAGAGCTGGGCCGGGGGCGGCCCAGGAAAAGAAGGGGAGAGAGGGAGCGGCCGAGAGGGGCTGGGCCAGGGGGGGCGGCCCAGGGAAGGAAGAGGGGAAAATAGGCCGGGAAGGATCGCGCCCGAGGGCAGGGGGGGTAAACCAGACTTTTTCTGAGGATTTGAATTTGGGAGGATTAGGGCTCGGATTTGAAATCCGATTTCGCGGTTTTCTCCGGGATTGAAGTGAGAGGGGAGACACGAGACCTTGGCACACAACCAGACTCAACCGAAGAGCAAACTTTCGCAAATAGAGTTTTTAGCGAAATAGTTTTCCCGCTAACGCCGCGACAAAACGGGCGTTACAAACGATGTAACACCCCGACCCAAGGCATAATAGGATTGATAGGATACTCATGCCAATAAGTTGCAACTTTTTTCCGGAAGCCATCTCCAAAGAACTCTAAAGTTAAGCGTGCTTGGCTTGGAGAAATCTAGGGATGGGTAACCGACCGGGAAGCCTTCCCGGGTGCGCACGAGTGAGGACAAAGTGCGCAGAAAAGACTGGTGTTGGTTTGTGAGGGCAGTCTATGTCCTATTTAAGCTGCTAGATGTAAGCGGGCCCGGCCTCGTGGAGGCGGGACGTTACAGGATGGTATCAGAGTCGACTCTCGCGGTTTCACGGGCGCGTGTGTCGCAGTTGCGCAGGCATGGTGCGCATGGCTAGTGTGGACTCGGTGTGGTCACACAGCATGGCACATGCGCTGGCACTGGACATGGGTGTGTCGTAGTTGCGCAGGCATGGTGTGCATGGCTGGTGTGGACCCGATATGGTCACACAGCATGGCACATGCGCTGGCACTGGACACACGGACGTGGCCAAGAGAGGGAGTTCCTGGCTTGGGGTTGATCGACGAGGACGTCGATCTCTTAAGGGGGTGAGGATGTAACACCCCGACCCAAGGCATAATAGGATTGATAGGATACTCATGCCAACAAGTTGCAACTTTTTTTCCGGAAGCCCATCTCCAAAGAACTCTAAAGTTAAGCGTGCTTGGCTTGGAGAAATCTAGGGATGGGTGACCGACCGGGAAGTCTTCCCGGGTGCGCACGAGTGAGGACAAAGTGCGCAGAAAAGACTGGTGTTGGTTTGTGAGGGCAGTCTATGTCCTATTTAAGCTGCTAGATGTAAGCGGTGGTTTGTGAGGGCAGTCTATGTCCTATTTAAGCTGCTAGATGTAAGCGGGCCCGGCCTCGTGGAGGCGGGACGTTACAGTAGCCTCCCAAGAAGAGAGAAGAAAGAAGTGTGGGCCCCACATTTTTTCTTCTCACTTACATGTGGGTCCCATAATTTTTAAAATTTTTTTTACTAAGATGCCACGTCAGTGAAACCAAAGATCCATACTGCTATGAGACCAAAATTACACGGTTTTATTTAATTTAGAAATAAAGATTTTTGGTATTGGAGATTAGGATGTCATACAAACTCGACGTAAAGTTGAGGACGTCAGGTTATTCCCTGACCTGACAATTCTGTTCCAGCCCACCTAAGGACTTCGTGCATGTATGCATAGTGGGCCGCAGAGAATTTAGGCAGGAAAAAACACGTTACGCTCCCATACATTAATTTTTTTACTACTAGTGAAATGAATCGATCAACTAGCTCACTGTCGCCAACACTTGTAGGACTAGCAACACATATTTTTATTCATATATCCGCGGACCGCGCGGTAGAGTGGTATTTACACGATCACATATCTGACGAAGAACTGATCATTAACGACAAATTAAGACGTTCCATAACACGTACTCCGTAGTACTACGTATATACTACTAGTACACATGCATACACATGAGTACACGACCGACAAGTACGGACAACGAACAGACGACATTTAATTATTTCCCCTTACTTGAAACACAGTTTATTATTGGCGTCCTTGTGATCTACGGTGATTGATCAGCCCGATATCGGGACAGCCTTCAGCTGCGGCTTCTTGGCCTCGTCCTTGGGCACGGTCACCGTGAGCACCCCATTGTCCATGGACGCGCTCACCTGGTCCGCCCGTGCGCCGCGCGGCAGGCGGAACCGCCTCNCGGAACCGCCTCTGGAACTTGCCGCTGCTGCGCTCCACGTGGTGCCACCGCTCGTTCTTCCCGTCATCCGCGGCCTCCTCCCTCGCGCGCTGGCCGCTGATGACGAGCACGCCGCCGTCCTCCACCTCCACCTTGGTCTGATCCTTCGGGACGCCTGGGAGGTCGGCCGTGAAGACGTGCGCCGTCGGCGTCTCCTTCCAGTCCACGCGGACGTTGGTGAGCACGGGGCACCGCTCGGCGAGGGAGCGCACGGTGCCGAATGGGTCGGCGTCCGCCCAGAAGTCCACCGACAGCGGGTCGAACACGTTGCCGCTCTGTACCAGCGACATTGTATTTTTGGTTTGTTGCTCTCGGTTTCGAACGTTTGGTTGCTCGGTGGATTTAGATGGCTTTACACGTAGGTTGTGTGATTTTAGGGCGATCGATCCGATGCTCCGTGGGGGGATTTATACGAGAACCAGTTGAGAAGGGACGAGGGGTTGAAAGCGTCGTGAAGGGTCGAGGAGTGGGTGAGTGGTGAGGCTTCCTGCTTGTTCTGGAGTGGCGCCAGATTTCTAGAGTTGATCGACGGCGGGGTCCGTTTGTGGCGGGGGCCGCCGGGCCGGGGGCCATTGCCGTGCATGGATCGGAATTCAGCATGCATGATCGGAATTCAGCCCTGTGTGAGTGGATTAACGGGCTGTATTGGTCGCGATGAAATGGGCGGGCCTGTTCGGATCCAAAAATGGAGAACGGCATGGCCTAGGGGTGTGTTTTTTTGGTGGCGTTGGAAAGAAAGTCCCTCCGCACGAAAAACGAAAGGACTCATTAGCACATGATTAATTAAATATTTACTAATTTTTTTAAAAAATAGATTAATATAATTTTTTAAAGCGACTTTCATATAGAAACTTTTTACAAAAAACACACCATTTAGCAGTTTGAAAAACGTGCGCGCGAAAAAAAAGAGATGTGAGTTGGGAAAATAGGGTGAAGAACTACGGGGGAATAAGTTCACTTGTCGTCCCTCATCTTTACGTTGAGTTTAATTAACATCCATAAATCATAATACCAAATCTTAAACCCACCTTGTAAAACTAGGTTAAATTAAGTTCTTTGACGGTATAGGGTTCTCATCTTAACTACTTAAAAAATTCGTAACTTTCCTATCGAACTAATACGTTTACGCCTTCGTCCGTCCCTGAATCCCGATTGTTCTTTGCATCCTCAGAATCAGAAAAAGGGAAACCAAGTTGTAGTACAACAAAATCCTCCTAAAGTTTCATAGCTTTGATACAACCAAATCGGATGCATAGCATCACAAGCCAAAAACAAGAACCGAAGCTTACAAAAACAAATCAAAAAATTCCAAAAAAAACAATATTTGGTCTACCTCTAGCCGCTTGAGGGGCTTCACCCTCTTCTTCAACAGCTAGTGCGGGCAGGCTGCTGGATCAGACGCCCCCGAGCTCGCCGCCGCCAGACTAATAGCCACAAGGTCATGTTGGCCGAGAGAAAACAAGAGGAATCGGAGAGGGCACCTCGGATCTGGACACTTTGAGCGGCAGCGGCGGCGTCGCCGGCCTCATCTCCTCACCGTCTTCCTTGCGCCCTTTCGGTCCTAATCCGGTTGTTGGAGCTGCGGAGCGGTGGATGGAAGCAGCAAGCGGCGCGGCTGAGGTGGAGGCAGCGAGCTGCGCGGCTGGGGACGGGGGCAACAAGAGACTCGGTGGTGGAGGGTAGCGGCGATGCGAGTGGCGCTATGGAGTAGTGGGTAGGCAACGAGACTGCTTTGTGCAAATTGATGGGGCCACATGTTGTTGGTGGGTGCTCCTAATTTGTTGGACAATTAGGATGCCTAATAATTATTCGATTAGTTCGATTTTGACTTCCCTTCAACAGATAAAGTATAATGTACTCCTAGCAGGCAAAAACAGAGTGATGTTTTTTCCCTTTCGGTTAATCAAGGCTACTAACTAAATTGACCGAATAAATTGAATACCTAAGACTGAATTTCTCGGCCACGGTCTTTTCGGCCTCAGTCCTGTTCTTTTCAGTTTGGTCTTTTTTTTTCCATCCCTAGATGGATGGATGGACGGTGGATGAGGGAGCATAAGCACTAGAGAGGGGGAACAGGATAGGTGATGGGCGAAGGAAAGGGCATGACCGTCTGGTATTTTGGCTTTTTTTGGTACCTAGACCGGATAAACCAAACAAGAATCGATCTTCGTAAACCTCAGACCGTAGGTTAGAAACCGATGACCGACTCACCAACAATTAGTTTTTTTGTTCGGTTTTTTTTCCACCCCTGGCAAGGCCCTGCGCTTCACTAACCTTCAAGGTCTGTTTTGTGCTTTGTCCGTGAATGTTCGAGCTCTTAACTTGACAATTTTCCCGTGTTGTTTTACTTCTAATCAATCACGGTTTAGTAAATTGTTTTTTCTGCAGCCCCTAATCAATCATGTTATAATAAACCCTTTTTTCTTAAGAAATGCTCAACAAATCGATTCAGCTATCTAATTTTCATGTCACCAAAATTAAGAAACTACATTTTCCATTTGATTTTTGATGTATTTATCTCAGGATTTAAGCTAATAGAGTTACATTTTTAATTTCATTTTTTAAGTATTTATCTTGGGATTTGGGCTAATCGAGTTGTTTAAGTTAGCATGATGGTTTTACTTCATGTCTTTTGCTGATGGTGTGCCATCAATCACGAAAAAATTATCCTGAACATCCTACTTTTAACTGAAGTATTAGTTATAGTAATTTTCTTTTGCTAGCTTTACTGATATGTCATAAAAGGTATCCGGCATTTAGATTTGGATTGATTTTTTTTAGGAAGAGCTGTAACTATGTATTTTTATTTTTTTTGAAACATCAAATTTTTAAAGTACTCAGATCATAAAAATAGTCATTTCATAAAATGAAATTTGAGTGTTTTTGTTGCAACGCATGAACATTTGCTAGTAGATGACTGATTTTGATGAGACTACAAGTTGACGTGATCTATTCTTGCTGACTAGGTGTTTAGGTAGGAAAAAAACAAAGTGGCCCACATATCATCCACACACTCAGGGTCTGTTCGTGAGAATGAGTTGGGAAAACCAACAACAGTGATCACGGAAAACGGAACGGCTCATTAACGCGTGATTAATTAAGTATTAGCTAATTTTTTTTTCAAAAATGGATTAATTTGATTTTTTTAAACAACTTTTGTATAGAAACTTTTTACAAAAAAGTACACCGTGTAGCAGTTTGAAAAGCGTGCACGGGAGAAAACTACTGTAGCACGTTGGGAGTCAACAGCAACGAACCCAGCCTGTCTCCTCCCCTCCCCCTCTTTTCTCTCCCTCCCCTCTCTCTCTCTCCCCATTTCTCTCCGTCTCTCCCCCTCTCTCTCGGTCTCTCCAGCGGCGCACATGGCCCGAGCTTCGGCAGGGCGGGGAGAAGGAAGCCGAGGCGCGGGTGCGCGGATAGGCGGATCCGCCGCCGCCGTCGTCGTTCTCTTCCTCTCTTCGTGGGCGTTGTAGGAGGACCGCCCGAAGGGCGGATCGAGCGCCGCCTCGCCCGAGCCGATCCCATACCCTTTCGACGTCCTCCGAGGCGTCGTCCGTCGTCACCGAGCAAGGAAACGGATGCCGCGGCAGAGGAGAAGGAGGATTAAGCGGACGCATGGGAGCACGGCGCGACGCAGGGCCTGAGAACGACTCGTCGAAGATCATATCCACCTCCGGCGGCAGCGGCGGCGGCGGCGGCGGGCAGGAACCGGCGATCCCAGATCCGTGCGTGGGTGGTGGAGACCCACGCGGACCCGAAGGGACTAGGGGCGACGACGAAGCTCGGCCTTCCCTCCGACGGAGGCCGGGTGAGCTCGAGCTCTGACGGGCTCGCCGGCCGCGTCCCCTTCCCTCTCCCGCATCCGCCTCTCTCGCACGGAGGCCGGGCTGCGGCGCGAGAACGCGAGGCTAGCGCGGGAGCTGGCCCGAGCGCGACGGTCTGCGACGGCGTGCGGCGTCTCGTGCCGCACGAGCTCTTGTGAACTCATCGGCGATGGTGATGACGATTGCGAACGACGACTGCTCCGCCGACGCGCTACTCTTCGAGCTTCCTGACCGCCGCGCGGAGGCGATGGATCTCCCCAGGCTCCTCGCGCCGGCGCTGCCACCGGCAAGACGCACACCCTCCTGCTGGCGCTGCGGCACCTCTACCCCAGCCATCGACTCAGTCTTCGGCGGCATGGGAGACAAGGGGAAGCCGGGAAGGGAAGGCAAGATAAAAGAAGAGAACAGGGGAAGTAGAGGTTACCACCCATATGTGGACCCACATACTTTTTACTCTTTTTTACTGACAAAACTGCCACATCAGATAAAATAACAAGTCATACTGTTGTAAGACTTGATTTAAATGGTTTTGTAAATATAAAAGATAAAAATTTTTGGTATTATAGTTTAGGAATGTAAATTAAACTCGATATAAAGATGAGGAACTGAAAATGGATTTATTTCCTTAGATGGGCGACATGTCTACAAGATGGGCAGCGGATTCAACTCATCGAGCTGGATTGGATATTTGTTGGGCTGAATTCCTATAGATTTGTGGAGGAGTGAATGCCTTAGAATTTCTTCGTATGAAAAGAGAATGAGTTTACTTTTCATTTTGAGTTGTAATGTCAAACTCTGTTATCCATTGATGATCTCCCATTTTCTTCCCTCCATGGACACGTGTAGGAGGATGTCTGTCCACCAAGTATACTGTTCATCTCGATTGACTTGTACACTCGTACTCCAAACTTTAGTCCATAGATATGGATGACAACGGTCGGAAAAACCCTATATCATTTTTATTTTTATATATTTTTTTTAAAACGGAATCGGAACGATAGACATGAAAACGGTACGATATCGGTAATATCGGTATATCGGAAACGGGACCGTCAGAACGGAATCTATCGATATTGGTCGGAAGTCGAAAATTCATCTCGAAATCAGTGAAGTGTGGCATAGCACACATTTAACTATGCACGAAGATAACTTTATAACTTCATTTTTACATTATCACGCTCCACATAACACTGTTATATGATGATTAATGATATGATAATAAGTTTGACGAACAATATAAATAAAGTTCAACAATACTTAAACATCGATAAGTTGAGAAGACCAAAGTTCAGCAAAGTCCACATGCCACGTCCTAGGGTTAACAGCGTTTTTCCTTGATCACTTCCCCTTTCTAATGGGCTGCAAGCCTGCCAGGTTTCTTTTATTCATGGGTTTCCGATGGGTTGGGCTGGCTGAGTCGCTGGGGAACTTTTGAAATTTTTTCAGAATTTTGACGGAAATTATCGTACAAATACGATTACCGACACAACGGTCGAAAAAACCTCCATCCCATTTTCGCTACCATTTTCGAAAGATATTACCGTTTCTATTTTCAACACAGACGGTTACCGATATCAATTAAAACGGTCGGTGCAAACTGAAAACGGTAGCTGAAAATCTCAAAAAATTTCGTACCATTTTCATCCCTAGGCCATGCACTAACCCCGCCAAGACTACTGGAGTACAGCATGGAGTACAAAAATAAAAAAATTCAGCACACAGGCGTGGCCGGTGATTCGGACTGCCACAGACTCATGTGCACCCCTTTCGAAGAAACTGCCGGCGAGAGGTGGAAAAGTTACATCCGAACTCCGAGATTCGCACCACTTCCCATCGGCCGACAACGTGTCATGTTCCCGAGGGCGACTCGTGGCAGACGCGCCGGCCGATGCAGCAGGGAAAGCCCACAAAAAGACTCTCGTGTACGACTATGCATTTCTTTATCCAACACAGAAGAAAAGTCGGTGCGCGTCAATGGCGCGTTCACCACAGCGCATCGCGCACCAACCCCTATTAATAGCGCTCTCGTTCCCTTCCCCTCTCCATTGTTGCGAGCTCAAGCTCACCACACCCACACTTGTGATCTGTTTGTTCATCACTGCTCACTCAGCTAAGCTCTAGCTTTTGGTTACTGTAAGTCTTGCAACCATGTCGAACACCACCGAGAAGAAGATGCTGCAGCAGCAGAAGGTCGAGAAGCCGACGGCGTTGGCGCCGGACGCGGAGATCGAGAGGGTCTTCACCCGCTTCGACGCGGACGGGGACGGCAGGATCTCCCCCTCGGAGCTGGCCGCGGTGACGCGCGCCATCGCGCCGCCGCCCAGCGAGTCCGCCGGCGGGCGCGAGGTGGCCGCCATGATGGACGAGCTGGACACCGACCGCGACGGCTTCGTCGACCTCGGCGAGTTCGCCGCGTTCCACGGCCGCGGGCGCGGGGACGCCGAGCACGAGGCCGAGCTGCGCGCTGCGTTCGACGTCTACGACGTCGACGGCGACGGCCGCATCACGGCAGCCGAGCTCGGCAAGGTCCTCGGCCGGATCGGCGAGGGCTGCAGCGCCGAGGAGTGCGAGAGGATGATCGCATCGGTCGACGTCGACGGCGATGGCTGCGTCGGGTTCGAGGAGTTCAAGAAGATGATGTGCCGTGACGGCGCTGGAACCGGCGGCGCTGACAAGGCCAAGACGGAGTAAATTAATTTGGGCGGGTGTAGTATTCTGAAATGAGGAGCAAAGTACAGAGTGTCAGGTCATCTAGATGTGCTTGCTTCTGTTTATCATTATTTTGACCTAGAAATGATGTAATAAAAGGGTGCTAGTAATATCGATCTGAATCCATCACTAGTGACTCCATGTGTAATTAGCAGAGCCGTGTATATTATTATACGTGGTTATGTATACACCGATTTGCTGATGTATGCTACTTTGATCTGGACCAGCTAAGATTTGGCCGAATTTTTAATGACAGAAGTGCTGGTCGTCTTCTCTTTCACAAAGCTCATCTCGTCATACTTAAGGCTTGGTTTAGTTGTAAAATTTTTTTGGCAAAAACATCACATCAGATATACGGACACACATTTGAAGTATTAAACGTCAACTAATAACAAAACAAATTACAGATTCCGATTGTAAACTGCGAGACGAATCTTTTGAGCCTAATTAAGCCATCATTAGCACATATAGATTACTGTAGCACTTATGGCTAATCATGACGTAATTAGGCTCAAAAGATTCATTTCGCAATTTACAGTCGAACTGTGTAATTGGTTTTTTTTCGTCCACATTTGATGCTCCATACATATGTCCAAACATTTGATGTGACAGAAAAGTTGAAAGTTTGAAAAAAAATTTTGGGAACTAAACACAGCTAAGGCTGCGTTCGGCAGCGTAACTTTCCCGTGCACAGTGTTTTTCCCACGTGCACGCTTTTCAAACTACTGCACGGTGAACTTTTTTGCAAAAAGTTTCTATACAAAAGTTGCTTAAAAAAATCAAATTAATCCATTTTTGAAAAAAAATTAGCTAATACTTAATTAATCACGCGCTAATGACCGCTTCGTTTTTCGTGTTTACGGTGCGTGTTTGGAAAACACACTGTCGAACCCAGCCTAAGTGTTTGTGTTTGCGTATTTCCTTTGTGTCGTTGTGGAGTCTGAATTTCTGATCTTGACGGCCATTGTGAAGCCACAAAAGATTCAAAAGTAAGCAAAGCACCAAAGCTAGTAACATTGTACTAGAACGGAACGAGGTGGCAACTGGCAAGCAAGAGCAACAAGTGCCACTACTTCTAGAAGCCGAGGCTGAAGAGGCAAGTAGGCAACCATGGACACTTGCACACAGACTGAGTTTTGATTAATTCCTTCTTCACGGCACTGACGAAGCCTCTAACTTTTTCTTCCACCATCCACACGCGATTCATAGCGGTAACAGTGGCAACTACGAACTCATCCGTAAATTAAGCAGAGTTTGTTTGCGGAATTCAGAGAAGAGCTTCTGTGTGCACATGTTACACCTCTGGTTGAAATGGAAGCACCAAGTTGACACTGGCAGATTATACAGTCAGATTTGAGATGTGGTAGTTAGTTCAACAAACACGGGAGATTATACAGTTTACAGCAGAGTACATTTTCTGTTACTCTGCATCTCTGTTGGATCACCGCCACCCGACAATTTTCAAAGCAACCGGCTTCCATGATCTAGAAGAAGGCTACCATAAAAGCATAGTCAAATTTGTTATGCCTCAAAATCCATTAGCTCTCTGAAACCTTCAGTCTATCTCAAGCAGCAAAGTCCATTGCATATGCATGCAGGCACCGGCCAAAAGAGGCTGCTACATCTACTTGACTGGCCATCACTACCGAATTTCGGTTCTTCACGTCCACTCCTTTAACCACATAGTTTTGTACCTGGTCAATTATCTGGACTAATCAGTATCCAGTCTTGGTAGCATAACTGCTGTCATTAACCTCTCTGGTTAGATATTGATCTCAAGATGCAATGTAATCTGTAGCTACTACTAGTACACTTCATTCAGTTTGCCCAGATGGTCAATGTACATGCAGTGATGCAGGTAAGTGATCTGCTTCTCTGTTAGATTTTGTGGCTGATGAGGGAAATGCACCACCTCGTTGTGAAAGGATCCGGATTGTCTACTTATAATGCAGAGGATCCTGATTCGCTATGAAATGCTTTCACGTGCTGATTAAGGGTCGTTGAATTGTAGAAATGAAAAAAATAAAAAAACAAAAAAAACACAGTATTCTGATAGAAATGTAAGTGTAAAATAGAGGATCACAAAAATACAGAAAAAACACAAGAATGATCGTTTAATTGGACCATGAAAAAAACGCAGGAATCGGATAAAAGAGATAGACTCAAAATTTTTTTTCAAAAGGTTAGACCTTTTGCTAAATTTTCTCTAAAACATACATGCAATGACTCATTCCATAGGAATTTTATATGATTTATAAAATTCCAATCTTTTGAGTCAAAGGATTTATAGAAAATTTCATAGGATTCAAAGAAAATTTATAAGATTGAAATCTTATAGAAAATTTTCCTATTTGATCCTTTGATTCAAAGGGCGTAAATTTCACATATGATTTTCCGTTCGCCGAAATGCTTCTTGGGCTCTTGGCGTTGGGCCGAAATGTTTGTTCTGTGTTATGTGGGCCTATCTGTCTACTAGGTTGTCCCAGCCCAGACTAGCCTCCTATCTGGGTGGGCCCTCTTAAGTTGGGCCAAGTCAAAATAGACCAAACGCACGGTGTGAAACGTAGACCCTAAATCAATAGAGCAGACGATCAAAGTGAACGAAAACGTCCATAATTCATCCCTTAACTTGGTGGCGAATTTGGTTTGCGGCCATCAACTATAAAACCAGGTATATAACGTCCCTTAATTGTCAATACCAGTTCATTGTACGTCCTCAAGTGGTTTCGACAGTGGTTAAGGGATCTAAAGTGAGCTTGTTCCTCAAGTGAATGAGCCGGCCAATAAAATTTCTTGGAATAAGTTCATCTGAGATCTCTTAAGTTGTCAACGAATCCGATTTTTTTCTTTCAACCGGAAAACCAGATACAACGGGTTCCTCAATTATCAAAACCGGTCCAAAATAGGTCCCAAGTCGGTTTGGACGGTGGTTTTGGCTGACGTGGCGCCTACGTGGCTAATTTGACTCGGTCTTCATCTGACGTGGCATTGACATGACGCTTATGTGACAATTTGATTTGGAAAATAATAAAAATTGTGACCACACATGTCAGTTACACCAAAAAAAATTAATAAAAAATGGTGGGCCCCACGTGGGCCCCACATGTCATTCTCACCCGTCCTCTTCTTCCTCCTCTCTTCCCATCTCCCCTCACTTCATCTCTCTCCCCTCTCCTCTCTCCAGGTGTGACGGAGAGGCCGCAGCGCGCGACGGCCAGCGGGAGAGGAGCTGCATGGCTCGGCCCCACCGCCGCTCTCCTCATTCTGCACGCGCCCTGCTTGGTCCTCCGTGCCCTGCGATCCATGGACCTGCACAGCGGCACCGGCGCCGAGACCCATCGTGTGCAGTTGCCGGACACGGCCACGCTGTCCGACGTCAAGGCCTTCCTCGCCACCAAGTTGTCCGCGGCGTAGCCCGTGCCCGCCAAGTCGGTGCGCCTCACCCTTAACCGCTTCGAGGAGCTCCTCACCCCCGACCCCTCCGCTACCCTCCCGGCCCTCGGACTCGCGTCCGATGACCTCCTCTACTTCACGTTCTCCCCCCTCACATCGCCCTCGCCTCCGCCCTGGCCCCTGCACCGTAACCGGGTAAGGGAGAGCGCCCGGTGCCACGGTCCTCCACCGCTCCACCCGCCTCGTCCGCGTGCCGCTCACCAGCCTCCTCCACATCCGTTATCGTGGATGCCGACGGGGAGAAGGACTGGCGCGCCCACCCAACCCAAGTACCCAACCCCAACCTTGCCTCGTCTCGTCTCAAGCCGACCTAATCGCGACTCCCCAACTCCGACGAGAATGGCATGGACGCCGGAGGCGAGGAGGCGAAGCAGGAGCAACACCTGGTGCTAGCCCACAAGCTCTTCCTCCTCTCCCGCTCCGACCTCGACGACCTCGCCAAGGTCGCCCTCTGCTCCGACGCCCTCAAGTCCGATGGCATGGCGCCGCTGTTCGAATCACTGGCCGTCGCGGGCGTGCTAGAGCCGGACGACGCGCTGCTCGCCGAGATGCACGCGCGGATCGACGAGAAGGTCCGCAAGCTCGACAAGAAGAGAGTGGATTCCCTATCCGTCGCGCCTGGAGAGAGGAGAGGGGAGAGAGATGAAGAGAGGGCAGATGGGAAGAGAGGAGGAAGAGGAGGAGGGGTGAGAATGACATGTGGGTCCCACATGGGTCCCACCATTTTTTATTAATTTTTTTGGTGTAACTGACATGTGAGGTCACAATTTTTATTATTTTCTAAATCAAATTGCCACGTAAGCGTCATGTCAATGCCACATCAAATGAAGACCGAGTCAAATTAGCCACGTAGGCGCCACGTCAACCAAAACCGCTATCCAAACAGCCTTGGGACCTATTTTGCACCGGTTTTGATAGTTGAGGGACCTGTTGTATCTGGATTTCCGGTTAAAGGACGAAAATCGAATTCGTTGACAATTTAAGGGACCTCATATGAACTTATTCCAAGTTCCTTCCATGTAGTGTGTGGGTTGGGCTGGGTTGGTCTTACATTTCAATTCCATCGTTTCCATATACGTGATGTGTAAATAAGTACATTGTCATTGCGTATTTTCGTAGCAAAGAGAGTATCATACGATCGATTCAAACAAATATTAGAATGATCCATGTTCATACGGACCTGCTGCTAGGAAGTACAAAGTTCCTAGTATATTCGATTGACAGCCACACGATCCGATCCGTCACCAAACCTCACGTTTTAGTAGCCGATGTTTGTGTCTTGAAGCTTTGTACTTCCCCTCCCTACGCCTAATTGATCTTCCATTATCGTCTTCATCGTCGTAGTCATGTCGTGGGGCGGCTGCAACTTGGATTCGTCGGCGGCCGCACTCTCCTCTCCTCCCAGCCATGACAATTAAGCTATCCCAACTCTGGCTCTAGGCGTCCTCTGCCTAATTATCGGTAGATTGATTAACAGCTACACAGTAGCATGACGTGATTAGTAGTTCATCACGAATACTACAGTACTCCTAAGTCCTAACTAACCGTGCTAAAAAACGAGAGATTATCGTGGACAGAAAAAGTCCATGTCGAATCTAATCTCCGATTGGTTTGGACCCTGATGATTCCATGTTTGGCGTTACCGGCGACTAAACAAATCGCTTTTAGTTGTCTCTTCCCAAAGCCAAGAAAAGCACGGACCCGGCCTTGACACATGCTTGGATGTGCCGGTAATGATGCTTACTAAAAAGAACACCTTATCTCAAAGCACTCCCTCTGACATGTGGGGCATGTCGCACGTGGGTCCCACTTTGCCAGTCACACAGCTCCCTCGGCCCAACGAGACGGCCACGCATGCAGCCTTGATTGCCTAAGCTTTACTGTTACTCAAATGCAGCAAAGCCAGAGAGAGAAGGAGAAGCAGAGGTCGTCGTCTTTCGCTGTGGTGGTTGCTTCGAGTTTGCACAATATTTTTGGCGGTCGGTACGCTTTAGAACTATGTCGCAATGATTTTGACGGCTGACCGATCGGCCCTTTATATACGGTCTCGGCAGATCGCCCTGACTCACCACCGCAAAACCAATCCACGGCGAACAAGTCGCTCCAAACTCCGGCGATCACCTGCTCCAGGCTCCAGCTGCCACGATCATGGCCTGCGCCCAGGTACGGTACAACCAACAAAGTAACAAAGCTTGTTGCATCGATCACTTTGCCAGCTACGTGTACTCCTTTCCAGTTAAAAGCAGCATTATTTACACTGATCGATCATGGTTTGTGCTTTTGTTGCAGGGGGTGGTTTTCGACGTGAACCTGCTCGAGAACAGCGCACTGGAGGACGGGCTCGCCGGCTGGGCGGCGGTCGGCGAGTGCACGGCGCTGTCCGTGCACAATGAGGAGCCGGAGAAGGTGCCGATCGAGACCATCAACACGGTGGCCGACGACTACAAGCCCAGCGGCCGGTACATCCTCGCGGCGGGCCGCGCCGGCGAGGAGGACGGGCTGCGCCGGGCGGTGTCCGGAGCGCTCAAGCCCCGCGTCACGTACCGTGTGGCCGGGTGGATCAGCCTCGGCGACGGAGCCGAGGGGAGCCACCCGGTGCGCGTCAACCTCCGGTTCGACGGCGAGGAGTGCGTCGTCGAGGGCGGCGCGGTGTGCGCCCAGGCCGGCCGGTGGACGGAGATCAAGGGCGCGTTCCGGCTCAAGGCGAGCCCGTGCGGCGCGACGGTGTTCATCCAGGGCGCGCCCGCCGGCGTCGACGTGAAGGTGATGGATCTCCAAATCTTCGCCACGGACCGCAGGGCACGGTTCAGGAAACTCAGGAAGAAGACTGACAAGGTGAGCACTCACATCACCCGATGTGCACCAAATTCAAAACAAATTATTATTGGTGAGAACGATCAGTAGCTAGGCGATTGGTTCCATCTCCATTTTTACGTTTCAAGAGCAATCACCATTCACCATTGCATCAGCACCTACTGTACCATATATGATTAGGCGCGACCAACATACTTTAATTTCGACGTGGCAACGTGATGTGCCACGTACAGTACGAGATGACCGAATTTTCAAGTGAGCAGATTAAGGCTACAATGGATAAGTCGCTGTGTAGATAGTGACATCGATAAGCACCGTTGACACGTACTCGCGGCCACGTAGGCCAAATTAACACAAGATTAATTATTCCATGCAATGCGTACGATAATTAATTGATATTGGTGAGTTAATTGCAGGTGCGGAAGCGGGACGTCGTTCTCAAGTTTGGTGGGGCGGGAAGCATATCGGGTGCGTCCGTACGGGTGATGCAGATGGACAGCAGCTTCCCGTTCGGGGCGTGCATCAATGGCGGGGTGATCCAGAACCCGGCGTTCGTGGACTTCTTCACGAAGCACTTCGACTGGGCGGTGTTCGAGAACGAGCTCAAGTGGTACTGGACGGAGGCGCAGGAGGGGCAGCTCAACTACGGCGACGCCGACGCGCTGCTCGACTTCTGCGACCGCTACGGCAAGCCGGTGCGCGGCCACTGCATCTTCTGGGCCGTCGACAACGTGGTGCAGCAGTGGATCAAGGGCCTCGACCACGACCAGCTCACGGCCGCCGTGCAGGGCCGCCTCACCAGCCTCCTCACCCGCTACGCCGGCAGGTTCCCGCACTACGACGTCAACAACGAGATGCTCCACGGCAGCTTCTACCAGGACCGCCTCGGCGACGACATCAACGCCTTCATGTTCCGGGAGACGGCGCGCCTCGACCCGGGCGCCACGCTCTTCGTCAACGACTACAACGTCGAGTGCGGCAACGACCCCAACGCCACGCCGGAGAAGTACATCGAGCAGATCGCCGCGCTGCAGCAGAAGGGCGCGGCCGTCGGCGGCATCGGCCTGCAGGGCCACGTCACCAACCCCGTCGGGGAGGTCATCTGCGACGCGCTCGACAAGCTCGCCACCACCGACCTCCCCGTCTGGCTCACCGAGCTCGACGTCTGCGAGTCCGACGTCGACCTCCGCGCCGAGGACCTCGAGGTGGTGCTCCGGGAGGCGTACGCGCACCCGGCCGTCGAGGGCGTCATGTTCTGGGGGTTCATGCAGGGGCACATGTGGCGCCAGGACGCCTGCCTCGTCAACTCCGACGGCACCGTCAACGACGCCGGCGAGAGGTTCATAGATCTCCGGCGGGAGTGGACGTCACACGCGCGCGGCCACATCGACGGCGACGGCCACTTCAAGTTCAGGGGCTTCCACGGCACGTACGTCGTGCAGCTCGCGACGGCGTCGGGGAAGATGCACAAGGCGTTCACCGTGGAAAAGGGGGACACCCCTCTTGTGCTGGATATGGACGTCTGACGATTACTTCCATTATTTTATACTCCACATAGTTTATACTGATGATTATTTGATCGGACAGAGGGCAAAGCAACTTGTACCTCACATACAGCAACTACAATTTTACATTTTCAACATTTGGCTATTGTATGAAAAAGTAAGGTATTGTACTGGTTAAAGTTAATCAAGAAATAAAGTAAAAACGGGCTATTCCTCGTTTTATAGAACGGGATTAACTTTTTTTAGATGATAGAACGGGATTATCTGTGCAATATATGCGATGTTTTGTACTACCACATTTGGTTAGGTTCAGAAAATGTTTTTTCCTCACAATTTCCAGCCATTTATATTTCTTTAGGTGTGTTAAACGGATAAAAAAGATAGTCTGCGTAGGCTTAGAGTAGAGTTTAGAGTTTAGAGGAGACGATAAGGAGCTATGCCAAACAAAGTCTCAATTGTTGTTTTATAGACTTTGAAAGTTAAAATATGGTTCATTTAGAGCTTGTTCTGTTAATTCCTCTGATCCTAACGATTGGCGACGGCGTCAAGTCTAAGCGATTAACAGTGTTTCACGATGATCAATTAATTTTTCACTTACATAAACGGCAATCAGTAGGAGCTGATAGCCTGATAGCGACGAAGCCCGAGTGGCCACCTAATTTGTCTTGGGCCCTATTCGGGAGTTGTCTTCGCTGCTGCCAATGATGGGAGATGTGAAGCTAACGGTGCTTCTTTAAAGGTGAAAAAAATTGACATCTCTAGAAAACGGTATAAGAACTCCTCGAAAATAATTCAAACCACAAATTGTAATGGCGGTTGACCGTTGAACAGAGGCACTTCCAAATGAAAACATGACGAGCGTCCACCTCCTTCGGGATCGAAGGCTGAAAAGGCCCAAATTGCATTGGCCCAATATGTATTAAGGCCCTCAACGCAGTTTAACAAAACCTTTTCTTTTGCGAGGATTAAATGGAGTAATTTGTTGCCAAACAAATACGGGGTCTTGCGACAATTTTTTAGCTTCGAATATTGCAGAATTTTTAAAAAATGGATATAGCCCTTTTAAAATAAAATAACCAAGAAAAGAGACAAACATGTCAAAAAAATCATAAATGTAGAGAAAAACTGTTCTAAAATTTAATTTTATTGTACTGTAACTGAGTGTAAGTGCTATATAATTGAGTATTACTATAAGTTGAATATACAAGAACATAAATGTTGATACAAGATCCTACAGACGAAAAAGTGAAAGATAGGAGTCTAAAAATCTGTCACAAGTAAACTAGCAAAACCGAAGAAGTAACCCTACTAGTGTTCTTGCAAATAAGTATTATAGCATCCATTACTATCACCGTACGTATTTTCGTAACACGCTGTATTTTGCTATATTAGTTCATCCCTCTAGATCTATTGATCTTCTAGATTATCCAATGCAATAGTAGGTTCTGTTTAAGTGTCTTTTGAGGCATGAATATATGTGTTGGATGTTGCAAGGAAAATATTTATTAAGCTAGATATACCGTTCCTGCGATCTGCATGCATATGCAAGTTCGTTACGCATTAACTTCTCTAATTTTCTGTGACCAATTCGTGGACGTGCTTCGATGCTTTCTAAGCAAGGATTTTCATGCAAAAATGCATCACAATTCACAACGTTTGCTTCGGTCGGCAGCTTGTTTGTGCCGTCAAGATTCATCCGTTGAATTCGTTCCAATCGTTCGATGATCAGACATGAGGCCATGCAAGCTCAAGTGTGCAAGTCTGGAACACGAGATGCAGGCATGCATATGCTGTATTCTGATCTGCTCCTTCTAGACGTGTCACGATCTTGCGTCGGCCGATTCTCGTAGCTTGACGCCATGGCTATGGCTTGCAACTTCGTTCACCGAAAAGCTAGACAGATCCAGTTGGGACGGCTGCAAGTAGCACTACTCCAATGGTGAAAAATGCAGTTTTCACATTTCTTTGACAAAAAAGCTAGTAGAATTCTTTTGCAGTTCGCATCGACGTTTGTCTAGTACGAGTCGTACTAGCAGAGATGAGAGATTGTGTGTTGAAAGTAAAGTACATGCCCATCAGGAGGATATCTCTGTTTTTTTCTTCCATGGACAGGCTATCATTTTTAGCTTTAGGTTGGCGATCCATGCAAAATATAATAAAATGCAATTGTCCCACCAACGACCGAAGGATTGATCCACTTTTACTCCTCCCAAAGCCAAGAAAAGTGTCAGGATCCGGAGACGCTTGGATGTTGCTAGTGATCATTACCATGACAGATTAAGAAGCTAATTAACCAGTGACCGAATTACTTACTGTAGCTTCTCGACTAATCATCAGAGACAATCGGGCCCCACTCGTCAGCGACTTGTACAGTCCAGTGTGACGACTAATATGCATTGCCCAATCTTCAGTTTTGTACAAAAGATAGGAGAAAGATATGAGTTAGGTAGCTAAGCTTGGTTTTAGTAGTCTGCTGTATGAAACACCGGTTTTTGGCTAGTGACTCTGCCTTTCCGCTGTGTCGCGATGGATGTGATTTCCGACCAAACCGGCAGCTACGCAGCCTTATAAATTGCCCGCCTGCGTGTGTCTCATCTCTCACACAGTCGGTCTCACTTGCCCCCGGAACCCAACAGCCATAAGCACAAACGCTAGCTGAGACTTGTTGCAGATTCAGAGTTTTCTCCTCGCACTCCTTCGGTCCATATGGCGTTCCCTGAGGTATGTGATGCTCTCAACTTTGCAAGTTCTCAACTATCAGCTACTCAGCTTAATTAGAGCTTACCATGTCTGACTGCTCTCGACTAGATTGTAACACACCAATTCTTACAGTGGTTGGTGGCAAAATTGGCAATATTGCTGCCGGAGCTCACTGGCAAACCTGCTTGTTGTTTAGTTCTTCTCTGGCAACCTGAAAATTAAAACTTTATTGCAACTTCAATGGTCGTGTGAATTCATAGCACAAAAGTAGGTTGAGAACTCAGAATAGTTATGCCCTTGTCGGTACATTCCAATTCTCTGCTTTAAAGCCAAGCAAAACTACACAAGCTGGAGTAGCTCGTTACAGATGTCTCACATAAATTAGCTGTCTGATCCTGACAAGTGACAATAAGCTAGCCAGTGCATCACCCATATCGAACTGCTATGATTTCTTCTTCAACCACACCCATTTCGCGCCAGCGATCTCTGAATGGTGTTCGCGACATGTGTCTTTTTCTGACACTACTGTGCACCATGTGTTGTTGGCGCCGCAGAAGACAACGCACTTGGTCATGAACCACGCCGAGCACTGCGAGGATGGCGGCCTAGCCGGCTGGACCTCGTCTGGCTCCTGCACACTGTCCGTGCACGACGACCCGGCGCCGGAGACGCCACCTCCGCATCCTCTGTCCGTTACAGATGACGACGCCGACGAGCCCAGGCCGAGGCCCAGCGGGCGGTATGTGCTGGCGGCGCACCGTGCCGGCGAGAGGGACGGCCTCTGCCGGGAGCTCTCGCGCGCGCCGGCGCCCAAAGTCACGTACCGCGTGGCCGGGTGGGTCGGCCTGCAGGGCGCGGGGGCGGCGGAAGGGTGCTGCCACGCCGTGCGCGTCGAGGTTTGCACGGACGACGGCCGCCCGGTCGGCGGCGGCGTGGTCGTGGCGGAAGCGGGGAAATGGGGCGAGGTCATGGGCTCTTTCCGGGTGGACGACGACGAGCCGCCGCGCTGCGCGGTGTTCGTCCATGGACCACCGGCCGGGGTGGATCTCAAGGTCATGGACCTGCAGGTATTCGCCGTGAACAAGATCGCGAGGCTCAGGCACCTCAGGAAGAAAACTGACAAGGTATGAAACTGGTTGCCCATTTTTCTTCTTTCAGTATGATATCTTGTCGAACTATATGGAAGAACATAGTAACTAGCACTTTTTACTTTGAAAAAATATAGCACCACGAATGTGATCAAATGAATGACATAAGCAACATGACGAGCTATAAACTGCCTCAACAAAAAGTGAGTAGTACGTTGCACTCAAGCGCATGCAAAAGCAATGGCCCACATGACAATTCACGTACATGATCATTGCGTTGAGCAAGTGACCATAAAATTTGCATATGAACATTGTGAAATAACATTGCACTCAAGCACAAAATTTTTAACCCATCTAATCAAAGATCCACGCAATCATACATGAATTTCTTTCTCCCAAGACGGTGGCAAAACATCATAATACGTAAATATTCTGCAAATAACATTTTGCAATTTTTTTTTTGCAAAATGCGTACTGTCACTCAAAATATGGTGTCATTATATATGTAGGTGCGCAAGCGTGATGTGGTCCTGAAGCTGGGGCGGCGAACGGGCGGCACGGCGATCCGAGTGGTGCAGGTGGAGAACAGCTTCCCCATCGGCGCGTGCATCAACAAGACGGCGATCCAGAACCCGGCGTTCGTGGACTTCTTCACCAAGCACTTCGACTGGGCCGTGCTCGAGAACGAGCTCAAGTGGTACTACACCGAGGCGGTGCAGGGGCAGGTCAACTACTCCGACGCCGACGAGCTCATCGCCTTCTGCCACCGCCACGGCAAGCCCGTGCGCGGCCACTGCATCTTCTGGGCCGTCGAGAACGCCGTGCAGCCGTGGGTTCGCGCCCTCAACGGCGACCAGCTCCGCGCCGCCGTGGAGGGCCGCCTCCGCAGCCTCGTGACACGCTACGGCGGCAAGTTCCCGCACTACGAGGTGAACAACGAGATGCTCCACGGCGCCTTCTTCCAGCAAAGGCTGGGTGACGACATCAACGCGCGCATGTTCCGGGAGACGGCGCGGATGGACCCGTCGCCGGCGCTGTTCGTCAACGACTACAATGTGGAGAGCGCCAACGACCCCAACGCGACGCCGGAGCGGTACGTGGAGCTGATCACCGACCTGCAGAAGCGCGGCGCGGCGGTGGGCGGCATCGGCGTGCAGGGCCACGTGACGCACCCGGTGGGCGACGTGATCTGCGACGCGCTGGACAAGCTCGCCGTCACGGGGCTCCCCGTGTGGATCACGGAGCTGGACGTGGCGGCGGCGGACGAGGAGGTGCGCGCCGACGACCTGGAGATCGTGCTCCGGGAGGCGTTCGCGCACCCGGCCGTGGAGGGGATCATGCTGTGGGGGTTCATGCAGGGCAACATGTGGCGCTCCCACGCACACCTCGTCGACGCCGACGGGAAGCTCAACCAGGCCGGCCACCGCTACGTGGGTCTCCGGCAGGAGTGGACGTCGCACGCGCGGGGGCAGGTCGACGGCAGCGGCCACTTCAAGTTCAGGGGGTTCCACGGCAAGTACGTGGTGCAGCTCACCACCGGCGCCGGCGAGATGAAGCACCAGCAGTTCGACGTCGGCAAGGGAGATGGCCCACTCGTGCTCGACATGGATCTCTAGCCAGCCAACTCCATCGTCGGCGATTCATACGTAGTACATAGAACGGTGAAGTGCATTGCATATACGGATTATATTGGGATTGGGATTATTTTTTAATCGATCAGACATGTGATGTCGTTTTATGTTGTGATTAGGGTCTTGGTGTGTGTGGTAATTAAAACCGTAAAAAGAGTATTGGATTTGTATTTGCTACCTATGGATTTGCTGTAAATAAACGACCAATTTATCGTACCATGTCCCGTGTGTATATATGATCGTGCATGCGCATACCGATTTTGGCACGTTCTGTTGATACTTTCGTGGGCCTTCATGTGCTTATAAATTGAACTGGGCTCTAAGTGGCCCACTTCAAATCTGCAATGGGAATATCGGAGGGGAGACGGATTCTTCTATCTGGGCTAACTGAATTGACCTGATGGACCCAGCCCATTAGCATTACAGAATTGCCAAACATCACTTTGAGCGAAATCCTACTCGATGTTTCTCACCATTTGATCTGATATTAAAGATTTGATCTTTTTTGTGCAATTATGTTTTAGAGGTTAGGTTTCTGGGATTAGGGATCGATGTTTTTTTTTTGTGATGGATTAGATCCAATAGTCAAAAATCGACTATGATAGATTGCGAAGATAATTGGAACAATATGTATTTTACGGTAACAGCAATTGACTTACTTATGCTCCTCCACGTCCTTTAGGGCATAGTCAATCACATAAAACGAAAAAAAAGAAGAAGAATGCAACGCGGTTTGCTTTGTTGAATCCCGGATGCTCTGCTTTCCTAGGGTTGCTTGTCGCAGCCCACGTCTGATGTTTCACGCGCAAACTCTCTCTATCTTGACTTGACTTCTCTTTCCCTTTGTTGCCACGTCGCGTGCCACGCCCACATGCCTATGCCCTTTCTCTTTGTTGCTCCGAAGTGTTTGTTTCCGGGAGAGCAATAGATGAATAGTTACTTGTGCGCGCCGTTTGTACTATGTTTCTAAAAAAAACTTAAAATTTGAAACCTGCTTTTAGAATCAGGGTCTAATTTTTGAAACTTAATTTTGGAAGTTGGTTTTTTTCCTATCGCAGCCTATTTTTTAGCCTTGGATTTTAAATCACTAATAATATAGGTATAAAATTTTGGATGTTTCGTTCATTTTTCTACTGGTTATTCATCCACTGAAACTATTATTTTTTTTCATTTTTCACGGGTTATTCATCCACTCAAACTATGCTTATGCATGCCGTCGAAAAGCTGGAGGGAGTTCAGAAAGGGAAAAGAAAGATATGCAAATTGCAAGCCAAGCCTGTGTTTCAGTTTCAGGCTTCAGACACCAGCGCTAAAGAAATTTGAAGACAAAATAGACTCCTGTGTACAAAAAGAAGTTATTTATTTACTGGGACTTGATGTTACAGACACAAAAACTTCAGGAAAATGTTAAAAGCGCAGAACTCCCGGTTTGCTCTTACAGTTGCTGCATTATCATCACACATGTTCTCCTTCTCCATGTTGCGACACCCAACATTAACAATGCAACGTTTGGGAGGAGAACACTACTACTTGACTAAACACGAAGAAGAAAATGCAACAAAGGATACCAATTAAACCAAAGAATTAACTTGTTCGCCTCTTCTTGCTCTCGCCGATGCTGGCCCAAATGGCCACATTCTCTGCGAGACAGTGAGGGCCGCTCAAGCTGTTGTTCACCTATCCTTAACCTTCGTGTCACTTGAACACAGTTATACAGACGCGAACTTGCATAGACGTAATAGACATAGTGGACATAGCAGTAGTACGTAGTGTTGGATAAATAATGTACACCCTATTGCTGAAACCTTTTGAATTCCCCTGCTTTAGTTGCTGTTCATCAGTGACTGTTCTTAGCCTGAAATGTTGTACATTTGGCCAGTCCACTGAAGCGCAAAGTCGGCTTGGGGGATCTCGACCTGGAAGTCGATATCTTGGCTGTTCTGAATCCACAGCGGCGTTTCTGCAAGCGCCGGGATAGCTATCTGTGCTGCATCTGCAGGTTGTTCAAGCACAAGAAGAGATGAGAACACGTGAAGTGTCGAAACGCTTGCTGTTTCATGAGCAAATTTTGTACTCCTGATACTTACTCTGCAGCAGAGGAACGTCGTTGCAGTGGAGCGTCATGGCATCGGCCTCTTGGAGGTTGTTCCGCTGCTCGTAAGCCACCAGCAGCAACTGCTGCACGAACATCTGCACGCGACGACGGCGAAATAGTCAGAAAAATGATTGACTTGCACGGCGCCATTGGTACTGTGAACGTCAAAGCCGGAGAGGCGGCGGCTCACCTTCTGAACCCTGTTCAGCTGGTGCGGTTGGTACTCCACGCCGGCGAGCTCGACCTTCACGAGCTCGAAGATGGAGTTGACGTAGACGGTGCCGTGCGGCGTGTTGTACATGTACACCTTGTCGCCGGCGACGCACGTCTTGGCGTGACCCGTCGTCACATCCCACATACGATCGGTCATCCCATCGCCCATGATCTGAGCACAAAAACAGAGCAAAGATCAGAATCCACCCATGCCTTGTAGAGCTTAGCATTGTGATTTACGAGATCAAATGCGGTGGAAGCTTACCGCGCGCAGCTCATCCGGCTTAACCGTGAGAAGCCTCAAGAACTCCTGCACGTTCCGGACGTTGTTCTGTGCCAGCTTCCTGTGGAAGGCACCCTCCTTGCCGATCTTCTCGAGCCTCCACACGTCGTCGCCAAGAACGGGAGGGTAGTGCTTCCTGTACACTGCAAATCACACACCAAAATCGTCAGGGAAACAATTCAGAGAAGAGAAGAGAGATAGTGTCGTGAACTCGTGATGGTCTCTGACGAAACGTACGTTCGCCGCGGTGGTCTCTGACGACGAAGGCCTCGGTCATGGCCTCGCCTATTCTTGGGCCGTCGTAGCTGCCCGGCACGACGCGGACGCCGATGCGGAACCTGCGGCAGCGCACCCAGGAGGAGTTGTCCGTGAACTGGAGCTCGTTCACGGCGACGCAACCGTCGCGCATGGTGAGGCTGACGTCGCCGGTGAGGAGCGGGCGCTTACCGGAGCGCTCCTTCACGATGCCCCTCTGCTGGAACTCCTCCGCCGTCCAGTGCTCGCGGTCATCCGGCGGGAAGTCGCCCAGGACCGGGACGACCTCGACGCGCAGAGGCTGCGAGATCGTCGCCGGCGCGCCGGTGTCGACGTCGACGAGGATGATCTCCAGTGGGTTGCCGTTCACGTCCTCGATCTTGCTCCCGGTGAAGATCGGGAGCTGCGGCTTGAACCGGAACGCCAGCTTCCACATCGGCGGCTGAGCCGGCGGCGACTCAGGCGACAACCTGAGAATTACAGATCAAACAATGTTATACATCGTTCGGATTTCTTGCTACTGTTCGACGTTGTTCTTGCAGATTTCGGTGTAAAATTTTCACCTCTCGATGTAACGTGGGCTGCGCACGAGACCTGCCTGGAGCTCCTCCTGCACCTGCAAGTAACCAAGAAACAGAGCAATTAGCACACTGGAATCCAAGAACAGTTGCAACAAGCTCTGTGCAACTGCAAATCATCCCCTGCTTACCACTCTACGGAGAAGTGGCTCCAGTGCGACGAACAGAGTCTGCACCTGCTTCACCATCACGGCCTCGCGGATCACCCTGGAATCGAAAAGCAAACACATCTTAATTAGAACCAATCTTCCCTTGAACGATCACAAGCAGAGCAATCGCGAGGAGAAGAAAGCTAGCTCACGTCGAGAAAGACGGCAGGCGGCGCACACGCTTGTCGTTGGGCTGGTCGTCCTGCCCGTAGCCGTCGTGAAGCCGCTTCGCTGCCATTGTTACCAGTCCAAACAAGCTCAACTGTTCTTCTTCTCTCTTTTCTTTTTCCTTCTTGATCCGCGAATGTTTTCTCTAGCTATTTTATCGGGAGGCGAGAAGCGAAGTTGTGAGATTTTGGTTCGGTGAGGTTGTGCAGGTTGGAATGGTTTGCGTAGGAGGAGTTGCAGTGTGCAGCGGGCGCAATTTATACTGCAGCCGCAATGGCGGTTCGCACAGTGAGAGGATGGAAGTTGGGAGGAAGATTCCAGGAAGGCGAGAGGAAGGAGGTTGCTTCAGTCTGGAGTAGTAGCTGATCGAGAGCGAGAGAGAGTGATGTAATTCTGCCATGTCATGGGTTCGCAGAGGTCAACGTCTCTCTCCCGTCGTCGTCTCGCTCCTCTCCGGCGCCGAAAGATTATGTGATAAGCGGCCGTCCGCCGTCATGTACATAGTACAGAAAAAAAGATGCAGAATTCCTAATGTACTTTTATGGATGATTCCAGGAAAAATAAATCATTTTCTCTGGATTAGTATTTGTTCCTAGCTTTGTTGCTTTACTGACAACTGTCTGAAGGATGAATGACCCAAGACTAGAGGAGAATACAAGAACAATGGAGTTTTGGCGTTGAATATGACAAGAAACCAGCGTGATGATTCGTAAAAAATGTTCTGTTGTGTAAACAGTTCACTACCTGCATTGTACATTTGTACATCTGCATATACATGAACCTCATTTCAGTGATACAGAGAAGCAGACTGTCTGTCTCACTAAACAGAGTTGAAAATTTGGCGATTACAGGGACTGATGTATTCGACATTTAAAATGGACAATAACAAACATGAGTCCAAGCACACAAACACCAAAACTGGTAAATTGTCAAGAAGGTGTCCAAGCAAGAGAACTTTTGAATTGGGAGGTGGAATTTCAGCTAGAGCAGTTGACAAAAATGCTGCTCCTGAAGCAGGACCCATTTCCTGGTAAATTAGTGAGTGTTTTCAGTTAGAGGGTTCATTATGGCATATTCTGGACCTTCTACCGATTTAACTAAACTAACTGATGGTCTCGTCAACAGACAAAGATGGAGTAACTGACAGCCTCACAAAAAGTCTGCTCCATCTACATGCAACTACTACCGGTGGTATGATATGCCTGAACCGTTGAATCACAAATGACTATTAAAAATCAAGCATGTTTTAAGCAATAACATGATATCTAGTGAAGCATGTTAGTACTCATTTCGAGTACTAACTGTACAATCTGAATATTCCATAATCCATCATCATTGATGTGTGGTTGTGTCAACTAGTGCTAAAGAGGGATAGTGATCAAATAATGAGATTTGGTTTAAGTTTCTGAAATCTAAAACAAGCATGTCGTGGTAGGCATCTTCCTCATATTCTGGTGATGCAAGTGGCGCATGAAAGACGCGTTTTAACCGCCATTTTAGTATCTTCATCACTCTTGATCTTTGAATTGTCTTTTGTTAATGCAACTAGCCCATTGCAAGTACAGCCCCCAAACAACACTTCAGTCTACGCTACAGTTGGAAGCATGACTAGACCTGAAGCCATGACAATTGCAGAGATGAACATCTCTCTCAAGATGTGTGTAACTAAACAACAATGGTTTTAGTATTAGTTTGCTGCTAGTATAAAATACAATTCCTCGAGAAAGACCAAAATAAAGTACAAGTACTAGTAACCTGCATGGTGGGCCACGCGGTTACTTGCCACGGCGCATCGGCGGCTGCTTGGCGCCACAAGGGGGCAGTATTGAAATGGGGAGTAGTACGCGTTACACGTAGGAAAAGACCTTGACTTGGGCGAAATGCTTCAAATCTCAAGATAGTTAGCACGTAGTCACGTACTAACGATGTGAAAAATTAGAGATCCCTACTTTGTAGTCCGCTGTGTGGCTGGCCATCGGTTGTGCCCTGCACTTTGATCAATTTGATGATGAACGTGCCATCATTTGTTTGCTTGCTAATCCACGGCCAAAATTTTAAATTTTAAATTATTCTAGGTGTTCTTTTGTTATCTATTTTTAGACTTGGCTTTTCAATCACCATAAATTTATTTTTAGTTACCTCGGTTATTTTTCTACGGTTTATCAACGGAAGCCAACCAACATGATCTACATTTAGGTTGGAATTATTCGGTGATATTTATCATTTAGGTTTTTAAATGTGTAAATTGAGTTTAGATTTGAAATTTTGTGGAGTGACGGAGGGCAGCAATAGTATGCTATACCAATGTGACAAAACTGAAACTTTGAATTTTGTCTGTGTTAATGGCAGGACACTGAGGGTGTGGCATTGTTGAGCAAACCATGTTTTCTTAATGAACAGAAGATCTAAGAGCCAAGGAGCTCCTGTCATGAAAACGCGTACCGATACTTGTAATATCCCTCTAGTCAAGATCTGAAAAATGATCACATATATAAATGCATCGGGCCAAAGTTTTAAACAATTTCTTTCTTAAATTAATATATGGATACATAGTGAACATATCTGCGGTTTGGATTTATTCATGTGGCAAAGTCGTTTTCATCGTTGGGGGTAGTTGAACTTGCAGCCATGCTCATATGCCCGCCTATCGCTGTCTCGCTCAGAATCTCCATGTCAGTCTTACGACGCGTGTAGACTTGATGGGCATCTATCATTTTCATTGATGTGCACACCTTCCCTCTTGTTTGTTTTGTTAGATTCATAAATCCAAAATGAAATCAACAGCAAAGAACGCAGCAATGTCTTTAAATTTTAACATACAAGCAGCTTTCAAATTTTTAATTTCAAAACTTAAATTTTAAATTAATTTTAGAGTTTTTTCATCCTTTTTGTCAGCGATGTCTTTTAATCATGAATAACACATATATAGAAGTATTATCCACAAATTATATGTTGTTAGGAGAATTCTAGATTTAAGGTTCATTAGGCGTTTGAGCTTTTTTCTCAAGAACTAATCAGGTGAAATTCGTGTCTCAAATATGACAATCTGGCAAACACCATTCAAAGAAACGCACTAGTGAAGTAGGTATCTCAAAGGTGCGCATCCATCCAACAAAAAGGACAAGAAAAAGGCATTCAAACTCTCATGCTTTTTTTGGTCAATTTAAACAAGAAGAGGAATTCAGGAATCTGGATACTGCAGAGAACGCTAAGGTCCTCTTAAGCTGACATTTAACAATTTGGCAAGGACACAAAGTTGGTAGGATTAAATTATGAAGACTAAGCAGGGTACTGTGGTCCTTGGTCTGAAGCTAGTGTTCAGTACTTCAGTGACTCTTCTGTTTGCCAAGAGCCCAAGAACCGTCTTCACTGAATACTGTTAGGGCGAAGACAAACCGATGAATATTACTCCTTCTGATTAGTTCCTGAATACTTATATGCAAATTCAGATATAGCTAATGTTTTCACTACTGAAAAATACAGAGAAGTACAATCATACCCTCTACTATTATACTCCTCTAAACTATCAAAATATTTCACCACCATTTTTCTGATGCCTTTGTTGTGAACTTCACAGGTAGCCAACTATAATTTGATGTACTGTTAGTACGGCTTGATTCCCCCGGTATGCTTAAGCTCAATATTCAGTAGCCAGTAGTAAAGCAAACACTACTTTGCTCGGTTACTAATCTATGATTAGGACTTGCTACTAAAGGGTTAAAACTTTTTTTTAACGACTCATGGTGAATACTGCAGAGAAGTTTCTCGCACTCAGTCCAAACACAGTACTGAGCGACAGAGACTCACCTACGGCCATCAAAATCAGCAAGTCGCCACTGCTGTCTATGCAGCAATCACCACCTCAGTCCCACGCAAGTACCGACCCGTTCACATGCAATGCAGGCGCCGGGAGTATTTAAATTCAATGCTGTGCTCCATTAGTTAATTTTACTGCTTAATTTTGAATTTTAAAACCTAATTTGGGCACTTTTTTCATTATTTCCGTTAAAATTATTTTGCAATACTTCGGTCAGCAAGTGGCACAACTTATAGAACACCGTCCCCAAAATGCCTTGTAAGTTCTCATACTATCTTCCAAATTAATTACTGCTTTCAACACGAACTATAGTCTCATAATTCTTAATGTTCTGGTTGAGATCAAACTTTCAAAACTTTAACTATCAATAATCTTAAAAATATTTAGTTTGAAAACACTAGAAACAACATATGTACATTAGTTTTTTTAAAAAATACTATAATAAAATATTTATTTATTTATTTATTTATTGTATATATTATAATAAAAAATTGTAGCCGAAAATATATTTTAGAGAACATGTTTTCAAAATGTCAAGAATAGAGTACAAGATTAGTCCATATGATGTGATGCCATTGGCAATTAAGAAACTCAGAAGTACACCATTTTTCAATTGGGAAGATATAACTGCCGAGCAGCCACGGCAGTGTACTGAGCAACTAAACATGTGGCTGCAGGTACTTTCAGTGGTACACCTGTACTCTCTAATGACAGCGAAAGAAGGATATAAAGTTGGGAGCTTTTTGCGACCGTAAAGTGCGTGAATTAACCTATCTCAGATTGTCCAAATCATGTGTAGGATCGACGGCGACGTGTGGGTAACCAAGTTCAGCATGTCTGACGGCTCCGGCGTGCTGTACAAGCAAGACACGCCTGCTACGTATGGTCTACGTGTAGCCGATTAAACTTTGTTTCATGCCACTTGAATTGATATGTATTTTTTATCTTAGAAATGTTTTTTTACTATTTATTGGTCAGTGGTCACCTGACTTAACTCTTATTATTAGTTAGTCATCAAATTAAAACTGATATAAAGTGTATCCCCTAAACATATATACATGATATAAAAACAAGAAATTTAGAATGGATATGATCTGTATTGTGACTTTTTCTGTATACTTGCTTTTTTTATTTCCTACATTAAGTTAGATAATTTTTATTCTGGTTAATAAACCAAGATAAGTTAATTTTATCTAGATAAGTTAATTAATTTTGTGCATATTCATTTGACAGAACAAAATGACATTTTTAGATGGAATTTTCATCAAAGTGATCAATTCTTGGTTCAATCTATGTACTTAGCCTTAATTAATAATGGTTATATTGAGAGGAAAAAGATTATATGGAAACTCAAGATGTCTCTCAAGATCAAGATTTTTATGTGTTATCTGATTAAAGGGGTAGTGTTAATAAAGGATAATTTGGCTAGAAGGAATTGAAATGGTAGTTTGAGATGTTGTTTCTGTATGAAAAATGAGACGATATATCATCTTTTCTTATATTGCCATTATTCTAGATTTCTTTGGAGAACGCTACAAATTTTTTTTGGGTTATATCCTTCACATGGTATATCTCATATTTTTGGTAATTGGCTTGTGGGTATTGATACTAAAACTAAGAAATTAATAGGAGCGTCTGCAATATATTGGGCTCTATGGCTGAGTAAAAATGATATGGTTTTTGACAAATCACCATCAAAATCTTATATACAGGTACTTTAAGGGCAACGTGTTGGCTCCGGTGTTGGGCTCCACTACAAAGGTGTGATGACGACATTAACCTAATAAATGATGCATGTCGTATGCTTGAGTCAACGGTCATGCATATTTTCGCCAATTTCGGATGGAGGTTCACAAACAGGATTCAATAGTTGTGGATTCTTTATCTTGTGTTGATGTTTATTAGTTTGTATTTGTGTTATGTTAAGACTATGGTATTTTGGACTCATTAGTCTGTGATCACTTTTGAGTGAACTTGTATAATAATTCGCTGTAACTCTTTGAGCAAAGGCCAGAATTATATTTCATTATTAAAAAAAGATAAGTTAATTTTATCCTTACCATCATCGTAATTTGTTGATAGATGGAAATACGAATATCTCTCTTTTGATTCCATTAAATGGTAATTTCTAGAAATGGAGAGCACACATGGAGGCTTTTACTCATGTAGTTCCTCGAGTCAAACAAGTTGTACAGACTTATTTGCCGAGACACGTGATCAAAGCAAAAAAATAATAGTACACAGCTTTTATATCTCTATTTGTATCAATTCAAACAGCTAAGACCGAAAACTATAAATTGGTGATGAAAAAACATAAGTTAATTTTAAAAATAATCTTAAAATTTTAAATTTGGATGTGACTTATAAGCTGACAAGCTGCCAAGTAGGTCCGAGCACAGAAAAAGAATCGATAAACATTAATAGAAATTTAACATATTTAAGGTAACAAATTTCATCAAACGGTAAATAAGACGTCCACATATGCATAAGGTAGGCTTCCTTCCTATTCCCTTTGTTTCAAAATGTAAGTACTTTTAGGCTTATTTGGAACACAATGATATGTAGGATTATACATGTGAAATAGAGGATTGAATAATATAGAAAAAAATTGAACGTGGTGTTTGGAACAAAGGAATTAGCTAAACACATAAATCTTTCAAAGCAATCTATTAACTTATTAAAGTAATAAAAAAAAGCCTCCACGTTCGCTCTCACGGCTTAGAAATTCTCATATCAATTGAAGAAAAAGAAAAAAAGAGTCCATATAGAAATATAATTTAAAAATAGCTGAAATTTAGAATTAAAAAATAAAAAATATTGAAAGAGGAGACTAGAGTCCATACAGGCATACAATTTAGAGATACTCGAAATTCAGAATTAAAAAATAAGAAAAAATTAAAAAAAGAAGTTAGAGTCCACACAAAAATACAATAAAAAATAACTAAAATTCAAAATTAAAAAAAATATATTGAAAGAATATTCTAGAGTCCATATAGGAATAAAATTTAGAAATAATTGAAATTTCATAGCTGAAATTCGAAATTAAAAAGTAAGAAATATTGGAAGAGGAGACTAGAGTACATACTGGCATACAATTAAGAGATAATTGAAATTAGGAATTAAAAAACAAGAAAAATTAAAAATAGAGTTAGAGTCCATATAGAAATACAATAAATAAATAACTAAAATTCAAATTTAAAAAAATAAAAAATATTGAAAAAAGAGTCTAGAGTCCATATAGGAATACAATTTAAAAATAACTAAAATTCGAAATTAAAAAAAGGAATATTGAAAGAAGATTCAATTGTCCATATAAGAATGTATAAATAATTAAAACTCATAATTTTAAAAAATAAAATTAAAAGTAGAGTTTAGAGTTCATGTAGAAATACAATTAAGAAAGAACTAAAATTTAAAATTTAAAAAATAAGAAAGATTGAGAGAAAAGTCTAGAGTCCATATAGAATACAGTTTAGAAATAATTAAAATATAGAATTAAAAAATAAAAATATTAGAAGAAGAGGCTAAAATCCATATAGGAATATAATTTGCAAATAACTAAAATTTGAAATTAAAAAATAAGGAATATTGGAAGCGGAGTCTAGATTCTGTATAGGAATATAATTTAGAAATATCTAAAATTCAGGATTTGAAAATAAAAAATATTAAAATAAGGGTTTAATGTCCATATAGAAATAAAATTTAAAAATAAGAAATACCGTAAGAGGAGCCTAGAGTCCATATAGGAATACAATTTAAAAATTACTAAAATTCAAAATTAAAAAATAATTATAACTATCACATATAAATAATGCAATATGAATATTACACATTGATTACTTTGGTCAAGTTCATGTATAATTTAGAAATTTTGTTACCATTTTAATATATTTTAATAATAAAATGTGAAAAAATATATGTTATTATGTGAGAAAAAAATATAACGATACTAGCCGCGCAATCTGCGTGGACCACCATGCTAGTTACATTAAATTAAACAAACTTACTTATATTGTTCTTACATTAGAGTCACTTAAAGTTGTCAATGCCTTGGACTTAGCAAAGAAAAAGAAAAAAAGGTTAATTTTATTGGATGTTTAATTCCTATGTTTATTTTTGAAATCTACGGGATTGGAAAATTGCCTTCACTTCTCTTGTATCCAACCTATCATTTCGAGTGGGCGAATAGTGTTAATTCCTATAGGAATTTGAACCCTTCACTTTTTCTCAAAAACCTTTCAAGAGATGGTTGGAGTGGGAGGATCATTGGAGGTAAGACGAGAAAAAAAAATTAAAGGATGTGTGGTTGATTAGACATGTATAGTATTTAGAAGTGTTTATATTTTAATATAAATTATAGATGTTAGAAGAGCTTATGTTTGGTAACGGGGGAGTAATTGGTTTCATAAGGTAAACGATACTACATTTTCAACGGTGAAAATTGTCATGCTTCTTGATTGTAAAACAGATCAAGAGAAACATCATATCAACAATCAAAGTATAGGTTTATTTTTTCCCTCGGCATTCAACCACGGTCGGTTTTCTCCCGACTTTTCGTAGTTCAAATCAAACTTTGCACATGGTAGGTGCGGTGACTTGTACGGCGAAATGAAATTAAGCTGGCTGCACGGACGGATCTAGAGTCCAAGACTAATTAACCAGCTTGGTCATCCACTTGAGGCGTACTTGTCCGGTCCGGAACATACGGCGCAGCAGTTGTTCATCGCATCGCACGAAGAAAAAGTTCTCTTCGTTGCCTCGCAAATTCTCCGACCGCGATACGGCCAATGTGCCTAGCTTGGATTATTGGACCATTTCACGCTTATTACTACTACTTGAAGACAGTAAATGATTGATACCTATCGAACCAAATCATAGTGCGATATATAGTGTGCAAACCTGAACAAAATTGTTGCCGATCCTTAATCAAACACTGAATAAATGTATGTCTTCTTTAGTATTGTAGTATTAATTTTTGCATCGTGAGTTTCTGAATTATATGTGTGCTATCTGTTAAACGAATTATGTAACAAATGGTTATAGCTTCGTTGAAGCAAATGATCAGTATTTATTTCATTATCTAAAGAACACTGAAGATAATGTTCTGTTAGCATCACGGTGGCCTTTCAGAAGCACTCAAAAGCGTGTATTCGGCTGTACTGTAATTAGCAATGGAATATTACCGGAACAATCCCTGTTACGAGATTCCACCGAACAGTTCAAAGAAAAAACAAACCACAAACGCGTCGTCTTGTGTTGATCGATGGAACAAGTTTTCCCCCAAACATGTCGCGCGCACGCAGCAAAAGCTCACGGCGACGATGCAGTAGGTCGTTTCCACTTTCCATCGATCGGCTCAGGTCGTTCGTTATTTCTCAGCGTAAAAAAGTTCAGACAAGGAGATGCACGTCCCTGTCACACGCAGGCGAAGAAATCAAGGCATGCAGCGTTAATTCTTCGCCGCACGTCGGTGTCAGTCGCTCCATCGCCGCGTGTAGACTTGCCATTGATCTTGCTAATACTGAGATCTAACAGCGACAAATACATGTAGACAAATCAAAAGCGTTAATTCTTTTGTGAGACCTACCAAATCAACCACGTCGGATCGAGGGGTTAGCATGAACAAAGATGCATGGAATATACTGGTGATGGTAACCAACAAAACAGGAGGAGAAAAGGACGCTACTTTTGTAAGTAGCTTGGAACAAAGCTATAGCTTCTTTAGCAACCAATGATCACCAGTTCATGCCAAACTTTGTTCTGGGTACAAGCAGAGGAAACAAAAGAGATTATCTCTTGGACTGAAAAAATATACTAGCTAGTAGCCATTGGATATGTATCTCTTTCATTTCTTTCGTCAGGACGAGCGAGCAGACACATCCTAATCCTATCATACATGCATGACACGCTACAAAACGCGTTGATTTTGTCACTTGCACGAGACCGACCTATACCTATATGGCTTGGTTTGTCCACCGGTAATTATCATGCATTCAGATGCAACATACAAACTCCTGTCAAATCTAGTACTCTCCAACAATTTAATCATATTTAGCAGTTCCTGATTCAACGGATTCAACAGCAATTATATTTCTGGGAGTTGTACTGAATTAACAAAAAGACGCATTCACTTGAATCATGACATGGCACTTTGGAGCGTGCAATTACAGGAAAGCTAGACTTTTTACCAGACATAATGCATGACCTGATGACTCATTAACCTGTATTTAATTTTGACTGTCGGGTGTAACAACCTAATTAACGAGGTTTTGGTGTGCACGTAACTGGACCGACCGAGCAGCAGCAACTGGGAAAAAGCATGTCACTACACCGTCGTGCTAGTACGACAGAGAAAGATTGTGAGTGATAGACATCAATCGACAGCAATATCTTTGCCCAAATTTTACTCTCGTAATATAACGCGACTTACACGAGCAGTGCGACTCGACGTGATTATATGGCTGCTGTTTATTTTGAACAGCTGAACAAGGTTACCTAGGATTAATGGTTTGGAGTTCTAAATTGGAGAAAGTTTCACACGTTTCGACCGGAAATTGCACAGTTCATGAGAAGGTGAATTTTTTGACTGGGGATGATTTTTTGGCTTCTTTTTTCAGTTTGCACTGCTTGAGTTCTTTCCTGACTTAAACAGGCCGGCAATCCAGCAGACTGTTTGGGCATCAAGGCTTCAATTTCAGGGCCAGTTTGTATTGGGCCCTAATTTAAACCCATCACAAAAACTTAACTCGAACTCTCTAAAGCCCAATATAAGCAAAGTGGTTTCAAGAAATTTTGCTGCCAGACTGTAACATACGGAGTAAAACTCATGATACAAAAGGATAACAACATTCAACCGATGGCAGCTGTAACGCCCTGCTTTTCGCGAGACGTTAAAAACCTAAATTAATAGAACCTATTCACAAAAATTTCATTCTTTGTGTGAGAGTCTAAGTCGTGCCGTGGATCTCAATTCTAATCTCTCCTTGTTCCCTCTCCTCGTTATCAAAAATCAACTCCTGAGAAATCAAATTTCAAAATTTAACCCTTCACTCCTTTGAACTCCTCGCTAAATATTCTCTCAAGCTCCCGAAAATATCAAATTCCTATTTTGAATCCTCTCCTTGACTCCTGCTTAAACCTTTGAGTTCAAATATCCAATTCAAATTCAAATCCCTATTCAAATTCAACTCCAAACCCTGTCCAATTCAAATTCACTGTAAAAGTCTAATTTGCATTTCTCCTTGTCTTGGGTTGCTACCTCTCGGTTGGCCCAACTCCACCCCGCCTACTCCTTCCTCCTGGGCGGCGCCGCCCCGGCCCAATCCACCCTCGGCCCTCCCCTGTCAGCCGGCTCGCTCCCCCTCCCCGTCACGCACGCGCTGCGCACGTGCCGAGGGAAAGAGCGTCTTCTCCTTCCTCTCGCTCTCTCTCTTTCTCTCTCTTGCGTCTCGCCCGCGCCGTCGTCGCCGATTTGATTTTTCGCCACTCCGCCCGCGCGTGCGCACTCTGGCCGACAGGCAAGGACACGCCGGCGCCACCTCAACTGCCGCGGCGACCGCCCTGCTCCCGCTCGCCGCCAAATCGGCCTCCTCCTTTTCCCGACAGCGTCATCATCATCCGTGGCCCCGCCGCTAAGGGCAAACGCCCGGACCCAGAACCGCTGATGCCGCCGCCGCAGCTTGCTGCTCTCTCCTTGACCGTGCTGGGCTCCTTACCCTCCAAGCCACAAGCCCATCGTCAATTTAAACCGCGTCTCTCCTTTGTTCCTTTTCCTTTTTCCTCCTCGCCGAAGTCCCCCGCCATCTTTGTCCTCCTCGCCGGCCAACAGTGCCTCGGCATCGAACCCGCCACGGCCGTTCCCGCCGTCGGCATCCCCCTCTCTCGCCTCCAGGTTCGCCGCCGCGAACGCCATCCTCTGCCGGAACCGGACCGCCTTCCCCGAAACCGGCCGTCCTCCCTTGCCGGCATCCGGCCCCATCCCGTCGTCGATAAGCTCCCCGTCTTCTTCGTCCTTCTACCGCACGGTTGCACAACGCCGTTGGCCTCTCCATCCCAACACCACTCTCCATCATCTCCCCGGAGAACCGCAGCGGTCGCTCGCCTCTTTTTCCCCCTCGCCGAGCCGCCATTACCGCCGCTGCTTGGAACCATCGCCCGACTGCCGCTGGCCTCCGTCGTTCCCCTCCTGAAGAGTCTGAGCCGGTGAATCAATTCGTCGTGATCACCTCTAGCCGCCGGTGCCAGTCGCTCGCTTCGTCTCATCGCCGTTCGCCGGCGTCGTCCCGTCGTCATCACCCGTCAGATCGGCCGCCCGACCTCCTCTCCCTCCCCATCCAACGTGGCGTTCCACGTCAGCTTGACCGAGTCAAGCCGACGCCCGTCAGCGCCCTCCCCGTTTCAAACGCTCGTGGGCCGAGCCCACCGGTCTGCCCTTCCTTCGGCCTCCCACGTCGGCCCACTCCCTTCCGGCCTCGCTCGCCCGCGAGAACCATCCCGCCGGGCCGTCGCCTCTTGTCGCAGCAGCCCGCACTCCCCGCCAGCCCACTCCACCCGACCGCGCTCGCGCGTGCGCTGGGCTGCGCCTTCGCGCCGGTCGAATGGCCTCCTCTTTCCGACGGCCCAATGGACCAAAAGTCGATTTCCGCTCCCTCAGCCTCGCTCGCCCCAGTCGATTGGGCCGCGACACCGCTCCTCCGGCCCGTTGAACAAAAGTCTAACGATACTCCCTCATCTAGAACCGAGCGGCCCATGGACCAAGTCCATGGTGCACCCATAGCCTCTAGCCCATTGACATGTGAACCCCGCAAGTCAGTGGCTGAAGAGAATATTATTTTCTATAAACATAATAAATACTTTCCCTTTGTCTAGAAATTCATTTAAATTTCCAAAATTCATCTCTCTTTATCCGTAGCTCCAATTGACCCCGTTCCAGTTCCAATAATTTCGTAAAATTAAGATCTATCTAATGGCATTATTAGTAGTCCTAAACAGGTTCTTATTTTTGGTCTTTGTGTAGGTTTTAATTGTTTGCATATAGTTGCAGTTGCGGATTTTTGTTCGAGCGCAGATTTCGAGAAGCTTCGTGAAGACCTTGAGCAAGGCAAGTCGCCCTTGACCATATTGCTCCTATAACTGAAAATTCATTATCATTTTGCTTGCAAACCTGCATTATTTAGGAGTACACTTAACTTGTTTGGCATCGGTTTACGTGCCAAATCGACGGACCTACCTAGTAGTCACACTACTTTCTGTAGGCCATTATACCTTGTTTCCTTGTCGCCCCACCCTTATGGTGTTCGGTATCTGTGCTCTTTGAGCATGGATACTATTTACTCACATACACCGTTGATTGTCGAAAACTTGAGAAATGGGTTTGAGAACCCTTGAAAACCTGACATGTGGTGTCAGCATGTTTGAAAATAAAAGCACTTGTGAAAACTCACGATGAGGGGGTTGTGTCTGTGAGGCGTTGTCCCGTATTCACACATAGGACCGATTCCTACGGGAAATTCATCAAGCATAACAAGTATAACCACATGGTGGAATGGGACACCCTGGCTAAGTAATTAGTCGGTTCAGGAAAACCTCGCATGTCAATAGTTAGGGAATGCTGGGATGCGGTGGTTGGTTGCATCTCAGGGTTCCTGGTAAGGCAAGAAAGAGAAGCTTGCCAGATTACCGGTCAAAGTGATTAGGGTTTGATTTGCGAAATGGAAAATGATTCGTTTATGTGAGGATTTGATCCTTCTATGTGGCATGAGGTAACCCTGGGTTGGTTTTGAAAAGGCTTTGTCGTGAACCTCCGACACCGGCCAGTGTTTGGAGTAAGTTCGTGTGGTGTGGGTAAAGTGTACCCCTATGCAGAGGTTAACTAACTATTCGAACAGCTGTGCGCACGGTCATGGGCGGATGTAAGGTGTTTCCCGTTGTATAGTTTTGTTTGCCTGTGTTTTGTGAAAAGTTGTTGTGGATTGAGAATCGTTACCAGAATTAGCCCATGTGGTAGATGGATGGCCTGAGTGGTCAAAAACGGATCTGTGTGATTCGGGATGTCTGAGGACATCATAGACTAGGCTTTTTGGGTGAAAACATTTTGTCATGCTGCGGGGCAGCAGGATTCTTGAAGTCCAAGAAAATGGAAATGGCTCGAGGGAGACACTTAATCAAGTGAAATGGATGTGCGAGCCGAGAAACAATGAGCCGACGTGGAAAGTCGGTGCATTGCAATTTGAGTTATTGAAAAGCATTTCTTAAGTCGAATTGAGACGCAAGTCTCATTTTGACTCAAACTTACAAAGAAAATTACTTAGTGATTTCAAAATGTTTTCAAATAAAGGATTTGCAAAAACAACTAAGTTTCCGTGACTTGCTGAGTATGTAAATACTCACCCTTGCTCTATGTATAGTTCCTCCGCCCTAAAGTTGAAGTGAAGTGAAGATTAAGGTTTCGTCCTGATTCCCAACCGTCGCCTATGATGTTGGGTGTTAATCCGTTGGTTCCACTGCTGTTGTTGTTGCTTCCGTGTCGTCGGTTGCATTCTCAGACCGTCCTGAGCTACAACTTAAGTTAAGATAAATAAATTCTCTATTTAATTTAAAGATTACAATGATTCATAACTGCCATCATGGGTACCAGCGCTATGTTCTAGAACTGGTACCGATATCGCAGTCTCATAGGGAGCGGTTCGCGCCGTGTTTCCTATGACATGCTCCAGTCAGGTGCCGTTGTATGACGGTACCGGATCGGGACATGACAACAGCACTTACAAAACAGTTATTGCTGTACAAAAGCTACTGTTCATCATGTTCTTTGACACACAAAGAAGTACAGAGAAATGCAGGAATGGTACAAACACCTGGAACCTACCCAGGATATATCTCTTGATTCCATCGCATTCCAGGGATGATGAACTCACTGAAGTTCACTTTTTTGTTCACCTAGCATACTGAAACAGCACATTGGTACATGAAACATAACAGATAGCATCGAGCAGGATAAATACATTAGAACCTCCTTCTTCCGACTGCTACAAAGACGAAAGGCGAGGCGCCGTGCTGAACAATTCGATCCTAATCCTTCTTCAAGATATCTTCTGGCTCTCTAAGGGTGCCAAACATCCAGTCCATCCACACGGTGTAGTGTCCATAGTTGTGGCGGTAAGTTGTATGGTGGATAGTGTGATAGCCAGCACCCATGACCGGCCAAACCTTGCCGTGAATGCAGTCATGGATGTTAGTTGTCCACACGGCCTCTATGAATAAGAGAGCAATGTGTGTCCTGAAGTGTGTTGGGATAAGGTAGAGCGCAAACACATGCGGTATGGCTTGCAAAATCCCATCCAGTGGATGGAATGCTAGTCCTGGAAAGCATGTAAGGAACAAATCAGAAGCTTTGGTGGAAGAATACACAATTCTCGGCACCAAAGGAGTTTAACTAAAAAAATGACCAATCAGAAGAAGAAAGTTGTATTGTTTGAAAATACAGCACGCCATATCTTTAATACGGCATGGCCTACAGGTAACAGGTTTAGGAGCCTTAAATAAGGTATCCTAGTGTTTAAGTACATTTAATTAGCAGGAATATATATAAGCAATACACATAATTATACTCAAAAAGCTGGAAGCGTGGTAAAAATAAGCATTCAGTATATGGAATCTGTTCTCATTCTATATCTAGCACAACAAAACATAAAAGATGAATTTGCAATATTAAAGGGCTCCATAAGCCATCGAAAACTTACCTGCAAATGGTGATAGGGTATTCTCCTTGTTGTAAATATGATGGTATGTGTGCAGGTACTTGTACAATGGCTTGATGTCATGCAACTCTCTGTGCATCCAGTAAATTCCAAACTCGACAAAGATAAGATATAAAGCCAGATAAATCAGGTACATCGGCCAACCAACTTCACTGATATTAACATAACACCGTGTCCATCCACTCTCAACCATGTGCTCAGATAAGGTTGGAAGGGCACAATAGAGAGGCATAGCCTTTGATGCAACAATTATTTGCTTCTTCATAGCTTCGATTGTAGGTATAGAATCTGCATCAAGTCTCGTAAGATTTCAGCATCAGCATCCACCAAACCTTATCACATATTAAATACACATTGTTTAATGTGCTCATCATCATCATGGACTAACTCATTTCAATAACAATTGTAAGCAACATTGCTATATTAAGAAACACAAGACATCTATTAGAAAGGTCAAGAGTCTCCACTGCTAGTATGTATGGATATGCAATATTCTATACATGATTAATGGATATAAAATGGTTTGCATGAAAAAACAATGATCTAGCTATACTTTCTATACTGCGAGGTCATCAATTAGTTTCAACAAATGGCCTAGAGCCGAAACAATGCCTGCTCAGAATACAGCACACCAAATCATATTGAACACATGAATGATGATGACAAATTGAGCTAACAGTCATTTGCGTGTAGTAGCTGTCATGCAGCAAAATGGAACTTAATCCCAAAACAAGGGGGGAAAAATCCAGCTCAAAAGGTTCCATCCCACTTGTCCAACTGTGCTGAACCACAAGGAACAAATTAAAGGCATCTTGGTCCCACAGGAGAGGTTAGTCAAACAATCACTGGTTCACAGTTCATAAGAAGACAGGCTAAAGTGATGAACTCAAAACATAACACAATCATGTGCATCTTGCTGCATGGCCTTGATATTTACTACACAGGTGTCTGTGTGGTATGCGTTTTGGAACAAGCTGCCTAAATATCTAGTACCTGAAGTTGTAGAAAGCATGCCTATATCACATCAAAGAAAGAACAAGCAATGTGTGAACTATTTATGCATAAGAAAAAATGATAATGACCACTTGAACAGAACAAGAAAGTAAATGGAAGGATGACAACAAGAAGGCCATCCAAGTCTGATAACTGGATTTTAAACAATGCTTTGTAAAAAAAGCTCTTTCTGGGATGCAGGATGCTGGCTGATTTACTTATGATTTCAGGCTTATCTCTGAGAATGTGTCCAGTTGTGGGAATGATGCTCCCAAAAAACAAATTAAGGTTTTAATTTTGTTATCATATCATGGTTTGTTTAGTGAACCATGTGATCTCCCCCTGGCTCTTAAAAAACTTGTCAAAAATGTCCAACTAGCAACATGTGACAGGGATCAGAAGCCAGCCAAACTAGTCAATTAACTATGCACATTGCACCTACCCTTACAAGGCATTGGAACAGATCTAAATACATGAGTAACATGCAGTCTTGCGCACTTCCATTTATCTGTTAGCGCATCTAATGTTTTTATTTTTCAGAATGTCAATTCATCTAGCCATTTTCTTTTCTTTGTTGGCCCATAATAGGTAATATTTGGTTGCTAAAGCTCTTCGGTGGGATCGCTAAGGTCTTGATATGTTTCTACTGAACCAGCATACCAAGTTTCTAACTCTCAATGCTTCAAACAATGTGATTGCAGAAACCTAAAATCCTTGCAAAAAGAATCAGTAGACAATTATGCAGATTTTAACAAGCAAAATGCCACAAACATCTGCACAACAATGGAGTATTAAACACAGTCTGACGCTTAGCATCTATTTCCGGAGATCTTTCTGCGCTATCTATGATCCAAAGCGAAATGCAATCCCCAAAGTGAAATCAATTCTCAACCAAAATAGAAGGCGCAGACGAGCCCACGGATAGTACGAAGTGAAAGATAGCCACAGCTGCAGCGAACATATAATATAGATCATGTATCATGTGCAGCAATTTCTCCACAACCCACGAAACAAAATCCGAAGGGAGGACGGACAGTTGGAAGCAAAGCTGGAATCTTTCGTTCTCCGCACTAGCTACACAAATCTATCGCCATCGTTGTCCCTCTGAAGCGCCGAAACCACTCAAATCAAGTCCAAATCCCTTATTAGACCTCATTAATGAAAGCGGCCGTGTGCCCGACCTCACGTCACACACACACACACACACACACACCAAAAAAATCATTTTTTTTGGAATGCCTTTCTCCCTCTAATGTCATGTTCCACTAATAAATTCTCAAAAAGAGGAACAACTTGTGTCAAACAGTCATAGAGGGGGGGAAACCCTCCCTGTTAAATCCATCAAAATCTAGAAGCAGTAGCAGAGGAGAGAAGGAAAAGCGTGGACCTTTGGGGATGTAGGCGTGGCGCTTCCAGTAGTAGATGACGAAGCACCAGAAGAAGCCGCAGGCGAAGTAGATGAGGTAGCCGCCGAGGCCGTTGCGGAGCCACGACTGGAGCGGGTGCGGGAGGGCGCGCCACCAGTTGCCGGGGACCACATGGCTGAGGAAGATCTCGTTGTACCAGGCCGTCTCCTCGACGAACTGGCGCAGGTATTCGCCGCCGCCACCCGCCATTGCCGGCCGCGACGCCGCCCTGGGATTGTGGTGGTGGACTGGTGGTGCGGGTTGAGTTGTAAAGCGTGGAGAGAGAGACTCGGAGACCTTTCCTTTGTGTGGGTTTTAAAGGAGAGACAGGCAGGAGTAGTAATGCCAGCCTGCCAGGTGGAAATATATAGGGCTCAAACCATCGAATCACGGGCTGGTTAAAGCCTGTCTCATCTTGGGTGGGGTAGTGGGCTGGTTGTTACTTTGGCTCAGCCAGCTCATTGTTTTTGGGCTTGATCACTTTATCGTCACTTTTAATCATATTAATTTTTGTTGTTACCAAAATTTTGTAGGATAACAAACCAAACAAAATTTTGCTATTGTCACTCTACCAAAATTTGGTATTTTGCAAAGTTTTTTGTATAGAAAAACTATCAATTTCGGTAAGGCCACAAACTAAACACATCCAGCGTTGCCAAATTTCGACAACACCAGTGTGCGAAAATTTTACAATACCAAATTTTGATAAGGTTAACTTCATCAACAAACTGAACAAGCCTTTCATCTTGGGTGGATGTGCTTGGCTGAGATATTGGTTTTGTGTTCGAGGAGAATATATGAGATTCTACGCACATGAGAATATAGAAAGTTAGATTTATCATGATTTATAGTTTATATTGTAATACTACAACTAAATATTCTCAGAATATAAGTCAGAATATGTCCTGTTTAAAGAAGCTAGAAAATACCAGATAATCTTCACACAATGTTATTGTTGCATGTAGCCAAGGGAAGAAAATAATTTAGGATAGTACTTTTAATGCTTATACTACTATAGCAGTTTAAAAGTTAAGATTGAAAAATAGAAAATAACGAGAAAAGACCGCTTAGATTAATTTGAAATTAAGTTTTAAAATTGAATTTGGTTGTGGTTTAATTTAAAGAGAGCCCAAACACACTTTATAACGGATGGAGAAGGTGTTTCTACTCCTAATAGACTGTTTATTGACTCTATCATTTATAACGAAAGTTATGTATAGTTGATGCAGTAGCGATTCAGACTTCACCTCCACTTGCTCCATATATCCACCAACTATTTATTATTCGCTCAGAAGTCTCTTATCGTTTGTACTTGGGGCGATCGATGACCGCCGTCTAACTGCCTGCCGGCCCGGCCGATCGCCTCGCCTCAACACGCCACCGGCTCACCGCCGGTCGTCGGTGTCCTCATGCGATCAAGTTGCGACACAGCGAGAGATTTTCGTGCGGCGTTGCATGCATGCACAGATGCAGTACTGTGGGCTGGTAGAGAGGAAAAGAAATCACTGGACTTCGTGCAGTTTACAGTTACATCACTAACATATGAGTCGTAGTAAAATCAAATTCATATATGAATAGCATAACTATAAAGCTATACAAAATGAGAGATCTGTTTCCAACGGTAAGCGATCTGTTTCCAGCTGAGTCTCACTCTCACGTGGGTGGATCCCCCAACCAGATCCCCATCTATCTGTTGGTCACACGTACTCATCAGTAGGCGTTTTACGCCCTGGCCGTACGTACGTCTGACTACCGGTCCCACGAGCCACCGTATTTTTGCTGCCCACTGGCATGTGGGCCCCAACGACTATATAGAAAATGGAGTACACGGGAAAACGTTGTGCGCCGTAGGTATTACTGGGACGGACTGAACACATGCACGTCCAAACAATATTCCGTATTTTACCTGTGTATATATAAGCAAGTTGTGCCCTGCGCCTGCTACAAAAATACACAAGTATACTAATAACCGGGCAGTGTTTCAGTGCGACGACACGCGAGTGGCATCGTCGGTATGTGCCCCACAGGCCACAGGCCACAGCTTGCTCCTGTTTGAGAAAAGAAAAGCAAAACAGCTCGGTTATTTAAAACCTTGCTGAGCATGGATCGGATTGCACATTTCCACCTGATCGAAACGCCCGATGATCGATTCTTTTCCCTTATTGCTTTGGTTGAACTGCTAAGATATGGAGCACTAGGGAAGTACCGTTGGTGTGTTGCCGTATTGATATAGCCATGAACGTACGGCTCTACTCATTCGTTTAATAGTTATGTAGTATAACTCTTGTTTACCCTGATATCAAAAGTTATCTATTCATTTTCAAAAGTACAAACAAAATAGAGTAATTCAGTCCACATGAATCCTCTTGGGTTTCAAATTAAAATAGAGTCTACATACAAACAAGGACACCTATCATCAGGCTATAGTTCTCCTTGTGATTGAATGGAATCAGTTGTTTATTTATGAGTTATTAAACTACTTTGAACCAGTGATCCGATCGATCAGACTAGTGAACCGATGACCTTATCGGTCCGGTCTCAATAACTATAGTACTACCAGATCACGTTAGGACCACATTGACAAAAAATGGAGAAAACATTCTTAAATACTAGCAACCCTATAAAATACCCTTAACCTCAGATCACCCAGCTGGCATGTAAGGCTGTAACTAATAATAAGCTGGTATAGTATGTACGAAACTGTGGGCAAATTATGCCTAGCAATGAATCGATCGAACAGCACCACCGTAAGAAGACTGATCGAGACCATGGAGTAAAATCTCGTCACATTTTGCATCCTGAAAATGTACAGACGTAGTACAGCACGACGGGTCAACATCACCCGAGAGCCCTTTCTGTTGCAGGATGATATGGGCGGTTGCGGGTGTGTGGAAGTTTGGACTTTGGAGTAGTCGAGTTGGGATAGTGAACAGTGCATGCCCGAGCTAGCAGCACGTAATCCGGCGCATGGACAATTGGACAGGCAAATGCAACGCGCTCCGTCATTTGGCACGCGCGGTGCAAACTTATCGATCGATCTGCAGACGATCGCACCACGCACGTTGGGGGGGTACTGTTCACTTACGGATAGCGGTGCAGTGGTGCTGATGTGCACGGCATGCCAACTGCCTGAGTTTGTCCACAGGCGTGCTCATCTCTGTTTCAAGAATTTCTTGTTCATGGCCCAAACTACGCAGCATGCTGATCTTTGTCAACAGATTTGCTGTCATGGCCCATAACACAGCATTTCAACGTTGAGAGTCGTATAAGAAATCGAATCATACCTTTAGAAGTAACAATTGTATAGAAAATACAATTGTATCTCTTGATGTCTATGCTAAGGATTGTACATGAATTCAATTTGATTTTGCAATCTATCGTATATAGATTTCAATAGTGGCGGTGATGACTAAGGCGCAACGCTTGATCCAGGATCCAAGTGTCGTTGGATTTCATGTGTTTGTGCTCGAATCCAATCAGCTAGGGCAAGTTGCGTTGGAGGCGCTTCTGTGCTACTATTGGATGATGTCGGTGAATGAATGCACTAGCGGCTGAAGCTTCCAATTTGGGCTCAATTGGATCCAGCCAATGATAGGAGCAGCATGGCAAAGGAACCGATCAGAGACCGATGAAACGTGGGTCAGGGATGCAGATGTTCGACTAATGTGATGTTTTGATGTGGCAAGGCTCGACGCAACAGTAGTTCAAAGCTAGTCTTCTATTTTTATTTTCCCCCTCTTTTTCTCTTTCTCTTGTTTCTCGGTTATGCGATTTGGAATCTAAGTATTCCAACCTTTGGTTGTGTATTTTCACTTGTAGATATAGAGACCAGATTTTTACCCATTATTTAAAAGTTGTATATATTGTATATAGGTTATAATTTATATAATTAAAAGTTAAGGGTTGTATACCTAATCTAGTTCTATTTATATCTTGCCCCAAACAAAGTTACGCGGGACAGTCCGCTAGTTATATTATAGATATAGCTTAAAGAAAAGACATCACATTCACTACAAAGACTAAAAATTCTCATATTAATCCATAAAAAAGATAAATATATTAACCATTCAATCATGATATATCTAATTATAACAGTATAAATCGATTGACATAGATGTATGAAAAAAATAAGATAGTATTTATGGAAAAAGAATATAAAAACCATAACTATACAAGATGGAAACATGCTGATATCCGTCACAAACTGATAATTAGTGTAGGAAAAGTTGAAGTATAAAATCATATATGTAAATTAATTTGACTATATATGATATAATATGACCACATAAATTCAGATTGTACTATGTAAATTACAATTTATCTCTCTTTAGCCATGTTTGGTTTTGGTTGATGATGGCTCTCTAAACTATTAGCTATATAGAGATATGGACCAGACCACAAATACTAGAATATATATTTAAAAAAGGGTGATATAGAAATGATAATTACCACAAAATAGGGTAAAATAAGGAAATGGTTAGTAGAGCCTAAAAAAAATTTTCGTTCTTGTTTCTGTCTTTTTTAACTATTTTCATTTTCATATTTATTTTACGGGTACCATTGCCAGATGGTTCGGTTGGTACATCATCATAAACGAGCTTCGGTCGGTTGGAAATTGTCGCGACCATATTCATCCCTAACTGTACCATAGAATTAGCATATGCTAAGAGTTGTATATGAAATTCAATCTAACTTTTAAAAACATGTTGTTTATAAATTACAATCATATTTATGAAATAAAATGACCAAATCTAGTTCAATTTTTATCTAGCCTTGTACAAAACTTCGTACGCGATAATTCACTAGTTTGGTTGATGCTTAGCATTAGGATTAGCTCGTTGTAGGGCGGCAAGAACACCAAACTGGTATGCTACTCTCAAAACAAGAAGGCCTCGACCATTTGAGTCCGTCCCAAATCCAAATACGCCAATAATATATTCCAAACGAGTATTGGCCAAGGACTTGTAAATCAAATCTCCTGGGCGGCTAGCCGCGCGTGCCCTTTTCCGTGCAACGTAGCCATATGACACGCGCGAAGAGGTGGGTGGTGGAACGGCGCGGGGAGAGTGGGCACGTGGCTCCTTTCTGTTTTTTTTCTTTCGGCTTTTTTTCTGTTGTTTTTCTTTCACCTTTCTTTCCGGTTTTTTCTCTCGGTTTTATAAGTACGTATATAAAGTATATATAAACTTTGTATACATACGTATAAATATATATATACACACACATAAAATTTATATACGTGTATATAAATTTTGTATATGTGTATATAAAATTTGTATATGACATATACAAAGTTTGTATACGATGTATATTATATATATATATATATAATGTTTGTATACATACATATAAAACAAACAAAAAAAATTCAAAATTTTTATATCAATATTAAGTTTATATTTGTGTATGCAAAGTTGTCTATATATCTTATATAAATACATGTAATATATATATATATATATATATATGTGTGTGTGTGTGTATAGAGAAAGTTTATATGTATGTATACACATATCCGCATAGAGGAGAAAGGATCAGAGGGGACCAGCTGATCGCACGCGCGTGGCCACGCGCGACTGGTTGTGGATCAGCGGCCCCACTTGTAAATATCTGATGATCGATACGTTCGTCGGATCCACCCCTCACGTGCTTATTGACCTCTACAGCTAATAATATTCGTTTGGCAATTGGCGAAGGCGTAGGAAAGATTCTAAACGGCACGGGACGGGAGAAGGAGGACGCACGACGGACTGACACGAGAAGAACCGAACACAAAGTAACGCTTGGCCCGCTTCGGCACAGGTCTCCACGCTTACCATTGTAATTAGGCTTTTCAGATTTTAGCCCATCATGAAAGCGGCCGTTTTGTTGGTCTTGTAGTAATACTATCGAGCATCCGGGCCATCGCTACTCATGGGCCGATATTTTATCTAGAAAATACATCAATCCGTCATACTCGGACGGTTATTTACTCTTGCCTATTGGGAGGGCCGAGGAAAGTTCACAATTTGCCACCCAGAAGAGACTCGCATGTCTCACAAAGTAGAGTGCGTGTGACCGTGTGTTAGTAGTGTGAAGTGTCTAGGTCGTGTGAAATACTAGTAGCCAAAACAGCAGTATCTTCCCTTCAACTTTCAGCAAGAAACGGTGATTGCCTGAAGCTCCAATCAACTCCGGCCCTGACCAGTTTCGCGTAGGAAAGGCACCGCGCGCGCTGAACTCTGAACAATCGCCATCGCTGTAGATTTGCGCGGACTTCACGTAGCCAAATCGGAATCCGCGCGCCTCTCGTCTCTCCGCTCTCGCCACCGCACAAGCGCACAACTTCTCTTACTCTGCCGCGCGCACGCCTTTTGGGTTTTGGGCCACTGTACGTTCCTGGCCAGCGAGATTACCGCTATCTTTCGCGCCTGTACACCTGCCAGCAACAACGTGCACTCTCTACAGCTGCTACACTACACCACCCCTGGCCGGGGACCGATCATCACAACTCCACACAATGTCACCGACCGGCTACTACGCCCCCTACGCTAGGGATCTGCTTAGCCTCATGTGGAGGAACAGGAGCGCGCATCAATACTTGTCACCTACTCAACTGTTACTACCGGTTATCTCGTATGCATACTTGTCAATGGTTGCATACATGTGCATATGCTTCGTCCGTCGTGAATGCGGCCATCGATCTCGGATGTTTTGCCTCAACTTGGCGTCGAAATCGAATCGAATGTTGTGGAGTACATGCATGCATACGGCGTACTTGCGAACATTCACTGCTGCTGTAGCTAGACTGGCCATTAGTACAGCCAGAGACATGTAGCACACGGGAGGAGTAAAGTGCGTATGCAACTGCATAGCCTTGTTGGTAGTAATACTTACTATACCTTGAACTGATGCATCATCTGAAACTGAACTTGCAATAACGAAGTGCAGGGATGCACTGGCGCAGGAGATGCAAGAGGAGCCCAGTTCCAGTCTTTTTCCTTTTGGCAGAAGCGAGGAGCAAACCCTTGTGTTGGCCTGGCCATAGCTGCCATCAGGTCGTCTCCTCCTAACCACTTCACTGTATACATCCTCATCTTGTAACGCCTTTTCGTTCATGTGTACCACCACCACGACCAGCATGGCCTGCAGCGCAACTCATTGTGCAGCAACTCACTGATCGATTGATCGAAAGCGATGGAGCCGTTGCATGCGCTGCTGAATGCTACGATGGACCACTCGGGGTCGGGAGGGCCGGCGAACTGGCGATGCCAAGTTGCCAATGTACATTATTACGTACGACACTGATCTACATCTACTGGGCCACAGTGTGCAGTTACTGTTTGGTCCACACAACTGCTCCCTCCATCTACCGGCTACCGGCCGGTAGGTTGTACTGCACCACCACTGTGTATGTAGTAGTATATAACGTCCTAAATTATAGTAAATTATAAATAGTAAATTATAAAAAGATCTTATCTTTTAAAAAATCAATCTTCATAAATTTTGATTAATAATCATATTGATCATATGTTATATTTAAAGTACTTTTATATGATGCTAATTTTATATTCATTAAAAATATAATATGAAATAAATTAATGACTAAAATATGTTATTGAAAATTATATAAAAAAATATAGTTTTTATGATTTGGGACGGATGGAGTACTACGTATGACGACCTTATCTACCTACCTCCTCCGTGTACACGGCCCTCTAGGACACAACATGCAGATTCATGACGGTAAACTGCGATATTTGTGCATGCGATTTTCATTGCATGCAAACCTAATGATGATTAGAGAGATATTGTGAGTACGATTACATCATGACACATAGTGATGATTAAGACTAGTACTAATGCAATCGAAACCATAAAGTGATGATTAAGACTAGTACTAATGCAATCGAAAACATATGCCCGGCCACCGGAACCATTTATTGTGCTGAGGTGAATTGGATTTGGCCACATCCAGTCCGGGACATCAAACTCATCAATGCGTTAATGGACAACAACCTTGCCATTTTTCCCTTACTGGATCAGAGAAAGTGCAGGCTCGCAGCTTGTTTAGTTCAGGCTTTCAGGGGGCCACTTGTCAATTTATTTCCCAATTTTACGGTGGGACAGCGATCACCACGTGATACGTTTGCACGAGTGCAACCTCAAATTTGCCAATGGGAATTGAGATTTCAGTCACCTAAATTTTTCACATGTTTCAGTCGAATTCCTACTCCTCTCTGGTCAGCAACTTCTCTTTGGCGACGGCCCAAAACGGCAGCATCATGGACTAGTCGCTAGTGAGGACGGTGAGATAAGAAGAGAAGAGAGAGGGGGAGGTGGTAGCTAGGACTTTACCAACGGACAAATGTCGTGACCTCGGAACATGGGTAAATTGAAGATAAGCGGGAAAGCATCATTTTCTTCACCTATCATGAGAGAATTAGATGAGCTCGAATTAAGGAGTCCAATATGTTGAATGTATTTTTCTATTGATAAATGTTTTCTTCCTACAAGATTAAAGTCGGCTTATATAGTCCCTAGAAGTACATGTCAGATTACAATTTTTACCTCTAAGGGTCTGTTCGGCAGCCTTAGTTCCAAACGCGCACAGTAAACACGAAAAACGGAGCGGTCATTAGCGCGTGATTAATTAAGTATTAGCTAAATTTTTTTTCAAAAATGGATTAATTTGATTTTTTTAAGCAACTTTTGTATAGAAACTTTTTGCAAAAAAGTTCACCGTGTAGTAGTTTGAAAAGCATGCGCGGAAGAAAAAATACTGTGCGGCACTGTGCGCGTTTGGAAAGCTCCTTGCCGAACAAAGCCTAAGGGTACACAGGAAGTAACTACAATATCTCTATAAAGTTTGAACTCATTAAGGTACAATTGTATACTTATGTGGTCCCCCAGAGTTTCTGACGCTAGCTTGCAAGAGTGGTTGGAGCGGTCCCCGCAACATCTTTCTAAGAAATATTTTTCGCTCGACGGCATAACCTTCAAGCCCTCTTCTACCCTAGTTGAATAGTGCTTTTTTCTTGCGGTAGGCTCAAATACATCTTTCCCGATGCTGGTCATTTAGTGTTTTGCCTGTCACATCAAGTCAAAAAGTATTTGCTACAAATAAAAACTTCTTTGGCTGGTGAATAAAGAAATGTTTTGATCGAATAGAAAGATAGTGTTTGTCTCCTGTTACTACAACAATGTTTGTCTCCTGTTACAACAACAACTCCTTGATGATCGCTTCGTTCGCCATTCGCCCAGGTCCATGGTTTCCTCGGATGGACAGGGTCGATGGTAGGGCATATCTGATCTACAATGGTCAGAAGATAGGAGAAACAGTGGTGCCTCTGGCCAGCCGCTGGAAACATGGGAGACGATCGGGCAGAAAAACCTTATCGTCGCTTGGAGCGGCGAAGGAGGCTGGTCTAGCACTTGGCATGCCTTGTCGGTGGTGCTTTTAGTGGCTTCTGATGCCGGCGAGGTAGTGTAGGGGGAAGGATGGCGATGATTAGCAGGAGAAAGAGGATTGTATCAGCTGACGAGGAAAAGAAGAGAAGATAGGGTTAAGGAGGGGGTTTGCACGAATATTAAAGTTACGATGTCCGTCGAAAATTTAAATGATTATCCTTTTCAGGTTCTTGAACAGTAGTAGTCAGCAGACAGTCCCTTTGCTAATTTATAGAGCTTCATTGTTTTTCCTTCGACCAAAGAGCGGTTGTATAGAGCTCTTACCACTTAATCTCAATACTCCAAACTAGATGCAAATAGCAAGTTGAAACATCTGTAGTTTAGACGCAAGAGCGAGTGAGGCTAGCTGCAAAGGACAAACTGCTTCGTGCACGGTGACAAGCCGGAAAAGCTAGTACTACTAGTGGTACTCGTTTAGTCAGCGGGGAGTAGAATGGAGTAATCCAATGGCGCTAGGACCACGTCGTGCAGCATGAAAGCGGGAGAACTTTTTCCCAGGCGATGCAGAGTGCAGAGCCTCGCAGCCCTCGTTGCATTCCCATCTCTGGACTGGCACACAGACACAGCACGAGACACCGGTGTCGAGGCACATCTCTGACTTGCCTCTCTCTTCCTGCAGTCACTTGCCCTAGCCAACGTCGGAGCAGATGCAGCCATGAAAACCATCGGCATGGGGCGCGGCGCCGGATGCATCCCGTTGCCATGATGCCATGGCACGGGCGCTGCCGCCGCGACAGGACGACGGACGAGCCGAGGACCATATCGCGTCGCAAACGGTCGGCTCGGACCCGCCGCTCCCTCCCCACTCCCGTGCTGTACCATCATCACCCATCCGTACCGGTCTCTCTCGCTGAGCCAACGGTCTCTACCGCGGCCACGCCTCTCCCATTGACATCTCACTATTTCTTCTGCTACGAGTACCACTAATCAAGAGTCATATACTCATAATCACATCAGTCATCAGAGCAATGCTGCCCGAAGAAAAGATGAAATACTTCTACTGTAAAATGCACCGAACGTCCAAATGCAGACAAAGATTCATTCGAAGAATGACTTCTTTTTTCTTTCACAGGGATCGGCTCTGCAGAAATTCTAAGTTTCATCATTCTAAAACGGGTGCTACTACAAAAAACAGCCAAACAAATCAGAACCCAGAGCAATCATGCATGTACAGAAAGAACTCTAACACCATCCAACAGCAGACGCTAATCAGCTGCACACCAAAAGCAATCTCAAGTAAACCAAACCGCAAATCACAAAGGCACAGACAAATTAATCACTGGCTGATGGCGCCGCCTTCTGACACGGCGGGCGAGTCGGACACGGACACGCCGGAGGACTCGTCCATCGACTCGTGCGACGGCGACGCCTCCCCGCACGCGCGGATCTCCTCGATCATCTTCACCACGTACCCGATCTTTGGCCGCTGGTCGAGCGCCGCCGACGCGCAGCTCAGGGCGAGCTGCAGCATCGCCACCATCTCCTCCTCGATGCCCTTGTCCTTCATCAGCTCCAGGTCGAACACCTCCGACGTCCACTCCTCCCTCACCACCGACTGCACCCACCGCGGCAGCTCCACCACCACGCCGCCGTTGGGAAGCTCGCTGCCCGGGCACCGCCCCGTCAGCACCTCCAGGAGCACCACGCCGAACGCGTACACGTCGCCCTTCTGCGACGCCCACGGCCGCGGCGGCGGGGGAGCCTCGGGGGCGCGGTACCCCGCCGAGCGCGCCGCGGCGGCTGCCGGGGACGAGCCCAGCTGCGCCAGGCCGCAGTCCGCGAGCCGCGCCACGCCGGCTTTGTCGAGCAGTATGTTCGTGCTCTTGATGTTGCCGTGCGCGAGCCTCGGCGTCCCGCTGCCCCGGCGGCTTGCGTGGTGGATGTATGCTAGGCCGCGCGCGGCGGCGGAGGCGATGCGCATCCGCGCCGCCCAGTCCAGCGGCGTGCGCCCTGGGCCACGGTTGCCTGTAACAACATGTCTCAGCAACAGCTGTTCGACGAAATCAATGTCGAGATGCCAGAAGCAGAGAACTCACCGTGCAGGAGGGAGAAGAGGCTGCCGTTGGGCATGAACTCGTAGACGAGCAGCTTCTCGTCGCGGGCGTAGTAGTAGGCGTTGAGTGGCACGATGTTCGGGTGACGGAGACGACCAAGCACGGCCATGTGGTGCTCGAAATCCTTCTTGGACGCCGCCGCTGCCGTGGCGTCGCGCAGCCGCTTCACGGCCACGACGCTGCCGTCGGCAAGTACGGCCTTGTACGCCGTGCCGCACCCGCCCTTGCCGAGCATCTCCGCTGACGCGCGCAGCAGGTCGTCCAGCTCAAACCGCTTCCCGCCGCTGCTGCTGAGGTCCTCCAAAAACACCATTTTCCCCCGCTCAAACGTGCCGCCAGCTGCCGCGACCACTCCGGTGGCGCCATAGGGGCTGGACGAGTAGACGATCTTCTCCCCTTCCCGGAGACGCCTGGCGCTTCGCCGGCCGGAGAGGCGTGGCCAGAAGTAGCAGAACAGCAACCCGGCCACGAGCCCGACCACGGCGAAATCCCCGGCCACAATTGCCACCACGGCCGCGCGGCTCATCTTTCCCTTGCCGCTGGTTGCTGCGCCCGCTGGCTTCGCCGAGGGCGACGATGCGACCATGGCCGCAGCTGGTGGGCACGGCGGTGTCGCGGACGCGTTGACAGCCGCCGACGCGTTCGGCTGCTGCGCCTCGTCCTTGCACGGCGGCAGCGGCGCGCTGCAGAGACCAACATTCCCGCCGAACGCCCCAGCCGGAAACTTAGCCATCGCCACCGGAATCCTCCCCGTCAAAACATTGTTAGAGACATTGAAGTCTTGCAGCACGGAGAGCGCAATGCCGTCGATACCGCCACTGAGCCGGTTGGAGTCCAGCCGCAGCGTCAGCAACCTGTCGAGCCGGTTGAGCTCCGGTGGCACGACGCCGGACAAGTTGTTGAACGACAAGTCGAGGCGATACAGCCGGTACAGCGCCCCAATCGACGGCGGTATCGGGCCGGACAGCGAGTTGCCGGCGAGAAACAGCAGCTTGAGCCCCGCGAGCGGCGAGAGGTCGGGAATGGCGCCGGTGAGGCCGTTCCCCTTGAGACTAAGCACGCGGAGGCCGTCAAGCCTCGCGAGCGCCGGGAGCGCGGCGTCGCCGGAGAGGCCGAAACCCTCGAGCACCAGCCTCGTGACCCGCCCTCCCGAGCAGCTGACACCCCGCCACGTCCCGCACGGAGCCGGGTTGGCGGACAGGTCCCAGCTCGCCAGCGCGCCGGACCGGTCGGCGGCCAGCCGGAAGTCCAACAGCGCCGCGACGTCGGCGTCCAGAGAACCGGCGTCGGCATAAAGCAGTGTCGACAAGAAGAGCAGCAGCAGAGTGGCGCCGCCGCCGCCGCCGCTGTTGCGAGCCATGCTCCCCACTCTTGTTTTGTTCGAGCTTGACCTCGCGTTTGGCTTGTGTGCGGCGCCGGTCGTGACAGCGGCGAGACGAAGGGGTTCTTGTCTGACGCTTCCCTCCTCCCAACTTCACCACCGCAGAGTGATACTCACTCAGGGGCCCACCAGGCCACCACTCAGTGAGAGTGACACTCACCCGAGTGTGTGAGAAGGTGGTGACGTGTGTCGCCATGGATGGATGGGGGAGCAGGTGAAGGTGTGGATGACGGGTGGGGCCATGCGGGTTGATGAGGACATGTCAAGGGTAAAAAGAGAGCGGAAATGCGGATTTGTTTGGGCATCATGTCCGGTCGGAATTCAGTGGGCCCCTTTACTCGGGTGGGCTTTTGCTCGGTGTAATTATTGTTGCATAGATTGGCGAGACTCTCGGGATGTGAGCGATGAGGATTAGCGGCGATTATGTGCAATCTGGGCTTCATTATGGCGCCAAGAATAGGCGCGCACCGCAGCTACTAGCTGCGCACGCGCACGTGAGAACAGAGAACAAAGTGTGGGGGTTTTACCTTTGGGACTGCGTGTATTTTATTTGCTGAGAGGATAAAATTTCAAGCATTTACCCGCGGCTATATAGGCATGTTTGAATCTCCTGAAGATAAAGATAAAAATAAAGATAAAGTATTTCACGTAAAATGAGATGACATTAACGTGCGATTAAGTGAGTTTTAATTATTATAAACTTGAAAAATGAATTAATCTAACATTTTAGAGCAACTTTTATATTAAAAATTTTTGCACGAAACGTACCGTTTGAAAGTTTAAAAAACGTGTCACGATAATCTTTATCTTTTATCCAAGTTATACGAGGTTAGTCCATTCGGATGACCGGTGGCTACAATTGTGATATGCACGTTCACGACGATCATCATCAATTTAGGAGTTTCCTCTGGAGTCTTGATTCCATTATGCTCCGTATTTGGGGATGGATGGTTTTTAGCTGTGGATGAAAGTGCGAGACACAAGTATGAGAGGTTGTCAGTGGGAGTACTATATGCAGCCTTGCAGAGTTGCAGAGGCGAGTGCGCCAAATCCATCGTACGGGGTGGCAGTTGTTTTAGGAGATCGTACGGAGCAGATGACTAATTGGGCCTTTTTTTTGAGTTTTTCTCTGAGGAGAGGAAGAAAAAAAGGGATTATATGTTCGTCCATGGGCCTAATCATCAACTCCCCAATTTTGGTCCAGTTTGGACACCAAGCCCACACGACTCTCGAGCATTAACACGTGCGAAAAGCGCGATCCGGCCTTGGTGTACGCGTCGCGCCGTACCTCGCAAGGTTTCCATGCCGTGGCGCCGCGCGGTTCGCTGAGCGGCTGAGGTGTGGTTCGATGTGCTGCATGGATCACCGAACGTGCGTGATTCGATACGATGTCGGTGCAAAACTGCGAACCAAGCTACTCTACGTGCGTGATCACCATGGGACGGTAAACCTCGTCAATTCCGCATGCATTCGAAGATGCACAAGTGGAAAGACAATTATGTCAACATACAGCAAAGGACAACAAGAAATGACCCGTTGCTTGCTTTCTTTTTTTGGCAGTACAAGAATCGATGAGATGACCAGAATCGCCAGTATCGGTCGCAAAGTTCAAGTAGTTTTTCTTTTGTAACAGAATGACACAATTGGTAACGCAGTAGAAATTGACAAGTATAGTATGTACCTGAAGCCTGATGGAGCATGCATCCACGACAAAGCACGTACAAACGAACGAAAAAACCGATCGATCTCTGCATCTCAGCCGAAGCCCATGACCTTGGGAGCCAGTTCGAGCAGCGGCGCCAGCGCGTCGGGCGAGAACTTGCGCGCGAACACGAAGCAGATGTCGCTGGCCGCGCCGTTGTACGTGCAGTTGCCGGCGCCGCCGCCCCTCATCTTCCTGAAGAGCTCCTCGGTGACGTCCCGGGCGCCGTGGCTCCTCGGGTGAGGCCTCCTCGGCTGCCACTCCATGTACGTGAGCGTCCGGTTGGCGTTGCGGCTCCACCGGAGCAGGCTGACCAGCGTCGGGATGTAGTGCTCGTCGATGAGGCAGCCCCTGCGGCCGGCGCAGGAGGCGCGGAACGCCGGGAAGTAGAGCTCGTCGGAGACGACCTCGACGGCGAGGGCGCGGTCCATCTCGAAGAACTGGGAGCCCTTGCGCCACTGCGCCGCCGTGATGTTGTGGGACGCGAACAGGGCCGGTCTGTAGCGCACCCGGGCGCCGGCGTTGTCGAAGCAGTCGACGAAGCTGTCGTTGGAGGCGGTCAGGTAGGCGTACACGGTGGGGAAGTCGAAGATGGGGATGCACGACTCCGATAGCAGCGCGAACCGCTCGTTTGATAGGTCCAGCAGCGCGTTCGCCAGCAGACGCCGCTCCGCTTCCACCAGGTTCGCGTCGCCCCAGGTAGTCCTCTGCATGCACGCGTGCACAAATTTTAATTGGAACGCACGCACAGTTCTAGCTTGAGATCGTCACAACAACATTTACCTACCACCTGGGGAGAGTAATTAACTGGTAATTAACATGCAATCAACATTCGACAACGTAAGCGGGGATAGCTCAGTTGGGAGAGCGTCAGACTGAAGATCTGAAGGTCGCGTGTTCGATCCACGCTCACCGCATAATTCTATGCTTTATATTTTTTTATGCAAACAACGAAATTCATTTTTTTTTCATTCAAACAACTAAACAAAGCAAAATTTGACCTGTTACAGTGTTACGAAATTTGCTCTGTTACAGTGTTATTACGAACCTGGATTAGTTTTGCTCTCTGTTGCGATTTGTTTCCATGCAAAGAACGACATCAACTTGGAAGAACAAAATCATCGAGGTCAATTTGCATGCTCTGTTACAGTGTTACGAACCTGGCTTGGAATCATGCGGCCATAGAAGACAGAGTCCGTCGGCAGCGAGGCAGCAAAAGGAGGATCGGAGTGGACGTAGATGGAGTAGAGCTCCTTCCCATGCCCCGCGAAGAATTTCTCCCAGAGTGGCCGCAGCGGCAGCTGCGCTCTCACCAGGAACAGGAATGCCACCTTGGGCACGCGGCTGTACGGCGCGCGAGACACCCTCGGCGCCATGGACGCCCTCCACAGCAGTTCCTCGTCGGTCATGTTGTGCGTCACGCCACTCGGCGGAAGGAACCCCATCAACCCCGTTGGTGGCGGCGGAGACGGCGCCGGAGTTGGAGTAGACGGCAATGGTGGTGGCCACACGCAAGGTGTTTCCGGCGATGGCGATGGCGGCGGCGGCATTAGCGGTGATGATGGCACAAGGGAGTGTAACATCGATGATAGCAAAGGCGATTCGTAGAATTTAGGGAAGTTGGCGATGGAGATCATGCCCAGGATAAATCCTAAAGAGAAGAGGAGCAGCATTGGCACTGCTTTGAGGAGGCTGCTGCCTGAGTGAGAGGCAGCCATAGGCTTGTTCATGTTGTTCGTGACGATTTGATCTGTGTCGAACATGAGTCATGCAACTCAGCGCTTTGATCTCTACTTAAAATTAACGTAGCTTGTAGATGCAAAAGTTAGCATTGATTGATTAATGTCCTCATTTGTTGGAACTAGGAACTGTACCAAGGAAGCAATATATATTAGCTGTAGATTCTTCTCTTCCTCTGTTTTTTTAGGGAATTCTCTTGCTCTGTTTAATAACTAGTAGTATATGTGATATGTGTCTACTACTTGTTTTGTTCTTCACCCTTCAATATGACATTTGATTTTCCTTTTAGTTTCTCTTGATTTTTATTCTTTCCTATGTAACTCGATTAAATATTTATCTTTAGTGTCTTTATAACAACAATACCTTAATAATATTACGAGATCATACACACAACCAAGTGCTATTAGGGCTAGTCTGGTGTGATGTACTACAAGCTTTATCACTGCAAAAATTTTAATAGGGTAGAGTTGTACTTGTGGTAAGGATAAATTTGGTTTGGAACCAAGTTGTACCAATATAAGAGAGAACATGAGGGCAATGTAAAAGATCTAGCACATTGGTCCTTTTTCGCACAAATCAAACTTGAATGTTTTCTTAGCTGGTTTTCTTTCTAGCTTTAGAAATTGTCAAGAGTTACAGATGCTGGTAGATTAAGGTTATTAGGTTGAAACATTTTTGTTCATTTTTCAGACCAAAATAAAGGGATTAGTTAAGCTACTTTAGTTTACTATATGAAATCGTTTTTTAAAGAATTCAGGAGTTGGAGCCATACTAAACACTAAATAGGCCTTAATGTTGATATCAGCTAAAAATGTCACCTTACTCTGATTTTTCAATTTCCTATTTCAACATGATCTCTCATTACCTTCTTTCTTTGTGTTGAACTCTTTGTTGTAGGATGTTTTATTATGTCTAATTTCTGTTCACGTAGATATTACTTGTTATGTGGTATCCACATTTATTCTTTTGTTGATTTCTAAATCTGTATTATTTTTGTTGACTTTCTTGTAGTTTGATCAGTTTACTGTTTTGACATCTATACTAATTGTGGCCACCACTTAACATCTCTAGTGATGTTTTAGATGACACGCCATCCTTGTTCATAGTGGGTAATTTATAGCCAACTTTCTAATTAGAAAAATTATACCTCCTATTTATTAATGCTTCTTCTCTAATAAAAAATCCGGTCTCTTGTTCATTTTTTCATTATTGACCTTTGAGATTCTTAATATTTCCAACATTGTAGAGATAATCGTCTTGATCATTTGTAGTCATTGGATCTGATGACACACCATGATGTTTTATTTTTTTCTTCCTATTGCGTGACATTGTTAGAAGGATTCTTCACTCCCTGGAATACTGTATAATCTTTTCCTGCGCAATATAACTATTTTAGTTAGGATTTAATTTGTATCAGATAAAACTATTTTTGTTCCAAACTACAACTGATCGCATGTTTAACACCGACGGGTTAAGGACTTAGCGTGTGGTTTCGTCAGTCTAGCAGAACTTTCTGCATTCGGCTTACATAGCTCAAGCCATGTGCTGTCCCGGTCAACTTTGGAAGCTTAAGAATACAACGTAGGAGTAGAACTGGAGAACAGTACAAGTACAGTAACGATGACAGATAGCTTGCAGGGATTGTTCGCCTCCGGTTTAATACACCAGGATCAGAATCCGGGTCAAAACACTCAAGGAAAGGGATGTGATATGGAAGAGGCTCCTCTGACGCGTGTGACTGACAGACAGGCCCAGAAAGGTAGGCCTCATCTATCAGGGACCCACGTCCCTATAACTTTATGTAAAGTAGTTTCGTTCGTGTAAATACACCGTATAAAAACCGATAGTAGCTCGGTCGGAAATTGTTAAACACTAGGACAAACCTAGAGCCCACCTAATGAATTGTTGATTTTCTCTACAAATACATGGTAATTTGAGACAATTTATACATGATTTTGAATTCTATTAGTTATTGCTTCGTCATTTCTTGGATTCTATGTGCTCTTTATTTATTGAGTGAACAATATAATAAGTGGTTGTAGCTTCTTTGAAGTAAATGCTCAGATTCTTTCCATTATCTAAAAAATACATGATTTTGGAGGAAGCCTAGGGCTCAGGCCATAGCTGCCTCAGGCTTGCCTCCGCCATAGAAATAGATCCACTAACTTGCTGCCATCTAACTTTAAGTGATTGACATGCGGACTCCATAACTAATGTGTACGTGCCAAAAGAGTTTCTTCTAGTACGTTACTACTGCAAGTCTGCAATAGACTTACGGCCACATAAGAGCTCGCCTTGTACGCCTCCGTCAATCCGTCCCAACGTTCGACTTAGCAACAAATATGGGGACGACTACGCATCGGATGTTCAATGGATGATAAAATATCGGACGTCCTGACTTGCCCCACGCTATTTTTCTCTCATAGCATGCACATGCCCTGATCAAAGTATTGGCTGTGGTTTTTCTCTCTGTACCATGTACATGCACTGACAAAGTATATACATTGTTGTTTTTTCTCCTACATCTAGTGTACAAAGTAGTAAGCAAATTTTACATTACCTTTTCTTCTAGACTATTTATCAGATCCATGATTTGATTGTATTATTGTATTCGTTGCAATTAAATTTTCACAATAAGATCCCACGTGACTATATTTCTAATAAAAATAAATATAATTATATTTCGAATTGAAACATGTTGATGTCATGCATGAAACATCTAGTTGTAAATACTGAAACATTGCAAAAATACTTATTGAAACTATAAAAATTATGGCATGCAATATTTACAAATGAACTAATAAAACATTAAAAATACTTATTGAAACATCCAAATAATACTATGTGCAACAATTAAAAAATTCATTGCAATACAAAACTTAAAACTTAAAATATGCAACATAGTCCAATTCTAATTGGAACATTCACTTCTAGCAAAGTGAAACATAGAATTTTAATGATTAAAATATATATTTATTTTTTTATCAGAATGTAACCAAGCGAGATCTCATTGTAAAGATTTAATCGCAACGAGTGCACCAGTGTAATCGGATCATAGATTGGATAAGTAGTTTCGAAGAAAAACAATTTTAAAGATAATATTTAACATACACATGCATATATACTTGCATGCAAGTTGTGTATGCATGCATCTTGACAATATTAGGGGTGAGCAGAATAAGACCAAACCAAAAAACCCGAGATCGAGATCGAGATATTCGGTCAGTACTTCGGTCTCAACTAGTGAAAGACCTAAATTTATTCGGTTAATTTGGTCATGGGCTTCAAGGTTAACCGAATTGACCGATATGATTGAATTGTGGCCCAATAGGACTAGTAGGCCCAATAAATCCACTACCTGGCAGACTAAACCCTAGAGTCTCGCAATCTGTCACACAGTCATGCCGTCACCTTTGCCTCCATCTCGTGGCATGACGCAACGCCGCATCGGTGCAGGTGCAGCCGGGCCCACCGTCTCCATCGTCGCACGACGCACCGCCTCTGTCCTCCATCACGCATCAGCGCAGGGCGCACCGCCACCTCTAGCCCGCCTTCGCCTTCATTGCACCATCGTCTGCCGCTTCTAACCGGCCAGCCCGCCTCTGCCTCTAGTCCCTTGCGCAGCCACAACCACGCACCTCTACCTCCTCGCATCCTCACGCGGCTGCAGAAAGTGCAGGATTGATTTGCTTTCTTTTTTTTTTCCTGAATTGTGCTTTATTTGCTAGTAGCATCATATTGTAGTTCTATATCTGAGTTGCTTTGATTCATCGATCTTGTACGACTACTTACTTTTTTGTGATTAGTTCTTTTTGTTGTTCATACCGTTGTTACGATTAGTTCGATCTATGACCGAGACCGAACCAAATTAACTAAAGACCAAAGCACTCGGTCTTGAGTTTTCTTGAAAACCGATCAGTCTTGTGATTATGAAGACTGAATTTTCCCAAAGATCGAGGAACCGAACCGCATTTCTTGGTTAGACTGAATGTCCACCCCTACTTGACATAACACAGAGAGGAGAAGGAATTAGCATGTACTTTGAAAAAAAGGTGAATCAAATTATGAGGAAAGGAGGAAGCCTTCAATGTAGCATCTGATGTTTTACTCTCCAGTCGGACGCTCGATAGAGTAGGGGTGAGTAATGGGCCCAACATTTTGACCTACAAAATATGAGGGCTGGGCCTAAAAAGAGTTAGGCTGAAATTTAGTAGTTTTTTGTGCTAAAAATATTTTAGGGTTGAGATGTGTTGTGAAAGGGCCCATAGGCCTTGACCCATTACCACCCCTTCATAGAGAGCATTTCCGAACAAAAAAATACGGAGCAGATATATTGACAATTATTCGGTGCAATATTCTTCTCCTGAACACTACACAGCTACAAGCATGCACAGTGGCGTGTACAGGTGAGGTAGGAGATGTATATATGGTTAGTAATTTTACCATACTTGATAAAGATATTCGGAGATACCACATTTTCTATTGCTAAATTTGGTATTTCTAGATATCAAAATTTTTAGTGTAAATTTTAGGCCGTAAAATTTCTCATATGCTCCGTAGGAATTTCACCTACATCCTATATGTAACATGACCTTAGAATGTGCCATGCGACATTCCGCCTGGTAACGATCGACAAGTATGTACCTGATGGAGCGTGCATGCATGATGCATCCGCGACGATCGATCGATCTCTGTCTGTATCTTAGCCGAATCCCATAACCTTGGGAGCCAAGTCTAGCAACGGCCCAAGCGTGTCCGGAGTGAACTTGCGCGCGAACACGAAGCAGATGTCACTGGCCGCGCCGTTGTACGTGCAATTGGCGGCGCCGCTCCTCATCTTCCTCAAGAGCTCCTCGGTGACGTCCCTGGCGGCGTGGCTCCTCGGGTGCGGCGACCTCGGCCGCCACTCCATATACGTGAGCGTCCGGTTGGCGTTGCGGCGCCACCCGAGAAGGCTCACCAGCGTCGGGATGTAGTGCTCGTCGACGACGCAGTGCCTGCAGCCGCGGAACGCCGGGAAGTAGGCCTCGTCGGAGACGACCTCGACGGCGAGCGCGCGGTCCATCTCGAACCACTGGGAGCCCTTGCGCCACTGCGACGCCGTGATGTTGTGGCGCGCGAACACGTCCGGCCTGTACCGCACCCGCGCGCCGGCGTTGTCGAAGCAGTCGACGAAGCTGTCGTTGGAGCCCGTGAGGTGCGCGTACACGGTCGGGAAGTCGAAGATTGGGATGCACGACTCGGACAGCAGCGCGAACCGCTCGTTCGACATGTCCAGCAGCGCGTTTGCCAGCAGCCGTCGCTCCGCCTCCACCAGGTTCGCGTCGCCCCAGGTTGTCTTCTGCATGCATCGCATGGATGACAGACATTGCAATTCCAGCGTCAGATCGTGACGTGACAGCAACATCTACCTATACAGTATATGGTGCACCTGGCTTGGAATCATGCGGGCATAGAAGATGGAGTCGGTCGGCAGCGAGGCAGCAAAAGGTGGATACGAGTGTACGTAGATGGAGTAGAGAGACTGATTCTGCCCAGCGAAGAATTTCTCCCACAGAGGCCGCAGCGGCAGCTGGTTCATCACCAGGAACAGGAAGGCCACCTTGGGCACGCGGCTGTACGGCGTGCGAGACACCTTCGGCGCCATGGACGCCCTCCACAGGAGCTCCTCGTCGGTCATGGTGTGCATCACGCTGCTCGGCGCAAGAAACGCCATCAAACCCAGCGGCGCCGCCGGTCTTTCCGTTGGTGATGGCGCTGACGCCGACGGGGTAGGACTAGGCGGCGATGGTGGCCACACGCACGGTGTCTCCGGCGATGGTGATGGCGCCGTTGGCATTGGCGTTGATGATGGCGCAAGGGAGGATACTGATAGCAGCATTGGTGGCAGTAAAGGCGACTCGTAGAAATTAGGGAAGTTGGCCATGGAGATCATGCCCATGATAAATCCTAACGAGAAGATGAGCAGGAAAAGCACAGCTTTGAGGAGCCTACTTCCTGAATGAGATGAGGCAGCCATGGGCTTGTTCGTACCGTTCATGGCCTAGCTTGCCTCAAGCTGGAGAGGGAGAGATGCAGCTGCCCGTCACACCTCTACCTCGAACAAATGAGCCCATGCGTTACAAGCTACAAGGGCACGCATGCAACCCTGCGCTTTGGTTTCTACTTAAAATTGATGTGGCTTGTTAGTGCAAAAGTTTGTACCTATTGATTAATTTCATCAGTACTGAAAACTACGAACTGTAGTTAGGAAGCAATCTATTAGTCGTAGGTTCTTCTATTGTTCTGTTTAAGATTACCCAAGTGGGCATGTACCGTGGAAAATTCTCGGTAAAAAAAATACGAATCTAATGCCCACATGTACGTATGGATCTTACAAAAATATTAGAGCAGGATCCAAGGATCAATGCTCTCCCGAGGAGAGACGAGACAAATTCAGAAGGTGTTCTAAACATTAACGTCCTTTCTAATTTATTCATACTAACTCCGTCCCAAAATAAATCAATTTAAGATTGAATATGACACTATTTAGTACAACGAGTCTGGACAAACTTTTGTCCAAACTCGCTATATTAGAAAGTTTGTCCAGATTCGTTATATTAGATAATGTTTCATCTAATTCTAGATTGGTTTATTTTGGGACGAAAAAATACTTATGAAAGAAAGATATCATCAAAGTAACAAAACACGACAATTCGTTATGGCAGTAACATAAATCGATGCGTCCCAGGGTTTACTTTACCGTTTACCAGCCGGTTACCGCGACCCGACGGTACGGCGGTTACCGCGCGATAACCGCGGTAACCGTCAAAAACCGCGATAAATTTGACTTCCAAATTTTGAATTCAAAAATTGGAAAAACCACGGTAAGGACCGCGATAACCGCGCGGTATGGAGTGGTAACCGCGCGGTTTGACGCGGTTACCGCTCGATGTTTGGCCGAAAGAAGAACGAAACGAAGAAAATGATTAAAAAATTGAAAAAATTTGAATAAATATTACTCTTTTTCAAGAAATTTCTTCACCATAATAGACTACAAATCAAGCACTACCTTCACCAATTTTTTTAGATTTTTTTTGAATTTTTGAATTCGGTCAAAATTCATCAAACCGTACCACGTGGTACGGGTTACCGTACTAACCGCGCGGTTACCGCCGGTAACAAAAACCCTAATGCATCCTACCTAACACGCACCTAGAAATGCAAATAATATATACTAAGCAATTTTACAAATTTCGTGTGTACATTCTGGGGCGGTTGCTATCTGTGCCAATATATGGATACAAGAGCGCAGTGCCAAAACCGAGGTTACAGCGTGGTTTGTTCCGTTTAGCAGAAGAATCTGCATTCGACTTCAGTAGGAGTACGTAGCTAAAGCTTGGTGTCCTAGTCAACTGGAGAGCAGTAGAAACACAGTAACAATGACCAATAGCTTGCGGGGACTTTTCGCCTCTGGTTTTATACACCAGGATCAGAATCCGGGTCAAAGTATTCAAGGAAATGGGTAGCACTGTAGTGTACAGTATGAAGTACTCCCAATGTCAGAAAAGAAAAAGATAATTTCTAGAGATGAATCCAGACGAATGATGCATGTTCAGATTCATCTTTAGAAGTTAATTTTTTTCTATGATGGAGAAAGAAGGTTTTAAATGAAAGCGGCAAAGAAACTCTAAAATTAATTATAAGATCAAATTTTATTTTTTTTAAAAAAAAAGCTTCCTTTCTGCATTAAAAAAGATACTTCGTGTTTTGAAGTCTGCAAGAGCAATTGCGCAAAGGTTAGACATCATCACTCTATGCGAAAGCGTGAGTTGCAAGAACAAAGAACTTATTACGCCCTAATTTTGCACCAGTATCATGCGTTGACTCAAACTACTTATTTTGGACCTCGCTCTTGTGTATAGACGAGGAAAAGTTCACGAATGGAAATCCTATAACAATTTTGGAAGTTGCAAGTAGACCCCGCATACCGGAGAGATAAGCTTAGAAAAAAAAAAGGTTAACGCAGATGGACATTACCGTATCGGAGAATCCTACGGTTCGTTGCCGCTGTTCCTTTTGAGAGCGTAAGCAATTGCCAAACCACCGGCAAGGGCAGTTGCCGCAAGGATAGCTGGTGAGCTCCTGGCTTGCACATACGCCACCGCCCACCGCAGCATGAAGTTTGTTCCACAGCTCACTTCAAACTTCTCCATCGAAAAGTTCTGCATACAGTAAATGAGGCTGATAATCTGAGAAATATCATATGAAGTAATAGAAAGTGTTACCTTGGCATAACAAATCTACAAATATATAAAGGCCAGACGTAATCATAAATCATCTGGCAAAAAGGATTTCACTTGCGTTCAGTTTGAGCATCAGATGGAAAAATTCCAAGCATTGCAGATTGGCAAGGGCTTTCAATATGCATATCTGATAAATTACAATGTTTGGAGTTTGGTCGAATCAATTATGAGTACCCCATGACTGCTGCTTAACTTCATGCTAAAACATCACAATCACACCTAAATTGAATCCAAACTCAAAGCAGCATTTGATGGGCCTTTTCTCACTCATGGCCATAACTCATGCTAGGCTAGGAACGAATTCATCACAACTTCGGTTGAACATTTGTAAGGAGAAATCCTGCAAGATGATCCCCAAGAAACTTATATTAAACTAATCTTCACTATAATGAATAATTGGTTCTAACATGATTGTAATTCCCAAACCGACAAAAGAATGTTATAACAAGAAGTATCATCCTGTCATGACATCATTTATCATATGCCCAAGACATCAAGCTAGCTTCCCACAGCCCAATCATTCAAACCAAATCATCTATTGTATACTGATTTGCTATTTGGTTGATATTTCATCCCACAATACTTCACTACACCAAGATAGTTTATGTAAAATTCTACAAGACTAAAGAGAATATATCACTCAGACATATAATATGCCCTTTAGGTTCTATTAAGTTCAATGGAGAATACTCTCATAATGATTCAAAAAAACTCACCTTAGGTAGTTTATTTTGGGAGTTCAGATGATCAACATGAAGGCGAACATTGAAAGAAGCAGGAATCCATAATTTCCTATCTACATCAACATAAGTTTTTGAAACTATGTCAAACAGAGTACGAGCCCCATTCTCTATAGACTGTAGAATGGAGGCTTCCCTTGCCCTTCGGTGCCTGAAAAGTAAAACACACTAAATCAGCATCATCAATGTCTTCAGTGCCCCAAACAAGGGCCAAATCATATATAGGAACAAAAAGAAGTATAGTTTAGTCACATGTTGGCATCTATGGTATTGAGATGGGATCGTGTAAATGCAAACAAATGGCAATAAGATGTTTTTTTCTGGAACAGGAAAGAAGGAAATAGCCTGAATTTTTTTTTTGGGGGGTGGCAAGAAACAATCCTGAGGTACAGATTCCACCTTCTCAGATAATTGTAATGTATAGATGAAGTCTACAGAGGTAATTAGTATCATACCTGAGGTATCCACAAAGCATATGTTTGGGCCACAGGTTGATTCTTCCATGCATTGGAATCAGCACGTGCGGTGACATGTCCAAGAATTTGTATGTAGTTTGAAAGTAGTCCTGTGTATGTCAGAACTCAGAACTCAGAACAAACTTATGCTAATGGAACTCAGGTTGAGACAACATTTTTCTGGACGCATGAACATGAATAAAACTTGTTAAAGACAGAAGTACAGGAGGAAAGGAGGAAATACACATAAAAAGGTATAGCCCCAAAAACGAGAAATCTCCATGTGAGCTACAGAGTCTTGATGAGCAATATTATGTGGCCTTTTAAACAAAAGGAATGACAATTACCTTCATGTTGCCACCAGCTTTATTGTCCAATGTTGCACTTCCTTGCCTGATAAGAGAAACAAACTTAATTGCAGATATGCCAACATAATACCATTATGCTAACAATTTAACACTAGTGTGATCCCATTATTGCAGATAACTTATATAACATAAGGTCATGAAGTACCTGACAAGTGATAAGCTACCAGTAATATGTTGAAGAATACTTACCCTACACAGTGATCTCCAACAATTAGTGCATTGGTATTAACATGTAAAACCCCCATGTGACCATCTGTATGACCCTAAGATACAGAAAGAAAGAAAAAATAAATGGGACTAAAGAAAGAATATAACGAAACTAAAACTACACAGGATGCACCTTTGTCCTATTTATGATGGGATAAAATATTTTCTATATGTTTCCAAATAGAGTTTTTCGATCAAATTTGACCAACATGTCTCTCTAGTTAAAAAAAAAAAAGAGGTAAACTGAATTCACAGATGTAGTTGCTGCACTTTTATTTGACAGAACTAAATAGTTTTCGTTCAGTATATGGCATGGAACATCAGACAAGCGCTGCCCTTAAGATCATAACAGGAAATGGGTGGAGACAAAAAATTTGAAATATACCCGTGACATGTTTTGGCTATCATGACTTTACATGGAAGATTTGACACAACTAGCAGAAATATAGCCTGTTTCAAAGGAAGACCTACAATTGCAGCATGAGATTAAAGATTTCCTAGAAAGTATTTTCTAGACAGTATACAGGTCGTGGTCATGCCACAGTGTTGCTGCTGGTTTGCCTCTGAATAAAGTCGGGAAGGCTACATTATGAATTTCCATTTAAGTGCTGTTTTTAGCTCCAGGTATCACCACTGTTGTTTATTCAAGCAATCATCACAAATATCGGTGGACATAGATTTGAACTACCACAAATATCAGCATGGACTATTTATCATGTATCTACATTTGAACTAGAAGAAACAAAATGTTTTGTAGCCACCAAGCAACAAGCATTATAGATGTATTATTCTCGACTGCTACTAAGAACCTTTCCTAGAGTTGTCCTTTCATTAGATAGAGCTTGATAGAGCAAATAAAATAAAATTTTCAGAAACTTTCTACTGAATCTTCCTAGGGAAAGACAGTCTTACAGGAGCAAAAACAACTTGCAGTTGTTGGTCACCTATGCATATGTTTTCACCCCCAGCTACTGCAGTATAGCCAATTGACCAATCTCCTGAACAATTGCGGATAAAATAGTAAGGTGGGTATGGGAAATTTTGAAATAACACATACGAATAATGAGATATTTTAAAATACAAGGAAATTTAGGAACTAACATGCTTGATGTAAAGCAGTTGAAGGTAATAAACGACAGTTATAGTCCAAAATAAATTAATAGTGTAAAACAACCAGAACTAAAATGAATACTAATCTAGAGATTCTGGTCAAAGATATGTGAGCGTAAGATTCTATGTTAAATGCATTGGTCCTTTCTTTCTTGGAAACTTTGGGACCACAAATTTTGAAGGATTTGATGCAAGTTGCAGATTAGGAGTTTCTCAAAATGTTCCCAGTATTCAAACAAGATATAAGGAAACCTAGCAGAGGTGATCCCAAAGGTCAATTTTAGCTGAGGTCACGGTTTTCTTTTACTTGATTTGAAACTTGACTTGCTAAGTATACATCATATTGCCCAACTAATTTCAGTGCTTCTTAAAAAAGGGAAGATAGATATGTTTTGCCCAAGTGGATGATAAACTTTACACTGCCAAGAAAAGAACATTACCTTTCCCGATGCGACTCATTGTATTTTTGTGTGTCAAAAGAACAGCATCAGGGTTGCATCTCTGAACAACCGAGAGACCTGCATATTTAAGGAAATGCAGTCAGCTTGCTTGTGCTGGTCCTTGATGAACAAATCGGTATGATAGTAATTAACCCAAAAACAACTACTACAGTGCAACACATGTTTCAATCTTCCAAGATGAAATCTCAATCACTAGGTAAGAGCATAAAACAATTGAAGAAGTACTGAAAAGAACATTTGTAACCATACCATCAACATGATCATGATGATGATGTGTAACAAGGACCACTAACTTCTTTGGAAGGGAATTGACAAGTTCTGCAAGCTGAACATGGTAAGAATTGAAGATGTAGTCATTCATACGAATTGAGGAACCAATCCATGTAAACACATGGCTACTGTATGAACTAGGATACAAAATAAGCACACTTTGCAAAAGTAAAATTCTCAAAAGAAGTCTTGAGATGGTTTTGTCCCCTAGAGTCATTTTTTGGTAGACCCTGCTAATTCTATGGTAATAGTAGTAGATAAATATTCATGTAGCTGTTTTGTAGGTAAGTTCAGAGGCTTTCTGGAAAAAGCCACATCTGATGAAGATAAAAAATGAATAAGATAATAGGATTTACCTGGAACTCTATAACACTACATTATGATACGATTTGGAGAATAAGTTAATACCTTTCCATGAACTTGTGAGCAGCATCCAGGATCTATTAGTAGAGCATCCCCATAAACAACACAATCAGAACATGTTGATCCGCCAGCAGCATCGGTTGCTACTACTACCACAAGATTAGTTGTACGGAAGGGCTGTAATGTGTTACTCTTCATCGGCACAAGTGTTATTCCAGGAGGGTACTCCTAACAAATTATGCATTTCAGGAAAGGAAAGGGAGACAATCTGGCATAGTGGCAAGATAGTAATCTAGTACTATACTAGCTTTATTTTTATGCAAGTGAAAAATATAGAGACCTGGCAGGGCAATGCAGGGGCAACTGTCCAGTTTGATGGCAGCTCTGGCTTCAGAAGTCCAATATACGCATACGGCCCTATGCGAGTACCACCGGGCTTTGCTTCAGAGAGCAATCCCGAAGCACATTCCTTGGACATCCACCTCCAGGAGTCTGCATTGAGCAACATAGGATGGTTAAGCGAAATGCTATATACACGAAATCTGAGAACCTAAGAATTTGACCTTGCAACGCCTCCAGTTTTGACTCCAATGAACCGATGATGAGCACCGTGTTGAGCCCAGCATCTGGGCCAAACTCCGCCGCCTCCACATACTTCAGGAGCCTCCATTCCCCGCACATTCCACTCGGTAAACCGAACTGATAGCAAATCTAGTGAGAACCCATCGTTTAGAAGAGTTAGGTTCGCCAAACTGATGCTAGCACAAGTAGTAAATTCCCCAATTTACCAGTCGAATTGGGGGTAATTGCTAGGCAACACCTAGTAAGCGCGAAACCGCAGCCGCGCAGAAGCTTCACCTGGTCGAGGGCGGCGGACACGTCGAGGCGCGAGATGTCGAGTCGGCCGGCGACGGAGTCCGCGCCGCGGATGGCCACATCCGACCGGAGCTCACCCGCTAGATGCCGCAGGGGCGCCGACGGGAGGTCGTAGAGCTCGCTGTCGACGTAGCCCCGGTACTCCTCCTCCGGTGGGGACGGCGGAGGCGGCTGGCGGACGACGAGGAACTCGTCGGTGGAGGGAATCGTGATTGCCGCCGCGAGACGGTAGGAGGGGGAACCCATCTCCACTCCGGCGATGTGGCGCGGGGCTGAGAGGTCGTCACTGTATACTGGATTTCTTGGTTAGGCGGGTAGTTGCAGAAGGGGCCAGCCTATTTATGCTTGTGCTCTCCGCCGATCCGTGAGGGTGCTGGATTTCTACTTGCGCGGCCCGCCAGATCATACGACTCATTGTTTCGCGCTTATAAACTAAAATGTAAATTTTAAAATTTAATTTAGGAGTGTAGGACACCAGCATGTGCAAGTGTGCAACAAGAGAAAAAAACAACAAACACAAATATAATTGAGGAAGAAACAACAAAGCCCATCAAACCGTTTTGGATAGGGTTACTATCATCCCACGGTTTGATAGTTACCGTGATAACCACGCGGTTATCATGAGATATATCATGATTTAAAAAACTAAAAAGAATACTATGATAACCATAGGGTTTACAAAACATGTAAACCCTGGTACCACTACCACCAGTATCAATGGTGAACACAAACACGGATTGCTGTAAATTCGACGAGCTGCTTTTATTTCCAACAGATGGAAGAAAAGGTCATCTATACACTAGAAACGGTGGCGTCTAATTGCTACAGTATGAACATCTTTGATTCTGACAAATGTCCAAATTCACAACCCTCTAAGCCCCAACCGATTCACAGATACCAAGTTCACTTGCCAATCCAGTTCAAAAAAAAATGCTCACTTGCCACTTGTTTATTCAAGACTAGAAAGATCATCTACCGGACGGAAGCCTGAGGATGTTTTCTTGAATGCCCATCCAGTCACCTGCGTGACTAGCAGATCAACTTGCTGAACTTAGAGCCCGCTCAATCTCTTCCAAAGAACGCCCCTTGGTCTCAACCACATTTCCAGCTATGTAGAGAACAGCAAGAGCGCAAACAGATGCAAATCCCAAGTACACAGTGCTGATTCCGAATTTGTTGACGACGCTCAAGAAGTAGAGGCCAATAAAGAAGTTAGATACCTACAAAGGGGGAAAAAAGAAGCAGATATTGATTCACCGCTGACAGTAGGTAAGGCAATAAAACAACACTGCACTTATCCTACAACAATGATCTCTTTAGTTAGATGAAAGGAGTTTATATATATCAGAAGAGTAAAATGCATGGTGGGTCATCTAACTTATTTAGGTGTCATATAGGTCATTCTACTTTGAAAATACATATTTGGGTCACTAATGTGAGTTAAGTGAGTCATTTGCCAATGTAACTATTCACATAGGATTAAAAAAACTGCATCTAGAAATGTGTATTTGTATTTTTTCTTTTCTCACAGCACTACCAATTCGCAATACACGAAATTAGTGAAACCAAATCATTTCACTTTGTGCCTGTTTTGATGAGTTCTAGTTCTCAATCCTCTTGGTTGCTATCAAACCCTAGGAGCTTTTCGTTTTCACCATGTTTTTTTACACTCAATTATATTGCTAGGTCTGCACATTTTTAAAAGTAATTTTTTCAATCATAGGTGGCATGCCATGTGTAAGGTATGATGATCACATGGATAGTTAGATGAGCACACGACTCACTTAACTCACATTAGTGACCCAAATATGCATTTTGAAAGTAGAGTGACCTATGTGACACACCTAAACAAGTTGAATGACCCTCCACGCATTTTACTCGTATCAGAAACTTGTTTGGTAATTGCAAATTTGATATCTTTAAACAATTATTGTTTATGTTCACTTTCACACAATTTAAAAGATATTCAATTATATAGAAAATCAGTCAAACTAAAATTACAGCTAAACCACATCACAGATCTGTCAAACTTCATCCAACACACCAAGCATAACTTACCCAGTGCATGCCCAGAGATAATGCAACAGCTTTAGCCCTTATTCTGGAGGCAAATATTTCAGGAAGGAGCAATGCTGGAACTGGGCCAGCTCCAAGAGCAAAAGACAGCACATACCTGAATAAAATCGTATTCAAGTTAATTAACAGTTAACAAGGACAATCAGCAAAAGGCCTGACAAAAGCGTATGACAAACCACTTACAAAACAGTGCCAGCAACAGCAAGAGGGCCTGCATAAGGTGCCAAAGCCTTCCAGGTGAAGGACAATGATAGAAGTAACATCGAGGCAGCCTTCAAAGGAAAAACAGTGAATTTTTAAGTAAACTTTCATGTGGATATAGAGAAAGACAAAAAAAAACATGGTTTATCTTAGACAAAGGTATACCATGCCAGAAAAGCTTGTTATCAAAAGGCTCTTCCGTCCTTGCTTGTCCATCAGAGAAGATGCAATCATTGTGCCTAACAGAAATATTCAAATATATATACCATCAGAAAGGCCATTTCAAAGTTGATTCTAAAATACTTTCTAAGCATGGACTAACCAAAAACATTGGCTGCTCCAACGAGGGCACTCGCTGCAACATGAGATGCAATGCCTGCACTGCGGAACACTGATGTGGAGTAATATACAACAGCATTTATACCGGCAAGCTGTTGGAACAAGAACAGAGCTGCGCCGACACTAACAACTGCGGTATGAAAAATAATGTCAGGAACACATCACCAAACAGATGTCTTGATGATTAAATGTTAGGTTTTATTTTAGCAACACAAGAGTAGGAAATCACAATCAGGGAAGATTTCATGATGCAATTTGAGGAATCAAAATAGTCAGATCTGAAACAGACAAAACAAAACTACCTTTCCAATAGCGTTTGCTGAAAAGATCCAACCAGCCAGCATCTGGCTCAGAAGAACCTTGGCCGGCAGCTTTTAGGTCATACATAACTTCAGCAACCTTTTCTCTTCCATATAGTTTTTTAATAGCTGTTTCTGCCTGAGAAAGCTTTCCTTGCTGCAGTTAATCACAGAAGAATCGTTAAGTGTTGGGCTTAAGTTTGAGGTAGAAACATGGACAAGGGATTTGCCACATACAAACCTGGAATAGCCAGCGAGGGCTTTCAGGTGAAACAGCCATCCCAAGAGCAAGCAAAATGGATGGAACTATTGAAATTCCAAACATTGTCCTCCACCTTATTACATACAGACACATACATATGAAAACAATGTGAATATTAATGACCTGCATGTTATACAAAGTTGGTTGCCATTTTTTTTCAGCGCAATGATGTTCTAGTATGCATGTCTGAATCTTTACTTATCTATACGTGTTGAAAAAACATGTTTGTTGCCTCCATCCTCCTCCCATATAATTTAACTTTGTTCATGAATAATCAAAGAAGCAGATTACCCCTTTCTAATCTGGCATGCCATTGCTCCAAAATACAACCGTGTGGTTTGAGTCTTTGAGAAGATGATAAACCAACATGATTGTTTGTGCAACTAGATAATAATGTAAAAGGCACTGAGCAGGAGAAAAAGAACTAGGAAAACACTCACCAAGCAGGGTTTCCTGCCAGAGGCAATCCAGCTACCAGAGCAGCAAGAATTCCAATGCAGATAAAAAGCTGATTAACAGAGCCAAGTGCTCCACGTATTTCAGTTGGTGAAATCTGCAGGTGCAAGAGTAAATAGCTCAGTTGTTGGGCATGTTCAAGAACGCAGCCAGTACTTGTTGAACAATCATTTCAATAATTTGAATTTAACAGTAATCACAACCTCAGATATGTAAAGGGGCACAAGAGCAGAAGATATGCCAATACCAATCCCAGCAAGTAATCGTCCAATAATCATTGTGCGAACATCTTGAGCTGTTGCACTGCAAACGTGTCATGTGTTAGGTTTGTTTAAGAAAGTGTACATTCCTAGTTAAAACACAATTAATTGAATCTATACACACCTCAGGAATGCGCCTACAGCGAGAGGGATTGCATCCAGGATGAACGTCCGTGTTCGTCCAAATTTGTCAGCTAAAGCACCTCCAGTAAAAGAACCTGCTGTCGCACCAGCCAGAGTTGTGCTAACCACCCATCCTAAGCGACAAACAAAATGCATTCTGAAATGTTGCAAACGAATATCTCACAGGATCATACTATCAACTTTTAATGTTTGATTTAGCTGTTGTTCTTAGACCTTTACTCCTTCAAAAAAATAATATTTATATAATCCTTGGCAAAGGTTTGTGAGTAAATTGTTCCAAAATTTGAGATATGTCTTTTACAGAGACCAAGGAAAGAATACATATTAAAAATAAAGCATGGATTTTATATTGACCAAGTAAATGGATGTTCCACCTTGTAACACAGCATTCTTAGTAATTCCAAGGTCTTTTGCAAGATATTCAAGAGCACCATTGACTACTCTGCAGAACATAAATTCGAAATGAGATATCCAGATTTACCAGGTATTGTTATCATCAATTTAAATTCAGGTTACAAGGAATGTGTGGGTGGTGACGGAAAATCTACGCAATTATGACAAATTGGAAACAGCAACACAATACATACCCAAGATGATAACCAAATAAAATAGCCCCCAAACAAGCAACGCCCACATATGGCAGAACACTTCCAGAAGATTTAGCTTGAACCTTCTCCAATGGAATATCCTCAGGGTCAACTGGAAAGACATAGTATTAGAAATCAAGATTAGCAGATATAGTTAAACTACATTCCAGTTTTGACTAGCAAAACTAAAGGTTCACATGAACACCATAAGACCACAAATACAAAACATGCACAATAGATAATGCTACTATAGATGTTTCAAAAAAAATGTAGAACATAAAAAAATTGCATCTAGCAATTCCTGCTCACTTTTTTCAAACAATTTGCACCCTCTTTTCTGGCATTTTCTCTATACTCCCTTGCAATTGAAGCCCATACATAGTACTAACATGAAAATATCACGAAAGGACAAAACAAACAACTCTGATGTCACTGTTTGCGTACACTTGAGCTACAAAAGCATATATGAAGATTAATACTTCAGACGTTTGCACATACCCACACATACACTATGTGCATCTAGAATTGTTTTGCTATTCGTTATGTATCCCATCAACACGTAACCCTTTGGGTTATCTTTTCCAGAATATCAGCCAAACAGAAATACAAGTAATTAACTGAAAGAAATGCACTGTATGCTTGTGACTGACCAAATATGCGTAAAACACGATGCTGAATGTGCCAAGTATTATAGGACCTGGAAAATGCTAGTTTGAGACACTTCCAGAGATATCTAGATTCACAATTAGGTGTTAGGGTTATATGACAACATATGTTCACAGTCCTGCGCTTTGAATGGTCAAGGAACAAACATAACACAACCTTGTACTGAAGAAATTATTCAAAAGCCAAGCTAGTTAGCAACAAACCCTATTGATAACGCCAAAAGGAGAAGCTGAGCACTACACAAAATAGTTGCAGAACTATATCCTATCATCATGGTCATCTGGTACAGCTAATCTTCTGTGAAATACATACTGCGAGGACTATTAAGATGCTTGGCAAGCTGAATCTAACAAGAAGAATGACAAGTCTGCAGCAATGACCACCAAGCACGATCATACAAAATGCATCTAATTTCCATCAACACCTGATGTAATTCACAAAAAAAGTGCTATGGAACACAACATCCTTTACCAAATCCACAATAATCCCTACAAAAAACACGCCCCCTCTTGCACAGAATCTATCGGTAGTTACAGTGCCCCACTGATCCTCTCTCCTAAAACCGAATCACCTTACCACGCCAACCCCAACAATCAAAAGGGCACTGCCCCGAATCAATCCGTGACGAGGGAGGACGCACCTGAGGCCGTGGCGCGCACGCGGGCGTAGCGCGGGCTCGAGCGCGGGCGGAAGAGCCCCGTGACGCCACCCTGCGCCTGCGGCCCCGCCGCCATCTCGACGCCGGCGAGATCCGCCCCGCGCGACCTCATGCCGCAGCATAGCACGCGGTCCGGCATCCGCACGGTCGCGGGTGGTGGCGCTGCGATCGCCGGCGACCTCCGATCACCGCGCGCAGCGACGACGTGCTGCTGCCCGCCGCACTTTACAGCGCAACGAATCATCTTAACGGAGGCTCCCGTCCCTGCCATCGCACACCACCACACAAAACCACTTGCTTTTTTAGAAAAAAAAAACGGAGAGAAAAAAGTCGTCATAATTCGACGTTGACTACCACTGATAAGCTCATTGGGAAAACGATTTTAGTAATAAATCTGAGACCGGGAGCTCGCCACTGTACCTTCGAGTGGAAGCTTCGATTGAAAAATTTCCGCGAGGAAGTCTCGATTTGCTCTCCTTTGCTTCTAGTCTATTGCAGGTGGGGAAGAGGAGGAGGAAGAAGAGAAAGGAGAAGAGTAAGGAGGAAGATGCCTTTCACGAGATCCGATAGTTACGAGAGATGGAAGTAGATGACGGGACGGGATGAGATCGAATTTCTAGTTGGAATTCTTCACCTTTTTTCTCACGTTTTTTTTCCTTTTGGGCACTTTGGGTTTGGGATGCGGATACGTCCACGCGAGGGGAGAACTTGCCGTGCTGGCAACCACGTGTCATCGGATAGGAAACGGCCAAAAGCGCGAACCACCTTTGTCAGTGATGGGTGATAGGGTGACATAGGCTCTGTTCTCTGGGGTGAGTTCCCAACTCACCCCACTCGTTTTTCGCGTGCACGCTTTTCAAACTATTAAACGGTATGTTTTTTGCAAAAAGTTTTTATATGAAAATTGCTTTAAAAAATCATATTAATTTATTTTTCAAAAAAAAAGTAAATATTTAATTAATCATATGCTAATGAGTTAGCTCCGTTTTCGTGTAAAGGAAATTTCTTTCCAACTCATACAAACAAACACACTCATAGAGTACACCGTTATCAAACAAACAAGCAAAAAAGTACCCATCATGTTTCTTATTTGGTTGCCGAATTACAAAATGGTCTTTGAAAAAAACAGATATGTAGCATCTTTTAATTTACAAATCGGATCACTCTAGATCCTTAGACGATTTTGTCTTCGGTTTTGTTCGACGTGACAGATGAGTTAGCGTGAGATCCACATGAGCCCCACATGTCAGTGACTACTTCCCCTTCTCTTTCCACCTCTCTTCCCCTCTCTCCTCCAGTCCTCCTCATCTGAAGCGCGTGATGGCCGACGGGGACAAGGGTCGACGGTCGCACGGGAGAGGAGCGTGGCCGACAATGGGTAGGGAGAACCGGAGGTGCGGGGTGGCCTTCGCTGGTGAAGACGAGCAGGGAGAAGAGTAGCGGCCGACGAAAAGGAGCTAGGCATTGGGGGCGGCAGCGTCACCGAGCTCGACCGATCGCGGCGAGGAAAGCGGAAGCCCATCTCCCTAGCAGCGATGGGCACACGGAGGAGATCGGGGCAGGGCGTCGTCAGTGAGAGCTTGGTAAAGTCGAAGAAGAAGAGGGGGCAGAGATCTGGGAGGGGAAGGAGAGCGGCCCGCCGCTGCCGACGGCCAGCTCCTCTCCATTGGCCGCCGCTCGTAGCGCTGAGAAGGAGGAGGAGGGACACGATGAGTTAGACATTAGGGCGACGGCGAGCGGCAGGGAGGAGTAGTAGTTTGGTGGCGACATCGGCGTGGTTGGTTGGTCGTCGCGTAGATGTCATCTTTGCCTTGATCCAGGGGCGTCATTGCATGGCCGCCGCCTCCCCCTGAGATGCCCACCATCGAGCGACCAGGCCCGACGACCCTTTCCCATGTAGCCTCTCCTCTGCCGCCGCTGCGATCGACCGCCTCGTCGCACCGGCATTTGCCCTGACGACCCCTTCCCGTGCCGCCTCTCCTTCGCTGCTACAACTGGCCGCCTCACCGCGCCGACATCTGCCGCTCTGGACCGGCCCAACGTGAGAATGGGGAGAGTGAACAGAGGAGAATGAAAAGAGTTTGTGTCATTAACATGTGGGTCCCATTTTGACTCAGCCGTCACGTTGGATAAAATCGGAGTCAATGCCGTCACGTCGAACAAAACTAGGGACATAACCGACCAACTAAGGAACTAAAATGATTTAGTTTTATAAATCGAGAGATATCATATATCTGGTTTTTTGGTTCAGAAATGATTTTATAACTCGGCGACAAGATGAGGGACCTGGTATACTTTTCCCAACAGACAATGACTGGCCCATCTCTGTCTGCGAATTCTGGCCCATAGTTGTGACAGGTATTTTGACTAATTAATGGGCCAGGCCCAACATTGTCCACGTCCGTTGGGGCCTTTGGCAACTTTTAGAACAATTGGCCCATGGGTCTTTTGCTCAGGCATGTTCATGTCTTTGATGCCAGAAACTGAGGAAGCTCTTCGCTTCAATTCTCCCTGAAAAAAAGAAAATGTATGCCTGTGTGTGTGTTTTGAGATGGATGCCAGCGTGTTGCTGCAATGCTCTGGGATCTTTATTTTCTCCGGATTTTCAGAGTAATGGCTTGTAGTATCCGTCTCAAGTTGATAGTAACATGCAAATTAAATTTACCCAGCTCAATGGGGCTGTCAGAAGTGAGGTACTGCCGGAGTTCATAATAAGGGACAGTAACAATCTAATTTAAGCAGGACAGTGATAGTCTAATTTAAAGAGCGCTATTGTCTTGCGACAGCACAAGCATGATAGCGTGATTCTTCAGATACGTCTGCCGGGAAGAAGACGGGAGCACTACTAGTAGTATTACAAATTTGACATAAGTGATGTTACTAATTTAAAATCTTAATGCCTGACGTTGTGATCCCTCATATTTCTCCTAGAAATTCCTGTTCTTCTCTGCTTGTCCCTGCACGACGCATTTGCCTTGGAATGCTGAATTGCTGATACGGTCGTAGGACGGTGGTCAGAGTGCGGCATCGATGGACAATAGTCAAACAAACCACCAGGAGACACGCACAGGTCCAAATCTTAGAGGAAAAAGAAAGAAAACAATATAGTACTACCACTCGATATTGGAGTATATCTTTTCATTTGCATGTAGCCAAACACTCCAGGAGAAAAGAAGACATTGGGATGGAAATCCGAGAGCTAGTAGTTCAGTTCAGTAGGACGAAGTTTCAGTGGCAGCGAATTTCGACACAGGAATCGATCGATCCGACTGGCAGTTCACATCATTTCGGCGCAAGTAGACGTCGTATGCACATGCAAGCTACTAGCAGCTGGAAGCTGGTATAGGCGTGTACACTGTACGCAGTATCGTGAGTGTATCCAGCTGCAGCAAATATTGAGCCCTTGATGCCAAATCTGGGGTGTATCTTCGTAGCAATACGCGAGCGTGCATGAACAGGATGTACTGTACCTCGCCGGAAATTTGATCCGATCCATCATCTGCTAGTAGCAGTGAATGGCCTCAGCCCTCAATTGTTTCCATTAGTATATCTCGGTACCCAGCCTAAAATGCAGAGTATTGCACTGTAGTACTCGACGGATCGGATAAAGAAATAAAATAGCCTGGCCGCTGATGAGGAAATAAAACCACACGAGCAGTAAAATCGCTCGTACTCTGAGTGAGGTCTGAAATAGTTAATGGCGTCAGGTGGTCAACAGGCTGGCCCAAACAGTGGGAGATCAGCTAGGGGAGGAGAGGACGTGACAACGTGATGTGCTCGCGTCGCGCACAGCTGCACTAGCGTGGCCGCGTCGCGGGGGTTGGTTGAGAAGTTGAGATGTGAGAGGCAAGGCGCGGGCGGATGCATGGGCGCGAAGTCGCCAACGGCTAGGTTGGGTTTCAAGTTGGGAAAAGGGCGCGGCCAGCTCAGATGGAGCGACAAAACCACCGACCTCGGCGACCGCTTTCCAGCTGCTACCCCACCACCAGCCCACCAGCAGGCAGCAGCAGCGTCTCGTCCATGGAGCGGGCGAGCGCGCGCGCACCCCGCTCGCCCACCACGCGCGGCGCGGGTGAGTGGGTGACCGGTTACCCCTCGTGCGCCAGTATGTGGAGTAATGATCAGATCGATCAACCGCATCACATGGACTACAAAATCGTATACTAACTCGTTACGGGCACGATCGATCAAGTGGCAGTTGAACAGTAACGGCAAAAAGGAAGCCTACGCGGTATACGAGCACGGTGATCAACTCGATCGACGCACAGCCGCACAGGCCAGAAGCTGAAAACGTTCGAGTCAGTCTCCCATCTACTACTAGACCTGCGCGCACAAAATCACAATAATTAACCCCATAAATCGCAATGGCCCGCCGGCCACGCCCGGATCCAAAGACAGCAGCAGCAAGCAGCGTTTTACCCCCTCGCTTCCACTATCCATTTAACGAGTTAATAAATCGAAAAGGTACACGCGCCTTTCTCCATCCATCTACGGCTACTTTCCTGCACGATCCAGGGGCAAAGCACAAGGCAGGCCAGGCACAGGCAGCGGCTGCACCGAACCCGTGCCGCTGCCGCTGCGGCTGCGCCCGAACCCCACCACCATAAAACCCCCCCTCGCCTCCACACCCCAAGTCCCCCACACCAACCGACTCGGCTGCTGCTGCTGCTACTGCACACGCCATTTTTGAATGTGAGAAAGAGAGGGAAACCCAACCAGGAGAGGGCAATGCCGAGGTCATCCTCCTCCTCCTCCTCCAAGCCGATCCTCGGCAGGGCCATGGCGATCCTGGCGCTCCCGCTCACCCCGATATCCAAGGCCAAGGGCCCCATCGCCAGGAACCTGCTCCTCTTCAAGAAGCGTGGCGCCGCCGGGAAGGCTCGCCGGATGTTGTCGTACGGGTACAAGCCTCACCGCCACTACAACTACGCCTACGTCGGGGAGTACCAGTTCTCCCCCTCCAGCTCCCCGCTCATCGCGTACCCTCCGGGTGTCTCGTCGTGGCGGAGGGCCGCCAAGAAGCGGAGGAGCAAGGCGAGGATGATCCTCGCCTCCCTCCTCTGCGGCGGCGACGGCGACCTCGACGTGGCCGTGCTCGACGGCTTGCCTCGAGCCGACGAGCCGCTCGACGCCGTGGAGTGGGGCGAGTGTGGCCGCGACGGCGGCGGCGCGTACGGCGAGGAGGAGTACGACGAGGAGGAGGACGACGACGACGACGAGGGGATCGACGGCCGGGCGGAGAGGTTCATCGAGAGGTTCTACGAGGAGATGAGGCTGCAAAGGCAGCGCTCTCTGGTCCAGCGTCTCCTCTGAATCGAGCCATCCAGCTCTGCTCTGCTCAGTGGCCTCTGCTCTGCCTTCGCGGTGTTGGATCGCTTCACTGCCTCTTCTGCTGCCGTAGCTTCTTGGTAGGATTAAATTGTCGCTGTCTTAGCTACAGCTTCTACATGTTCTTGTTACTTTCTTGCATCGTTTTACCACTGCCGCTGTATTTGTTTATGCCGCTGTATCTGTTTATCAGTCTGTGGGGAGAACTTTCTTTTCCCTGCTTCAATTCAGTCTTTACATTTCCATGTGTTTAGTGCTGGTTTTTGTGTACTACCCTTGTTGAGCTTGAATATTTGTCCGGTGCTATCTTTCTTTTACTCTGATGGCACATTCAGTATACCGTAGTTTCTGTCAGAATTGTTCCTGCATTTGTTTATTTCAAAATATCAAGGAATCTTGGTAAAAAAATATATATCCAAGGAACAGCTAGAATAGGTGTGAGCAAATCATGGAAAAGTTCAGAGGCACTCCAAGGTGCAGAGCCTGATCTCCCGTATAAAATAAGTTCATCGAGGAAGGCTTTTGGGGAAAATGTTGCTCCGAGAACTGGCACTATTTTGTTGTCTAATTCTTGCATGTTTCCTGCAGAACTATAGTTAGTACTCCCTTAAAAAAGTTGAACATGTGCTAATGTAGAAATAACAATTGCATGTTGTTCACTGGGAATTTTATTCAGAAAACCCACCTACAGGCTACAAGACGCGCATTGACAATAAGCGATGAGCACAATCCTCGGCATGTCAACGACATAACAATCTAGAGTACAAAGTATCATTTGTGTATTTGATAGATCCAGAAAAAGTGACTTTCTGCATGTTACAAGTCTGTGGCGTACAATTTCATCAAGTTCTAAACACCTTTATTCAGTCAAAGGGCCGGGATGGTAACAAAGGGTTTAAAACAAGGATGGTACTTTTAACTTGTTTCGATTAGGCAACAAAAGAAAGTCTGGGGGCGCTACGATCTTACATGAGTCTGTACAAAATTTCCTTGAGAGGAATACAAACATATCAGCAGAGTATTATTTATAGGTGATCATCATGTGAACCAGAAGTCTGAACTCTGAAGTTGTCCAGACTATCAACTGGAATCATGTATAGTCCTTTCACCACTGGTCTAATGCAAACTCATCAACGAGAGCCTCAAGTATGTCATGCTCAATTGCAGTGCTGATATCAAATGCTTCCACTTGACATGCATCCCATCTGGGAGTCATTTGGTCCAACTCTTTTTCAGCAACTCGATTGGGTGTAGTTTCTCTAGTTTCCCTCCAATTGCAGATCTCCTTTGATATCTCCCTCTTCAACAGATCTTCAGTCAAACTGAGAGGCAGTCTCAACCATGCCTTGTACCCGCATTTCCCGAAATTGCAGAATTTTGAATTCATTGATTCAATAATGCAGTCGAATATGAAGTTGGTTTGTTGATACTTCTTTTCTTCTGTAAGACCTAAGTTCTTTGACCCACCAAATAAATCCATAATAACTTCAAGCATTTCAATGATAAAACAATGGAGTGATAGATTTGATGTTGTGGTAGACAAGGGGCCATTGCCTAACAGCAATTCAGCATTTGAAATGGCTTCTCTAATGTTGTGGAGCCTAGCTTCTAACAGCTTGAAATCATGTGGCATCAAATTATGTACAGAAGACATTTTATCAATTCCATGAAATATTTCTTCAGTATCGGTCTTCGTTTTATCAATAGACATTGCCAAATCCACAATGTCAGACTCCAAATTAAAGAGCTCTTCCATTTTGTTTTCAATTGACACAAAGTATTCTTTACCCTCTGCAAGGACAGAAAAAATAATAATAAAGAGCCGATCATGGTTCATTCTATCGAAGTAAAAGTATTACCCATTGATCAATGTATTTCAAAGTTCAGCAAACATCCCTGAGTATATGAATAAGTAACTACTTTCTGGTTTAGAATTCAAGATGATACAAATAATTTACCAATTTTTTCGGTTGGACTTCCTAAGGATGAAGTATCATTCGAGAAGCATGCTTCGAGGACTGAGGTTGGACTTGGCTGGTTGGGCTCATTGTTCATGCAAGTAGCAGAAGATTCAACCTCTCCGTCCCTCTGGAAACAGAACAAAAGAAGTCCAAATTTCAGGGGTTAACAAAACAGGTATAGGTTTTCTTTGTCCTAGTCAGGTATAGGTTAACCTATACCTCGAAGCATTAACAGATACCAACTTGGTTCACCATTAGATTTTTCATGGCAAGTCAGGTATAGGTTTCATAGAATAGATTTATCAGCAGAGTTCACTGTTTGAAAAAATGGTACTATGTATAACCATCACATGCTTACTGTTGAAAGCGGCGTTGCCATAATTTAACAAGACAACATTTATGATGTAAAGGCAAATGGCAAAAACTATAAATTAAACAGTTGACATTGAAGCAGCATGCTGATATTTAAACTGACCTGATAACAGTTCTGAAAGTCAGGCGAGTGATCATTGGAATTGCATGCACTCATATTGTTATTTAGACAGTCCACTGCATCAGAGTAGTTGCTATGCTGAGAATTGTATGCATTGGAATAGTTACTACGTTGAGAGTCTGAAGCGTGTGTGTCATTAGTAAGGGCAGAAATGAGCTCTTGAAGCACTGATGCAGTTAATTTTCCTGAAAGAGCATCACTTGATTCAATCCTATCAGACAAACCAAGCTCATTAATTTTCGCTTTCAATAGCCTGCTAAACTCCTCTTTCTCAGAACTATCCACAACATAAGGTGAAGATTCAACTACAGGCAATCCTGTACTACAACTGGTACTAATAACTTGTGTCCTCCTGCACCCTCTCTTCTCTGAAACTTTGCTTTGCGATGAAGTCCTTGTCACTGCGCTCACTGATGAACTAGATGCAAATGCAACTGGATTATTAACTTCTCTGTTACAGGCTGCATTGTCATGGCCTACATTCTTGCGTGATCCCCTTTTTTGCCCAGATACAGTACTGACTGTAATCCTACTTGTGGTTGTGGATGTCAATCCACTCCGGTCAATCGAGCCCCGGCGAGTGCTTCTTTGTGGATTGCTTGAACCCATTACGTCCCTGCGTGTGCTTCTTTGTGGAGTGATTGTACCCATCAACTCCCTTCTTTGACCAGAACCATGGTGTGCAGCTTTCCTACTGCCAGACATCAGTTCGCGAGCACTACCAGCAGCAGGATGAGTGGAACTAACCAAGCTCCGAGATCCAATATTCCCTGCAACATCTTGCAGAGAGTGAGTTCCTCGCTTGCGCAATGACCTCTCTTCTCCAGCTCGAACACCAGCACCACTCGATCTCATTCTGGCACTCACTCTGTCGGCTCTTACCTTATGATCCTTGTGCATGACTTCCACAGTGGAGCTGCCTCTGCTTGCATTTGCATCATCAAAACCCGATCTTAGCACCACTATTGCATCACCACTTACTACGTCTGTAGCATCAGAGCTGCTCATTGTGTCAATGGAATGCTTCTCATGCCTACGGGAAGTAATGGCATTGTCCCACTCTGTCTCCGCCGGAAGAACAGGAGACTGGGCAGCGACCGGCTGCAATCTGGACGAACGCTCTAATGGCAGGCTATCAGAGCGAGACAAGAAATCATCAGGCATACTTGAGCTTTGCAACGCATTGGAGTGGCCATCCATGCGATGCTGCGGGGAGGAGCAGGCATACGCGAGGGCCAACCTGGCACTCGCCCTCGAGCTCGCGCGAGCGCTAGGCTCCAACAGCTTGGTCGCCGCGGCATGCACGAGCCGGCTCCGCCTCGGGCTCCTCGCCGGAAGGTCGGCGCCGTGGTGGTTCCGTGGCGCAGGAGATAGCGCCGGCGGACGCTGGCTCGGAGGCAACACCAGGACCACGTCTGACTCGTCGGCCCGCGGCGGCGCTGATGACACCTCCACCTTCCTCTGCTTCTGCGGCCTCCGCGCCCCCGGGGGCGCGTCGACGGGGCCAGCGGCGGGCCACGACTCGAGGCCCATGAGGCGCGCCACGACGCCCACGCCCGGAGCGGCGACATCGGCGGCGGCGGCGGCGGTTGCGGCGGACAAGCGAGGCGCGGGAGGAGGATGCGGGGTCGGAGGCGGGGACGGGAGCCTGCGCGGGGAAGAGGAAGAGCGGAGCGAGGAGGGGAGGAGCCTGCGCGGCGAGAAGAGGCGGCGCTTGCGGGCGAGGCGGCGGTGCCAGTCCAGGAGGTGGAACAGCACGCCGCCCGCGCAGCCGCCGCCGACGAACGGCGCCGGCCTCTTCTCCACAATGGCCAGGCTGCTCATCCTCCTCCTCCCTCCTCCGTCTCTGCCACCTTGTCAAACCTCCTCCTCCGTCTCCGTGACACTCCGTCACTGGGCCACTACTGATCGTTGCTTCTTCTCCTCGATCCACTTGTTGTTGTTTTTACCGACCTCGCTTCGATTTGGGAGTAAAAAGCGAGGGCGTGGAGTGGTGTTGTAGTAGCTGGCACGCAACGGCAGCTAGCTAATAGAGCTTCGTCGTCCTCCACCTCGGCACGCGCGGCGAGGAGGAAAGGTCCAGGAGGAGGCAAGAGCAGCAGGATCGAGCGGTGGTCCCGCCTGTCAATGAGCGTTAAAAGTTGTCGACCAGGTCTGCCTGCGAATGGCAGGGGTAGGTGATGACAGGTGGGGCCGATGGCAGCTGGCCCCGGTTGTCACAGACGGTGGGGCTGCACACGAACGCCTCGCGCGGAAGCCAGCCTTCTCCGCTCGGGAAGCGACCGGACCTGAGGAAGAAGAGCTGTTACAGTGGATGGCTGGTGGTGGGATGGGGCCCACTCGACGGTGAGGCAGCTGGTGGTCGTAGCTCCGGTGAGCACGGCGGTTGACTGGTGGGTAAGTTCAGTAGAGAGAGAGAGTTGAGATCGGAGGTGGTCGTTGAGTTCGACGGACGGTGTGGAGGGAGCCAAGGGGGAAGCAAAATGGATGGAAGAAGTGATCAAAGATGTGGAACGCTTGGAGCTGCTAATTTAAGATTGTGGTTATAGTACGTGCGAAATATGCGGCTTTGTTTTTTTCGTTTTCAGTTTCTCTTTTCTTCGTGCGGTGTCCGGTCAAATTATTTCTCCCTTCGGAAAGCAACAAAAAATGGAAAAGAAAAAACCACTGACCAAGTGATAAAAAGCTACCTGTCGGATCACCGACACGAGCAAACTCGTCCACTGTCCACATTGCTACTGGAGTACACTGTCAGGATATAATCCATCGCTAATCATCGGCAGCAGATGGCTGCATGCCTTGCATAGATGTTATCGATCCGGGGACTGTACGTACTGTAATCCTTAAGCAACGGTTAGTCGCTGGGGAAACATGACAAGCCGTAGCGTCCACGGAGTAGAGACGAGATGAGAGAGCGAGCGGTGTCCGGTTGGTGGTAGGTGAGAGGAGATCTAAGGCGCGCGGCCGCGAGAGGCGAGACGACACGACACGAGAGTACGACGACTACGCTACGAGACGGCCTCCGGCTTCCGCGTGTGCACGGGCCGAGACTCCACCGGGGCGGCGGATCGTACGTGGGGGAAAGCGATGAGTCCGGGAGTCCCCCACAAGACTGTAGTCCCCGCTGGCGTTTTACTACTCGCCCTGTCACGTCCGTGCAGGTGTGGATCTAGCGGCTCGCTGTGCCGCGTGGATGGATATTGTTGGTCAAACTCGAGCCGATCATGTCGCTGCACTGCACGCCTGCCGGGCGGACAGCCGCGCACAGGGTCTTGACACGGGCGAACAGTACGACTTGTTGTCGGTTCAGATCGATGGGTTTTGCTTTGCACCGACGACCCGACCCCCTGACTTGGCTATTGGCCCATTGCCGTGGTTTGCTGCTTCGGCAAGCAAAGCTTATGTTTTTGCAGCGGAGCAGTGCTGCATTCTGTGTTTTCAGATCGGGAAGTGAGAGTCGCAGCAGCTGGGAATCTCAGTTTGCAAGTTGCGACAATTCGTAGGAGTAGTCCTTTCATTTTTTTGTTCGGATGATTTTCATGGCTTAGGTTTGTTTGTTAGACTTCTCGACTCCTTCCTCTCTTTTCCATGTGCACATTTTTAATCGGTTAAACGATGTATTTTTTATAAAAAATTTTTTATTTAAAAGTTGTTTTAAAAATTATATTAATATTTTTTAAGTATTTTTAGCTAATATTTAATTAATCTCATGCTAATTATTTGCTTTGTTTTGCGTGTCAGGAGACGAGGTTGGGAACCTTGCCTCCCGAACTCAGCCTTAGGTTAGTTCATTCCTGAGAGCAAGAATAATATTGAGCAAGTCAGCTATTATAAACTTACGTGAAAAAGAAAGATAAAAAAAATAATAACAAATACATTAAATGCATAAAATGAGAGAAAAAGAGAGAAGAAGAAAAATTACATATAACCTTATAACTAATCTAGTACTCCCTCCATTTCATATTATAAGTTGTTTTGATTTGTTTCTAGCCCAAACATCATTAGGTTTGACCAAATTTACAGAAAAATATAATAATATTTTCAACACGAAACAAACATATTATCAAAACATATTCAATGTTACATTTAATGAAATTAATTTAGTGTTATAGACGTTGCTTTTTTTAATAAATTTGGTCAAATCCAATGATGTTTAACTTAAAAAAGTCAAAATGACTTATAATATGAAATGAACGGAGTATTATATATGCTGGCTTTGAGCTACTCCCTTTATCTGAAAAGAAAATTCTCTTTTGGCTTGAATCTAGACATACAATGTGTTCTGATTGAAATTCAGAAATAGGTTTTTTGGATGGAAAAAGCATACTATTAAACTTGCTCTTACTCATACTTTCTTGTTTTTTGCGTACAAGTTTTTCAAATCGCTAAACAGTGTATTTTTTATGAAAATTTTCTATTGAAAAGTTGTTGTAACAAAATCTATTAATTCATTTTCAATTATTTTTTAATAATTAATTAATTATATGTTAGTGAGCTACTTCATTTTTCATACGGGAGAAAAAAAATTTCAACTCATTTTAACGAACACAACCTAAACAGGAATTTGGCTGCTTTCAAGTATGTTTCTAGAATGGCTAAAATCTTCTATACCAAAGTTTCTTACATAATCAAACAAATTAATATTTTAAATTGGTAATAATTAATAATCGATTAATTACGTTAATTACACCGTCAAAAGAACATCCCAAATTCTCCCATCCGTCTTTTCATTTATTTTTTCTTTTGAAATGCTATTCGGCAAGCTTTATTCATCTGTCAAAATAGTTCATCGTTCACTGACAAAATTAAAATGAAGCTAGGAGTTTATCGACCCAAATACTAGATTAATTAGATGTTAATTACACCGTCAAAAAACCATCCCAACTTCTTCCGTCCATCCTTTCATGACTTATGAGTTCCATGACTTCACATTTCAGGTCCGGCGAAATGACTTCACAAACATTACTCCTCCATGTCAATTTAATTATCACCTAAGATTATTTTAGTTTTTTCAAAAATAATTATCATATAGTAAGTGTTTTTTCGTTTATTTACGTAAAAAGAAATGAAAATTCCTGAATATGTTGTATGCATGTGTTGGCGTAGAATTTAGACCCGCCTCGCAACAAAACGGGTTCTACGTTTCTACGGTGGTCTGAGAGGTCTGATTAACTCCAGTGCAGGTCCAATGGCTTGCCTAGGTGCGTGTAGGACGTGCCAGTTGATTTGATCTACAATCAACAAGAATAAACAAGTAAACCATGTGAGAAACGATGGCTGATCGGCCGATAGATCAATGCTGCATCATGGAGGCCTGGCCGATAAGGCAAAGCTATATCGGCTTACTTGAAGTAATAATATGATGTAACTGACAAAACAGATCTAATCCCATCGGCCCATGTTAATATGTTTATAACGAATCACTGGAATCGACCGATGAGAATTGCATAAAGGTAAATACACTAGCTAAAACTCTAGTGCGAACTTATACAAGCCAATCGGCCAATATAAATATACCAATCACAGAGAAATCCTAAGAATACCCTGTAACCGATATACTTATATTCACCAATCCGTTTGCATAAGTGGCAAACACATGCAAGGACATAGCCGATCACATGCATTAGGTAAGACCGGCTGAAACCCCGGTGCTATCCTTAATAACAATCGAAAAACAGACTTTGGGTTAAACCTCGAAACACGACTAAGGTCGATAGCAACTCAGAGTGTAGATCGAGAGTTAACACAAAGAAAATCAAGCCGTCGATCGCTTTTAGGAATGGTAGATGCCTTAGATAATCTAGACGAGCAAGCTAATTCGATCATCGTCGGCAATAAACCCTAAAACGAGTTAGCCGCTGCCGAGATAGAATTAGAAAACCGCATCAAAATTAGCTAACACACGATAAACGACGATCACATCGCCAGGGCTTAACGTGCCTAAAGCGACACGCTAGCCCCGACGATGTAGATCGTCGGGTACGAGTTTTTACCTCTGCTCTGGGGAAGCAAGAACTCGTCGGGAGTTAACCTCTTGCGAGGGTTGGCGATGCGCCGAAGGTAGATCAAACTTGGTTGATTGTGTGATTGATTGAGAGAGTTTCTATGTACAAACTACCGAGATATTTATACCCGAGATTACAACACGGTCCGTGTAGGACACGATTTTATCTCTAATTAACAAACAAGTCTTCGCGGCAGACTCTTGCCAAAAATTAGATCTAAACCTACTTGATTTACAAGATATAATTGCCTAAAACCGAGCCTTATCTCTATTTGGCAACCACCTTAAAGTTTATCTCGAGCCCAGACCAAGCCCACGCTGACTCTGTCAATTTCCAGCCTCTATCGGCCGATGACCATATTGAATCCATATCGGCCGATACGCTCTTCCTGGTAACACCTCTCCCAGTCCGATACGTCTTCCGAGTCCGATACGAAACCTGGTCTGACTCTAATCCAGCCCTTTTCTCCGCGTCGGTTTCTTCTCCCTTCTCCGGGCCGATTACGAAAATCTCCTGTTAACAGCATGCAACTAGCCAAGATTAATTGTTATCATTAAAACTCTACGTAACACTTAAAGCATGATACAATCCGCGGGACATAAAACATAGATCATCTTAATCGATAACAATTAATTTTAAAACCATAAAAGATTTGTTGTCCTTAGTGTTAGCATCGTTAGATGATGATCAAAATAATTATTATTTAGGTTAATTGTCTAATTAATTAATTAGAAGACTCAAAATATTGTCGCCCTCCATTATTGCCTTTCGCGGCAGTAAGTCCGGCAATTGTAGGATTATTAGTTTACCGTCAAACAGTGAAAAAGGCCGGATATATATAATTTATGAAATTTTGAATTTTTTTTAATAAAACTTGTTAGGATCACCGAATCCTTAGCATTGCCGCACCTTGAGAGTCGAGAGTAAGCCCCGTACGACTGTACGGTGACATGTGCAAGTTGTTTAGGCCCTACAAATCAGAAACCTCAAATCTTAATTATGTAGAGTAATTTTGTGGTGAGTGATGGAGAGAATATCAGTTCCTACCAAACAGTTAGCATCGGCAGCACAATATTATTTGGTAGCATCCGAGATTCTCTTGTGAGCGATGAGTCTGCCACCCTTACCATCAACTCCCCCTAAACTGACACGTGGGACTGGCTGAAAAAAAGGCATTTTCACTTGAAAATAAGTTATAAATTGTTTTCTTATTTGAATGTGTATGTGTTTTTTAATTCTGTAACAGCGTGTTGGCAATTTGCTAGTAATAAGTACACTTAATTAACGATATAAGTAAAATTTGCTACCAATAAGTATGCTTAATTAACGGCACAAGTAGAATAGAAGCTCGAACTAAAAGCAGAATGGCACAACAGGCCTAATACTTGAAGGTGACTCGACTGAACCAGATGTAATCATATTCCGTGAGTCATCGTGACTGACAAGTCTGTCATCATACCCTCGTCCCCAGATCCCCTTCTGTTTCCCTTAAACCTCATATGAGTGCATTGCATCATTTTGTTTTTAATTGCATCCATCATTGGGTCTCTCTATCACATTCTCGCTAGAGATCATCATGCCTGTCCGGCAAAACAGATTACTGTATGCTGTATCTACAGCTGTAGTAGTAATAAAACCTGAACCTCGAAGTCGAAAAAGAGAGCGGCAAGATGGCTCGCTTTTTTCTCACTCTTTCGCTCGTCCCTCGTGATCGACATGCTCCAAGATCCAAGAGCCATGATTTCTTATTGCTCGGGTGGTTAGTGGCATACGCAGTGTGGTACTCCAAATCCAATCAACTTGCTCATGGTCGATGCAAACCTGTCAGATCTTCCCGTTGTAACGTGTTACACAATAACGATGGAAAAAAGTACATAAAAGGTCTCTCGTCTTATCATCGAATTACAAAATCGTTCCCTAACTGTAAAACTAGATATATGTCATCTCTTAATTTATAAAACCAGATCACTTTGGATCCTTAGACGGTTTTGATCCTGGTTTAGTCTGATGTGACAATTAAGTCAGCGTGGAACCCACACGTCAGCCTCTTCTTCCTCTTCCCCCCTCTCCCCTCAGCCTGCTGCTCTTGTCCGCTCATGCTGCTCCTTGCATTCTCCACCGCCAGCATCGCCAGCTCTTCCTGTATGGACGCCGACAGATGTCCGCCGCCGTCATCACTGCAACCGCTGGACGAAAGTGATCTCCTCCAGCGACTGCGCCCACTCTAGCTACAACTCCAGCCGGTGGAGGAGGAGCCACAAGTTATGCCATGTCATGGCCCTCTCCACGCCACCACCGCGACGATGTCTGGCTCGTTGGGAGGTCAAGGCAAGCCACCACCGCTAGACGCCTCGAGGTCTTGCGAGCTCACCGGCGACGACGACTGCCAACGTTGCCCCTCGCGCGTTCCTTGGCGTGTAGAACTCTTCCTCACTTCGCTCCGAATCCGTCTTAGGCTGAGTTCGGCACTCTGAGCTCCCAACACCAACGGTACGCACGGAAAACGGAACGGTCCATTAACGCGTGATTAATTAAGTATTAGCTAATTTTTTTCGAAAATGGATTAATTTGATTTTTTTAAACAACTTTTGTATAAAAACTTTTTGCAAAAAAAATACACCGTGTAGTAGTTTGAAAAACGTGCGCCGGTGGCAAACTACTAGTACTGTAGCGCTGAGAGAACACTGCCGAACTCTCGTCGTCGTCCAGTCAGACGAGCTTGACGGCCGCCTCGTTCGCCTCGTTCGCCTCGGCTTTAAGGAACCATGCAATGGGCCGAAAACTCTAGCCCAACCTAGATCACCGTATCCGGCCTGGCCCAAATTTCCTTGCGGCCCACGTACTCCATCCTTCCCGTGGGATAGAGATATTTTCATTTTTCTCCCTCCGAAGCAAAACGAAGGGCGGCTAATCTGAAATCTCCTCTCGCCCTATCGGTTCCGCTCCTCCTCTCCCCTCGTCATGTCGCTCGCCGTGGCCACTCCCGCCTCCGCCCGCCTCTCCCCGCCGACCATCTCCTCCCCCGACCACCGCCGCCGCCGCCTCCCCTTACCCGCAGCCACCCCTCTCCGCCGCCGTATCGCCGTCGTCGCGTCCGTCCCCGACCCCGCGGCAAGGCCCGCGGAGTACACTCCCTGGCTCATCGCCGGCCTCGGCAACCCCGGCAACAAGTACCACGGCACGCGTCACAACGTAAGCGGATGCCTTCGGTCGTGTGCCCCTTCCTGCCCGATTTGAGATGCTCCACCCTCTCACCGCTTTGTGCTCGCGTTTGCGTTTGTGTGATTAGGTGGGGTTTGAGATGGTCGATCGCATCGCGCGGGACGAGGGGATCACCATGAACACGATCCAGTCCAAGTCGCTGCTCGGAATAGGTACCATATTCTCTTGTTGCAGTGAACTGGACTATTTTGTTTCATGCTAGGGATCTAGTTGTGCAGTAATGTCTGCTGTTGCAACTGGTATCTAACTTCGTACTTGGTAACAGCAGCTAGACCTACATTCTAGCTGAAATCACAGTAGTTGAAGCAATTGATTTGGTGCAGAAGACCACATTGACCTTTGTATGAGTTATTGGGATGGCAATTTAGAGTTTGCTGACGTAAAATCATGTTTTCAGCAAGTTTTAACAGAACGAATTTAATGTTTTACCGGTTACTAACTTAAGTAAAGGAGGTGGACAAACCAAGATGGTAATCATGGCTAGACTCTTTATTTTAAATAGGTGAAACCCCGCGCGTTGTTGCGGATGTTTAGTATGATAGCTAGATGACATAAACTTACATAAGTTGATATGGTTTATGATAATTTAAATAGTATATAGAATGATGATCCAAATGTAAAGGTAATGTGATGTGGCTTTATGAGAGAAGAAAAGGAGGGAGGTAATTTGGACCATAGATTAATCATCTAAGGGCTAAAAATAATTGATGTGATATGGCTTAATGAGAGAAGAAAATAAGAAAGATAATTTGGATCATAGATTAATCATATAAGGGTTAAAAACAATTGATGTGATATGGCTTAACGATAGAAGAGAGAAATAACATTAACTAAGTGAGGATGAACTATATAGGTATATAGGATATTATAAAAAATGATGGAGAGATATATTGAAATATTATGTAAATTATGTGGGATAATGATTTAACATGCTTGTATTTTAATGCTCTAAAATTTAATAATTTATAGAATTATATATAATATAGCATGTTTGCATGATATTTATGATGTAATAATTGTTAGTGGATGATGATGTGACATCTTTGCATGTTAAACTTTAAAATTTAGTGGATTGTAACTTTATGGTAAGATAGGATTCACCTTGTAAATTTGTTGTACATTACTAATCTATTAATATATTAACACAGTAGGAGCCTCTCCTACTGTTTCTTGTCAAAAAAAAAATGGAGGGAGTATCAATCTTATGCTGATATGGAACCCCTGCCTTTTCTACTCTGAGTTCTGTCCTTGTGGAATACTGGTGGGGATGTTTTTCATGAACTCACAATATTTACTCCAATTTCAGTAGTTTTTAGTTTTAGCGAAACTGGATTTCGTTGTCTACTCCTTTTCTCCACTGCCTTTTGCTGTTCCTCCAAATCCAACTTAAGAAAATTTTCTTTTCAGACTTAAGATTCAATGAATCTAGGCACTGTATCCTTTGGCCTTTTGTACAGGCACAACTTATTTTTTTAGGATAGCACAAGTTATTTAATTTGATTGCATTTAACTGTGAAAGTTCTAAGAAACAATCTTCATGTTTAAGAACAATCAACCATATATTTCTGCTGATTGACTGGAATTTTGTTTGGAAGTACCATCCCATATGTTGAGCTAAAGCCAAGTATGCTCATGTCGTATTTCTGTTTGAAAAGCCAGAATTTCATATTTGCATTGGAAGTTTAATTTGCAGATTGGATATCTGACCATTCGATCATGTTTGATCTACAGTTGCGCTGAGCTGTCGTTTCTTTCATTCACATATAATGATCACAATATATACTGTACTACAGAGGATCATTGTTAAAATTGCCCTCATTAGTGCTCTCATGCCTTTGTTTAGTATGAGTAATATTGTTCAGATTGTTGGAGCTTGGAAGTACTAAATATGTGCAGCAGCATATGTTTGGTGCACCAATTACTTCTGAAGGAAGTATAATGACCTCTTTCATCGAAGTTTGTCTAGCCCACTGAATAATTTTTCTTGCTGGAAGTATAGTCTCATAAACTGCAGTATGTATAGCAGTCAGTGTCATAATCTTGTTATCGATATTCTAAATTCCTGTTGTTCGGTGGAATTTTTGTGCAGGTTCAATTGGGGAGGTGCCAGTCTTGTTGGTAAAGCCACAATCATACATCAACTACAGTGGGGAGGCAGTGAGTTCTTACTATTGTTTTTTTTAATTTGCAATTATTAGCTTGTGAATAATAAAAAGCAGTTTCATACTGGCTACTACAAATAAAGGCTTCTTTAGAGGGCTCTCCCTTATTGTTTCCCCATAAAAAACATTTATCTGCAGGTAAATTACTCATAGAAATAGCGGCCTCTTATTTTCAAAAGAAATGCAACATATTTATGTGCCAAACTTTGTCATACACGACCTGTTATAAGATATTCAGGGCAACTGAACTATGAACTTGACTTTTTGGGTGTGTTTGGTTCTATGCCAATCTTAGCCAAGCCAATTTTTTTTGGCAATGGCAAGATTTGGTCATACCAAAATTTTGGCAAGGTTGTTTGGATTGTTGCCAGTTTTTTTTTTTTGGCAAGACTACCTAGGCTTTGATTTGTATTGCAACGAAAAGGATGCCAAATAATTTGGCAATGCCAATTTTTTGGATCTAAACCAAATGAATGCAAAAAATTTGGCATGCAATTTTTTTGGCATGGTTGAGTTGGGCAATGATCCAAACAGGCCCTTCATTCCTTTTGTTGAAAATTATTGCCTGCTAGCAATGTCGACAAAAATAAGATCAGGCAAACACAAACCTTTCCTAAATCTTTGATCAAAAGTTGTATTGTTTAGCCCCAGGGTATTGACAAATTAATTAATAAGGAACAATATGAGGCTGAGGGGATCTTCAAGTTCTATTTCTACCTTTAGACACTCTTATTCATTAATGGTAACTTTCAAAGCAGAAGTGCTTTGAATTGGGAACATGATACAAAAGGAAAGCACCAAATGTTGATAATATTTGGAATGAATAAAAAATATACCTCAGCATATAACTCCTTATTTCTGCTCTTTTTTTCTTAAAGTATCATGCATTATGTCTTATGGTGAAATGAGACTACAAATTGTTGTTAGGACTTAAGGATCACCTGTTTTCTCCATTCTAATGTCATATAATTTCCTGCAACTTCTCAAATCACCCTGTACTATCTTGTGAAGATTGGACCTCTTGCTGCCTATTACCAAGTACCATTGCGGCACATCCTTGTGGTAAATCTTATCACTGTTCTTATGCTGATTTATGGCTGGTATTGCATAGCATGTGCCTGCAACTAACATCAGTGTGATCTGTTTACTAAGATTTATGATGAGATGAGTCTACCCAATGGTGTATTGCGTCTTCAACGGAAAGGTGGTCATGGTCGCCATAATGGGTAATATCCAAGTTTCGAAATATCTTACCTTTCTCAATATCGTACTTGAATGTGTCTTGATGAAATCTTCTAAAAGGTGGATAGCTGCATTGGGTTTAAATGCTTCAATATGCTTCATCTGTTCAACTTTACTCTATATAGAGAAAATTGTTAATTTCTTTCTTGAGAGGCTCTATGGTATAGCCTATTAGTTTGCTTATAAGTATTATGTGTTTGACATAGCTGTCTATGTGGTCCAAAACTCCTAGACGTTACCTTTCAATCCAATACCCTGACTTCACTTCACATTAACCAGTTTCTGTGAAAAACAGCCTGCAGAACGTAATGGAACGTTTGGACAGTTCCCGTGAACTTCCTCGTTTATCTATAGGTACATCACTATGTTCACCATACCTTCTCTGGAAATTCATATTGGACCAATATTGAGCTATTGACTGCTGGATATAGGCATTGGTAGCCCACCTGGCAAAATGGACACACGTGCTTTTCTTCTGCAGAAGTTCAGTTCAGAGGAACGGCTGCAGGTATTGCTTTGCTCTATGTTTTAGTGTTTTGTAGAAGATATGCCATATAGTTTGAAAAACTTTTTCCTGTAATCTCTTGTCTGCTGTGACCTATTTTTTCTCTGCTTCACCATGTTCTTCCCTCCTTTCGCTCTCCAGTAATGCTCCAGTACAGCTGTAGCAATAAAAGGTTAGTGCTATTATAAATTTATTATAATTTCATCATAAAAGGATAAAAGATGTAGGAAATAGGAAAAAGATAAAAGATGTCCTACCATTTGGTTCGATTACCACAATCAATGCACATTGATATTGGATGTAAGTTGTAATGTTCCTACTTTGTAGAAATGATCATGTGCGAACACATCTTATTTATGTACAAAGAATAAGCTTCCAGGTTTTTTTTTTGAGATAAATAAGCTTCCAGGTTGAAGAGACCAACACTTTGGAGTACTACAACTAGATCCCCCCCAACCCCCCAACAAAGAAAAAGTTGGTTCTGGAAAAGAACATTAGGGATCTTACCTTTTGCTTTGTCATTATAAAGAAAAAGAACTGCTGTTAGTTAAGCCTCAAGTTTTCTCATTTTCCATTGAGCCTCCATTTTCTCGGAGCAACTCTATGATATGGTTGTTGCTTCTTGAATAGTGATCTAAATTTGTTCTGTAAATTTGATCAAGATTGACACTGCTTTGGAGCAAGGGGTGGACGCTGTGAGAACTCTTGTGTTGAACGGTTTTAGTGGAAGTATTGAGAGATTCAATCTGGTTCAGAAGTACAAGTTCCACAGTGTTTGAGAATTGTTAAGAGGCTTGGATCTACTTGCCGAGGACACATAAATACGCATCATCAATATCATTGGAAGTGTCGGACGTGGTACTTTGCACAATCTAAGTAAGTGCACTAAGTTGCTTCTGCAGTATCCTATAGTTTTGAGGATGCTAAGAAACTTGCAGGGTGTATATAGGTAGAGTACTTTTGCATTCTTTCCTTAGAGCAAGTTTAATAAGAGAGGTAATTGCGACCTGTAATTTTGTTCATATGTAAGCTACTTATTAAGTAAGAGGTAGCATATATACACCACCTCTACACTAGCTTTATTACAGTAACCCCAATAATCTAAAAGTATTTTCATTTATTTCTTTGTTCAATCTACTTTTCTCTTTTCATATAGGGTTTATATAGAGGTTGCCGCTCCTCCTATCCTTCTTCCCTTCTCTCCTTCATCTCATTATGTGAGCCTACATGGCATCTTGGGGCAAGTGCTTAGGGGTTTATTATACTTGCTCTTAAGAACACAAATTGTTTACTCAAATTGGAAGCTAAATATGTTATTTTGACAAAGTCTAGAATTACTTGTCACTTCTGTAGGTTAATGACGAAGATACTTTAGTGATGTAAAAGAGTAAAGAGTCATTTCTTTTCCTGCTTCCTAAATCTGTGATTTTGTCATGCAAATAAATGGTAGCTGTCTTTGTTGGAGTGGATCATCTGCCTGCAAAGTGATCGTATAGGTATTTTTATTACTCCGGCCGTACAACTCATTTTCATCAACTTGATGTGGTAAAGTTGTTTTAGTAGTCTGGCATGTTATAGACTTATAGTTATACATGTCTATGCCTCGATGTTATCTTGTCATTAAGAAACTTAAGGAAATCCTTAGCAAATCTTTGATAAGGACTTGATATTGAATATAGTTTTCTATTTTCTTGTACTGATATGTCAGTCTGAACTCGTGAGGCAGAGTATGGGCATAAAATTCTCTTTATGTAAAAGTTATCTCAACTTCTCGCATCAGTTAACCTATAGTACCATCTAGAAGAAGAGTCAAGCTGATTTAACCCTCTACTGTTCAGGGCTAATCTGTAACTTTTGGTGATTAAGTTGCACATGTTATCTTATGGTTAGATGCCATCTGCAGCTCTCTTGCAACCAATACTCTAGCTTAGCTTAAAAAACTAGGTCTAGAACATTGCGATTTGTGATAATTTAAGGAGGCGACATCTGTTAGGCTTTGGTTAATCTATTTTCAAGTGATGATAGGATCCTCTGGGTGTTAAGAGTACATGAAGGTGGAGATTATAATTGTATCACCTTCTCCTTTCATGCCTTGTTTCCCTATGCTCACTTTGTTTCTGCAGTCATCCTATACTTATATCTATGCGTGCTAATCTGCTACTAAATGTGCCCAAAGCCACAAAATTTACTGAACGCAGTTGTTTACCTCTTAACCTGGGGCCATATATTTTTAGTACCATGCATGAAATGCAAAGTGCATAAGCTGAACATAGAAAATAATATATTATCTGGTGCGAACATACATAACACTAAAATTGCATCTTATTGTTTTCCTTTTTTTGTATTTTTGGTGGATAGTACCATGGAGCATGAAAAATATCATTTGTTTGTCAGTTCTTGTAAATTCTAAATTGATTTCTTTATGTGGTTCATACTTTCTAACAAGAAGAAAGGCAGTGAGGGAGCAATGGGTGAGGAGAGCATCATAGGGTAGAGAATGAGGATACAAGGAGTTGAGCAAGAAGGCTAATAGTTTTTCTTTTTTTTCTAAGGTGGAATGCCATGTGGGCTAGCTCTGTCCAGCATGCGTTATTGTTATCATTTGATGAGGCATTTAACACACTTTAGTGACCCCTCCATCCCACACACTTGCAGTAAGTTTTTTTTCTGTCTTAAATGATTGCTTGATTAATGTTGGAGGCATGTTATGAGAACCTTCGACCGAACCAGCTGAAACACATACCTATAAGCAGCGAAGACAAGCGTCAAGTGGCGAAGCACCTGCAAGCAGCGAAGACAAACGTCAAGCGGCAAAGCACCTGCAAGCAGCGAAGACAAAGCACCTGCAAGCAGCGAAGACAAGCGTCGAGTGGCGAAGCGCTATCCTGTGGCGAAGCTAACACGACCGTAACCAGGTCCTCTAATCAAGAGGACCCAATAAACAACTTAGGAAAGGATCTTCAGGCTCATGGCCTGTATGATGGAGGCCAAATAACTATTATTACTCCTGTAAATGTCTTTATTATAAGGATGGTTGTGTAAACTCGTATACTAAAACCTTAGAATAGGATTACAAACCTAGGGCCGCAAACCTATAAATAGCTTCTTGGGAGCATGTAACAGGGGATCTAATTTTTTAAGAAATAAATACATTTTTCACTTTACATTTTTCACCTTCTCGAGTAAAGCCTGTCCATCGGTAGACGTGTTTGTCCATCGACAACAATTAAATTTATGGTTATGCATTGCATTGTCCTGCATTGAAAGTATGTGAAAGCTAAAGGAAATAAGCATGCACCCATTCAAAGTAAGATACAGTAGCTCTTGGGTTCTTCGTTCATATCAAATTAAAAAAAAATCATTGCTGTTGAATTACTATTATACATTGGTCCAAAATACCCGCGTTTTAGTGACAGTTTATAAGCTGCTACTTCCTCCTTTTAACATTTCTAAATCATCACTTAAAATATCTTGTGAAAGAACCATCTAGAGGTGAATGTCTCATGCAGTGGAAATTCCATCTTATGATGACCCAAATGTGTTGTTCGGTTCTTGCTGGCTTATAACGAAGTGTAATATTTACTTAATTAGTTCTTTTTACTAGTACATCAAAGTGAAAATGGAAAGAACTAGTCCAAGTGCAGTACTACCTATGTTCCAGAAAAGCTAGAGATAACTTGTGGTGTGATGTTACCAATAAGGCAATAACCACCAGGTGATTTGTCTAATACATCACAAAGATACGATATTTGTCAAAGGCTTATTTTGACCTTGGTTTAAAGACCAAAAAACATTAGTCTAATTACCTCACTTCCACTACTTTCTGCTAGGAAAATTCCCTCCGCCTAATTCTTTTCTAATCACCAAGTGGATTCCAAAGTTTTAAAGATTATATTATCTAAAGCTCTTTCCTCCACAATCACGTTACCTAAACTACTTGCTAATCCTTTTTTTAAAGCCATCACAGAAGTAGGGTATGGAGTAATCATACATCTAATCCATGTGCATCCATCTGTTGATCACTCGCTCACAGAGGCGCATTAGATTTACCAAGTGTCGAGATTGTAGCTGCATTAGCTTAATTCACGGGCTATGCTGGATCCCTGTTTTTAATATTTTTTGCTGTGACGATTAATCGTAGTGCTTGGTTAAGCTTTGGACATTCTAGATTATAAGATTTTGTTCTAGGTGTTCCTTTAATCCCTCAATGCATAATTAAGTATACTGGAGAATCACTTCACATGACTTTAAGTGAAATCCACCCAATCTCAAGTACTTATTTTTATGGAGTAGGTAATGTCACTTGGCATACTAGAATATAGTTTATAGTCCTTGCTCACACTGCTGGGTTTATTAATTAGCTTTGAAACTTATACTTAAGGAAGACATCAGACCCAATTATTAAGCCAAACCATTCTTTAATCCCCCGTGGTGGCCCAAAAAGCACTTGTGGAGAAAATAAAGAGATATGGTTACTAACTTGAGTGTTATATATACACACATTTTTATATATTTCCTAGGAGCAAAATGGGTGAGGTCATCCTGGGGATTAAACTACGTGCTTAACTTGTCATCATGAGCCCAAAAGAAGGATTTTCCTTTGAGAGCACAACTTGGTGCGGCCACCTTCTAGGATTCGGGTGATCTTAAATGTTGCCAACTTTGTGCTTGCAATCAACTAACAAAAATGTTGGGGATGTGACCAGGAGCCTTTGTTGAGGCAACACAACAAACAACACAAACATGGGACCTAGTGTGTCTAACTTGTAATCAAGATGCAAGTGACATGCATTTGTATCTTATCAGCACCCGTCAAGGTTACTAAGTGGTGCTTTCCTGCTGCTGTGATTAAATGAATGGTTCACATGCGTTAGGTACTCCATGGAGTAAGATGCCGTGACTGCCGTCTAGGGAAGCCTTGTGCAAGCCATATATACAAGGCAGTGGCAAGCTTTCTTATCTCCTTTTTATTATGCCCTTGTTTGCAGTAGCTTTGTAGAAGATATTTGGATCAAAACTATATTTTTCTGTTTGTATACTTGGATAGTCAACTTGATAGATTTTATTTTCTAGTTGCAAATAAGGCTCTGTATTATATTAGAGAAGCAAATATGCATAACCAGCTCGAATTTATCATATATCTGCCATGAACTTTAATAGTGATAAATCTGTGTTTTCTTTGCCTTGAGGGTTAGAGAATGTGTAGATGAGGTGCTCAGTGCACTGCAGTGCAAGGTGGAGACCACTGTAGCAGCAAAAGCTGTTGACCTATGCAACACCCAAATGAAGTTGTCCCTTGTTGGATAGCCTCTAATCTTTAATTGGGGGGACACTGAGATGATTCAATGACCCTATGCTTGTTTTTGGTCATAAACTAGGAAGTAGTAATTAGTAAGTGGAACGACACAAAAGAAAACGGGTACATGCATTTTATTCCCTACATTTAGATAGGACATAATCAAATACGGGGAGATAATTAATATTGACATGTACAGAGATATATGTAGGAACTCACTCTTATTGTGTTCCTAAAAGAACTTGTCTAAAACCAAACCTGGAGGTTCATGACAATAATACAATTGTTAAACTATTAAAATTATATCCAGTGCTTATGTTTGAATTCAATCCTGACATAATGCTTTCTAGCACCGTTTTCAGATTACGATGAATACTGACACTTCTGTGATCAAATCTTAATAATTTGAGTAAAGATGAATGTAACTGTAATACTATTTTATTAACTCAACTTGCAAAATATGATCAAGTGCCTCTGCATATTATGATCAAGTGGATTTTTTAGTTAACTAGCTTGCTGAGTCATTGAAAACCTGAAACTCATCATACAATGCATGTGCATTTGCTGGTCGACTAGAATGCATATTAGATTCTTTGCGAGCATAAACTATTGATATTAGTGAAGGAGAACTTGCATATTAAAAGAAAAGACCATCTGTTTTGCTGCAAACTGCAGTCTGCAAGGAAAGCATTTAGAATGGCTTGCCTTCCAACCGTCCAAGCTTCTTTCAGACAATTCCTCCTGGAATAAAACATATTAGATATTCCAAAAGTAGTTGGTGTCTTTTTATGGGGTCCTAGAATTGCTCATCCTATAAGGAAGCTCAGAGTATGGAAGGACAGGACAAGTAGATGAGGACTTTTGAAGTTAAAGAAGCCAAACTTTCTTTATAGAACGTAGCAACTTGGCTCCTCTACATTTTTGTATTTTGCTAGAAAAGTCACTAGCATGGGGGATGGGTTAGAATCAGTCCTAACAAGTTACTTTTACTGCTCTCTTCTTGTTCGATCCATACATGGGAGATGAATATTTTTGGCTCAAGTTCTGTTCTATGAGATTGGATGGTTGATCATAATGAATATGTATTTTTTTTGTTCCATTATTAGATACGTTACAGTCCTTTAAAATGATATAACCGTTTGTGGAAATAGCTACATTTCTTCAGATTCATGGAAAAGTAGCTACTGTAACTGGACTAAAACAGTGTTTGTATGGACAAATTTGTTGATAAAGCAATTTTATTATCTTTGAGAAGATACCGAAAGATACTGTATTTTTTAAATATAAAAATATGGTATCTCTAGGTACTAGGTAGCTCGAGATACTAAAATTTTTAGTTTAAAATGTTAGCACCTCGAGGTACTTTCTTAAGGATGATAAATTTTTTCTTATTGATAACTGACTATTTACAATTAGATGGTTGGACAAATGGACATATCATTGAGATCGAACCTAGCTAATATTCCTTCTGTGTCAAGGCAATTGGTATTCATTTCATGTCATCTTGCCCAGTTATTCCCTGTAGAGTGAAGGGGTCTCAAAACCGAAAAATTTTACCATAATTGAAAAAGTATTTCAAAGTATCAATATTTTACACTAAAAGTTTTAGTACATCGAGGTACTGTAGAGGTACCATATTTTTACAGTAGAAAATACGGTACCTCACGGTACTTTTTCAAGGATGATAAAATTGTCCCTCAAAACCAGATGAGGGTTTGAAATGAAATATGACTAGATCTGACTGAAAGGAACACTTCAACCACTCTGTTTTGGGTATCTGACAGGAAAATTACTATAGTAGATAAGAACCCAAACAGGTTTAGTGGTCCTAATAATTCAAATTGGACATGTACAGGAGTAGGATCTATCTCAATTATATCATGCATGGTGGTCACATGTGTACAACTTTCCTTCCTCACATCACTGCTTTTCTGAAATTTGCATCATATTGTGTGATATTGTTGATGTTTTTGTGTTTTCCATGCATTAATTTACATTCTAGAAAACAATCTTTTCTATTTTGTTCTCTGTTTCAAGACAGTCATCTAGGAATTCACGTGAATTGGTACATCAATTTGGCATATCAATTATGCTGTTCTTCGTACTCTAGAAACTAGAAACGATTGAGCTGTTGGGTTAGAGTTAATAGAGTTGTTTACTTGGAGATTCTATGCATTGGTTGATTTAGACAGGTGATTAGTCTTGATCCTATAATTATTTACAAACAAAAACTCCTTCGTCCATCTGTTCAGAAACTGTAATCACAATATGAACTCGTGCTGGGTAGAATAATTCTAAGCGAAGCTTGCTTTAGTTTTTGTCTATTAATGGTCTCGAGCTCATTGTAAGCCGATAATTATGCATGATGTGAGTAATTATTGGCTCTTACAGGAATATTCATGAGCTTTGGTTATTGAATGCTTGTCTAGATATGTAGCACCGTTTACAAAATCGATCAACTGGGGAGGGAAGATTCAATGCATGTGATGTTTCTTATGTAGCGTCTGCTAGTCTGAATTAGAATCTAGGAACTGTTACTAGCTTTGTATATCAAAAGTTTATCATCTATCTATTACATATATTTGTTCGTTAGTTTTGTACAAAATATTAGTTTAGGTTACAGATGTCAATATCAAATAAAAGGCAGCTTTGTTGAAATGAAATGGGTTATCAGGTTAACTGATTCATAAGAACCTATGGACGCTTATTAAATGATTCTTTGACTCTACATTTGTTTTGTGGATGGAGGCTGTTTAGAATTTTTTAAAAAGGTACGGACATATATACTTTATGGTCACCAATGCAATCAAGTATTTGATCAACTTGTCTAACCTGAAACAATTAAATTAAGGTGAAGGTCCATGATCTAAGCATAGGTAAAAACTACAGAGGAAAAAACGAAATGGATCAGATTAAAGCCACCTTAGGTGACAGCTATATAACCACCACTCCTCTATGTAAAACTACTGATAATATATTGAAGATATCGTCATTTCTTTAATAGCAGCACTTGCTACCTCAAAGCTCATGTTTTGGTATTCGAAAGGGATAGAAAGAAAGGAACTGAGGGGAGCCAAATTTAGGGGACAGGGTGGGCCTTGTTTAGAAGTTGGAGAAAGACTTTAGAAAGAGAGGAGATAAGTAGGGAATTTGGGAGTGAAAGATACATAGAAGCTTTCTTGGATGGTGGAGCGAGATTATGTTAGAGAAAAAAAGATGCAGAATTCTAGCTTTCTCTGGGGTTAGTAGGATTTGGGGAGATTTCTTTACAACCGGGTTGAAGCAAAAGTCTAACCAAAAAGGTTGCTGATTTGAACTTGAGACGCAGGAGATTCTGGGCTTGATATACAGCCCCCAACTAGTTTGCCTATGTGAAAACACGTACTGTATTAAGATAAAGGCAATCTCTGCGCATTAGTTACAATTGTGACTTATAAAGGCTTGCACACAGCTTGCACACACACATGATCTGATCCTCCTGGACACTGCAAAAGTTGCAATGTGTATATAGTGAATGCACGGTAGTTCCTTCCTCCTTTTGATTGTAAGTCAAACATGAGTTCTTCTAAGAAGGTAGTACTACTACTGTACAAGTGCCATTGACCTCTCAGGAGTTCTGTCTTTCCTCTACAAAGGACGGCCATGGCAAGTACAAAGACAAGAAAACCCACCGCATCAGCTGAGCTTTAAGGTACATGCACTAGTAATCCTCTCATCTGTGATGGGTCCTCACATGCCTAAATTTCGTGGGCCATCAGAACGAAATAATTTCAATTGGGCCGAAATTAATACCGTTGTAGATGTACTCGTTCAAGGTGTATATACCTATAGCCCGTCACCGATGACACTCATCTGTGACGGCACAAGGTTAGGCCCGATTGAGATTACCTCCACTATCTCAATCGGGCCCAAGTATAAAGCCCGTCACAAATGAGTGTCATCGATGACGGGCTCCAAAATAAGACTCGATTGAGATTTGGTTAAACGCCTGTCACCGATGATACATATCGATGACGGGCTTTATTTTACGCCCGTAAGAGATAATTGTGCGCCCGTTAGAGATGTCGTTTATTTGGCCCAATTGAGATATATTTTGCACACTATAAATACTCCACTCGACTGTTGTCTGAAGTTATTTCACTGTTGACTATTTTGGTGGGAGGTTGAAGGGGGCGAATTTTTGTATTTTTTCAAAGGAAAACAGGAAAATCTTAAAGTAAGTAGTACTTATTAATTTAGTAGTACTTATCTCATGAGATGTTAACTAATATTTTGGTCATTTTTGTAGCGATGGATCGAAGTTGGATGTATGCGACTACTTTCAAACGTCATTGCAAGGAGTATAGAGATGTCGTATTAAGTTTTATGAACGCTGCGGAGGAGGATAGGAAAAGAAGAAACAACAAATACATGTGTTGTTCATGTAGAGATTGCAAAAATGAGAATATGTTTGAAAGCAGAGCGGACGTACACTCTCACTTAATACAATGGGGATTCATGAAGGGTTACACATGTTGGGTGAAGCATGGAGAGCAAGAATCGAGAAGTGGTGCAGTTGTAGACAGAAGTGGCGCAAACAATCATGAAGAAGGAGATGAAGATGAGCATGACATGTTTATTCCATCTCCATTGGGCGGTGAAATGGTTGATGTGGATCCTGATCTGCTGCAAGACATGTTACGTGACGTTGAGGATCCAACTTACAACGAGAGAGATTTCATGAAGTTCAGCAGGTTGGTCAGTGACTCAGAGACACCTCTATACGCCGGTTGCAAGCCAAAACACACCAAATTATCAGCTACCTTGGACCTAATGAAGCTGAAGGCAAGTAGTGGATGGACAGACAAGAGTTTCACAGATCTTTTGGGAATATTGAAGGCCATGCTTCCTGAAGAGAACACATTGCCCGAGACGACATATGAAGCAAAGCGGGTTCTGTGTCCCCTGGGGTTAGAGGTCCGTAGAATTCATGCTTGTCCCAACGACTGCATATTGTACCGCAAGCAATATGCGGACTTAGATGCTTGTCCTGTCTGCAAGGTTTCTCGATATAAGCGAAAGAAAAGTGCGGGGGAGGGAAAAAAGTCAAAGCGGGGTGGTTCGGCAAAGGTTGTGTGGTACCTACATATCATTGATCATTTCAAGAGAATATTTGCCAACCCCAAGGAAGCAAAGTTAGTACGTTGGCATGCCACAGAGAGAAGGAACGATGGTTTGCTAAGACACCCTGCGGATTCGATTCAATGGAGGAATATCGATCGAAAGTACAAAGACTTTGCTGCCGACCCCAGAAACATGAGGATATGTTTGTGTACGGATGGCATGAATCCTTTCGGAGACTTGAGCAGTTCTCACAGCACTTGGCCAGTTCTTATTGCGAACTATAACCTTCCACCATGGTTGTGCTTCAGAAGGAAATATATTATGTTGTGCTTGTTAATCCAAGGTCCAAAACAACCCGACAATGATATCGATGTATTCTTGGAGCCTGTTATCGACGATCTTGAGATTCTCTGGAAAGAAGGTGTGGAAACTTGGGATGCATATGGTCAGGAGAACTTCAACCTATGAGTTCTATTGTTCTGCACCATTAATGATTATCTCGCACTCGGTAATCTTTCTGGACAAACTATGAAAGGAAAGAAGGCTTGCTCTGACTGTATGGAACATACATGCGACAGGTGGCTGAAGAAATCAAGAAAGATGGTTTACATGGGTCATAGGAGATGGCTCCCACTACGCCACGCCTTTAGAAGAAAGAAGAAAAATTTCAACGGTAAGAGAGAACTTAGGTCTGCTCCCAAGGATTTGTCTGGAGATCAGGTCCACGACATGGTGAAGGACATTACTAATGAGTTTGGAAAGAAAAGAAAACGTAGCAAGGAAAATGATAAGGGTATGTGGAAGAAAAAATCCATATTTTGACGGCTACCTTACTGGAAAGATATCGAGGTCCGTCATTGCATTGATCTAATGCACGTAGAGAAGAATGTGTGCGATAGTTTGATTGGGCTACTACTGAATATGCCTGGGAAGAAAAGGGACGGGTTGAATGCGCGCCTAGATCTACAGGAGATGAACATTCGCAGTGAACTTCAGCCTGTTAGGGATGAAGAGACAGGAAGAGTGTACCTCCCGCCAGCTTGCCACACATTGTCGAAGGATGAGAAGATCACAATGCTATCATGCTTGGCAGATATTAAAGTTTCTTCGGGCTATTCAGCGAGGATCAGTAAGTACGTTAAATTGGAGGATCTAAAACTGGTTGGAATGAAGTCTATGATTGCCACGTGCTAATCACACAGATCTTGCCAGTTGCTATCAGAGGCATTCTACCACCCAAAGTCCGTCACACGATCCAACGGCTCTGTGCCTTCTTTAATGCAATCGGTCAGAAGATTATAGATCCCGAAGATCTAGATGGGTTGCAGGCCGATATTGTCAATACCTTGTGCCGCTTGGAGATGTATTTTCCACTGTCTTTCTTCGATATCATGGTTCATCTCCCTGTTCATCCAGTGAAGCAAACAAAAATATATGGCACAACTTTTCTAAGGAAGATGTACTCATTCGAGAGATACATGGGAGTTCTTAAGTCGTATGTTCAAAATAGAGCAAAACCGGAGGAAAGCATCATTGAAGGGTACACGACGGAGGAGGTTCTTGAGTTCTGCGTCGATTACATGGCCGAGACTGATCCTATCGGGGTTCCCGCGTCTCGCCACAAAGGAAGGTTGGCGGGTGTTTGTCACGCCTCAAACTAGCCCCGAGCGGAGGCCAGTGTAAGGCGATCCAAATTAACCTGTATGCCTGTACCAGTCCCAGGAAATAGCGCTGGTACAACAGGAAGATAGATTATCACAACAACAGCGGTCTCTTTATTAAGAGTAGGATTACAACCAAGGTTAGAACTGCGGACAGAACCCGAGTTCACAACAGCATTACAAAAAGGCGGAAGCGGAAAGCGGAGACTAGCCCTAAGCCACAAGCAAAGCCTTGGGGAAAGGCCGAAACCCTACTACTACTCGAAGTCGGCTTGCTCCTGGAAGAACTCTTCATCAGCAGGGTCCACCTCTTCATCTTCGAGAACTTGGGGGGGTTTTTAATTATATGGAGCAAGGGTGAGTACGGGAGTACTTAGCAAGTCAGGGAAATTAAGTGTTTAATGCAAGCTTCAAGGGAAAGCCAGTTAATTTTTCACAACTGATTTTAGTTTAAGACTTTCAGAAACGTCTAAGTAAGTGCTTCTCAACGACGCGGATGAGAAAGTGCGTCTCATTCGGCCGGAGCAGTGAAAATGTATCGATTGATTCTTGTCGGCACGAGAGGCTCCCTGCCAATCGTTTACCGACCCGGCTGCTCCAACAGCCACACGTGAGAGGCTCCCTGCCAATCGCTCACCAACACCGGCTGCACCAACAGCCACAAATCAAGCACGTCGGAACGAGAGGCTCCCTGCCAATCGTTCACCGACACCGGCTGCTTCAACAGCCCAACTTAAGCACAGGAAGGAAATTCTCACACACCAACAGCAGTTTACAGAGTGTTCCTTAAAACTACGCTAAGTAATCACCTCACATCCACCCATGACCATGGGCACGGCTGTTCGAACAGTTATTAACCTCTGCAGAGGGGGTACACTTTACCCACACGACGTTACTAACCCCGAATCACCCAGCCCGCGACTCTCGGTCACGTCTGGCGACCTTGAGGCTTTCACGACAAGGCATTTCGAAAGCCGACTCAGGGTCATCCTATGCCAACGGGAGGGGTCCCACGGACCAACACCAGGTTAGGTCCCAGACCATACTGTGCCAGGAAGCCCAGGGGTCCTCCCCGACACCACCCCGGCGAATCCACTTGTCCCTTGGCATCAAGATTTCCCTGGGCTAGCTAATTACTCAGCCAGGGGCATCCCATATCACCCATGTGGTCGTACTTGACATATGCTCGGATGTAATTCCCAAGGAATCGGTCCTTAGAGCGAGAACGGGCAGACCGTACCTCCAGTACGTCTCCCGTACCGCGAGTTTTAGAAACTCACTTTATTTTCAAGGCACCGACCCAAGTGTCGGGTTTTCCAAGCATTTTGTAAACTCAAGTTTTACCCAGGTGATCAATTTTAAAGTTTGAGGGGAGTCTCGATATTCATACGCGAGGTACGGATACCGAGGCTTCACCTGAGGGGTGACAAGGGTGTTAGGGTATTCAATAATCAAGGAAGGTGAATGCAGCAAATGGGTAGGGCCTGCCGGTTGTATTGCAAACCGAGGCCAAATGCCAAGTGTAACCTAAGTAATGCATAGTTTGCGGAATCAAAATACTTAATTTAAATTATAGGTTCAATTGATCAAAGGTGACTTGCCTTGCTCGAGATCTTGAGCTGCTTCCTCGAAATCCGCGCACTGCGGGTCTTCGGGCTCCGAGACTACACGTGAAACGAGACGACTCAACAAAGCGATAAAAGAAGCCCTATTAAAGACCACTAAGCGTGCCATTGGATAGATCTCGATTTTTGAGGAAATTTTGGAATTGGAACGGGGTTAATCGGACGAACGGTTGAAAAGATATGAATTTCCAAAGATTTAAGGATTTTCTGGAATAAAGAAAAGGAATTATTAATTCCATGGAAAAAGAAAAGAAGGAGGGATGCAATTTAGACTTTATTTTGGGCAGCTAAGGGCAGCCCAAAAGAATAGAATGGGCGCGGCCGAAATAATGGGCCGACGGCCCGAAGGGATCGGCCCATGGCCGATCGGCGCGCGAAAGGGGGGAAACAGGCCGATGGGTCGGAGGCCGATGGCGGGAGGCCGAGTGGGCCGGCGCTTGAGGGCGCAGCCCATGAGCGAAAAAGGCCGAGTGGCCGAGGAGGAGAGAGGGGCCAAGGCCGACTGGGCCGGTCGGCCAAGGAGGCCCAGATGGCCGGCCTGGCGACGCGGCCCGGCCGATGCGCGAGAGGGAGGCCGTTAGGCCAAGGGGGAGCGAGGCCGATGCGCCGGGGCAGGCCGCGGCCTATGCGGACGGCCGATCCGGTGGACCGTGCCCGCCGCGCGGCGCTAGGGCGGGGCCCGCCCGTCGGCGGCGCGGTCTACGTGGACCGAGCGCACGGAGGGGAAGGAGGGAGTGCGCCGGCTGGCGCTCGCGTGGCGCCTGCGTGGCGGCCACGTAGGCCGGCCAGGCAAATGAGGGAAGAAGGCGCCGGGCGACGGCGGCGACTATGGTGGAGGGGTTCGGGCGGCGCGGTGCGAGGCCGGCGAAGGGGAGTGGCGCCGGAGCAAGAGGGGAGAGAGGGGAATCGAGCCGTCGGCTCGGATTCGCCGGAGGAAAGCCGATGGCGGCTGGCGACGACGCGCGACGGTGGCGGCTACGGCGGCACGAAGAGGGGGCGGAGGAGGGGACGACGGCCCCGGTGGCGCCCGGAGGGAGATCCTACGGCGCAACCTAGTTCCTAGACCGGGGAGAAAAGGGGCGGAGATGGCGGGGATCGGGGAGTTACCGCGGCGGGAGGAGCTCGCCGGGGAAGAGGGCGTCGGTGCGCGGGCGGACTCGGCGCGGCTCCGCCGAGGGAGAGAGCGAGGGGGACGGCGCCCGGAGCTCCTTTGGGCGCCCACGGCGCCGACGGCGGCGACGGGGTGGCGGTGGCAGCGGGAAGGGGCGAGCTCGGGGAGGCGGTGATGGCGGCCGGGAGCGAAGGGGGAAATTTTATAGGGGGGCGCTAGGTCGGTTCGGCGGGGGGGGGGGGAGAGGCGGTGCAGAGCGGAGAGGTGGTTTGAGGGCGCGGGGACCGCGCTGTGCCCTCCGCGCTAGCGGCCGAGCGGCGGCAGCGGATGACGTCGGCGGCGGTCGGCGACCGGGGAAAAGAAAAAGGGGAAAGGGGAAAGGGGGTACTGTCCCCATGCCGCTTTGGGCAAGGACGCGTGCGGGGGAGAGGGGCGCGCGCTCGGCCCCTTGGCGGCACGCGCGCAGGCGGGGCCAGGAGGAGGCGGTCGCCGGCGACGGAACGGGACGGGGGGAGAGGGGAAAAGGACGGCGAGGGAGCGGGAGAGAGAGAAGGGAGCGGAACGCTCTCTCTTTCTCGGCTCGGCACGTGCGGCGGCCCGGGAAGGAGAGGAGAAGGAGGGAGCAGGCCGAGAGGTGCTGGGCCGGCGGCGGCCCGAGGGGGAAGAGGGGGACATAAGGCCGAAGGGGAAAATCGGCCCGGGTCAAAGGGAGGTAAACCAGACTTTCCTGAGAGATTGAAAGGAAGAGTTTGAGGGCTCGGATTTGAAATCCGATTTTGCGGTTTTCTCCGGGATTTTACTGAGAGGGGAAACACGAGACCTTGGCACACGACAAGACTCAACCGAAGAGCAAACTTTCGCAAATAGGGTTTTTAGTAATTAGGTTTTCCCGCTAACGCCGCGACAAAACGGGCGTTACAGTGTTGGCACAACAGGCAGAAAAAGAATTGTTCCCGATCAAACTTCCTATGCGCAGGCTCATTTCGTCGTATTGCAACATATGGCTGAAGTAACCCCATACTTTGAGGAGCATTTAGCGAAGGTCCGACAGGAGAACATGGGTCGGTCAGATATGTGGATCAACAGAGAACATAGTACTCGCTTCAACGAATGGTTCAAGAATCATATCGCAGGGACCCACAATGGCCCAAGTGAGACAATTCGAAGGTTGGCAAGGGGCCCATGTTGGGATGTTAACACATGACAAGGGTATGATATTGTCATGCCCCAAACTAGCCTCGAACGGCGGCCAGTGTAAGGCGATCCAAATTAACCTGTATACCTGTACCAGTCCCAGGAAACAGTGCTGGTACAACAGGAAGATTGAATATCACAACAACAGAGGTCTCTTTATTAACAATAGAGTTACAACCAAGGTTGGAACTGCGGACAGACCCGAATTCACAACTGCATTACAAAGAGGCGGAAGCGGAGACTAGCCCAAAGCCACAAGCATGACTTGGGAGTTAAGCCGAAACCCTACTACAGCTTGTAGTTCGCTTGGTCCTGGAAGAACTCCTCTTCAGCAGGGTCCACGTCTTCGTCTTCGAGAACTGGGGGGAGGATTATTTATATAGAGCAAGGGTGAGTACGGGAGTACTTAGCAAGTCAAGAGAAATTAAGTGTTTGATGCAAGCTTTAAGGAGAGCCAGTTATTTTCGCATTCGATTTTAGTTTAAGACTTTCAGAAGACCTAAGTGAGTGCTTCTCAACGGCACGGACGAGAAGTGCGTCTCATCCGACCGGAGCAGTGAAATGTATGGATTGATTCGGTCGGCACGAAAGGCTCCCTGCCAATCGTTCTCCAACACCGGCTGTACCGACAGCCACAACTCAAGCACTGAAAGGATTATGATTCTGTCGGCACGAAAGGCTCCCTGCCAATCGTTCTTCGACACCGGCTACACCGACAGCCACAACTCAAGCACTGAACAGATTTTCTTACACCAACAGCAGTTCACAAGGTAGTAAACAAAACTACGCTAAGGAATCACCTCACATCCGCCCATGACCACGGCTGTTCGAACAGTTGTTAACCTCTGCAGAGGGGGTACACTTTACCCACACGACGTTACTAACCCGGATCACCCAGCCCATGCATCACAGCCACGTCTGGTGACCTTGAGGCTTTCATGACAAGGCATTTCGAAAGCCAACTCAGGGTCATCTTATGCCAACGGGAGGGGTCCCACAGACCAACACCAGGTTAGGTCCCAGACCATACTGTGCCAGGAAGCCCAGGGGTCCTCCCCGACACTACCCCGGCGAATCCACTTGTCCCTTGGCATCAAGATTTCCCTGGCCTAGCTAGTGACTCAGCCAGGGGTGTCCCATTTCACCCATGTGGTCGTACTTTACATATGCCTGGATGTAATTCCCAAGGAATCGGTCCTTAAGGCGAGAACGGGCAGACCGTACCTCCAGTATGTCTCCCGCATCGCGAGTTTTAGAAACTCAACTTATTTTCAAGGCACCGACCTAAGTGTCGGGTTTTCCAAGGATTTTGTAAACCCAAGTTTTACCCAATTGATCATTTTAAATTTGAAGGGAGCCTCGTTATTCGTACGCGAGGCACGAATACCGAGATCTAACTTGAAGGCGACATGGGGTGTTAGGTTATATTGCAAACCGTGGGTAGGACCTGGTCAAATGTAGCAAGTGGGTAGGACCTGTGGGTCGTATTGCAAACCGTGGCCAAAGTGTCAAGTGTAACCTAGAGAATGCATAGTTTGCAAAAGAAAATACTTAATTTCAAATTATGGGTTCAATTGATCATAAGTGACTTGCCTTGCTCGAGATCTTGAGCTTCCTCCTCGAAATCCATGCACTGCGAGTCTTCTGGCTCCAAAGCTACACGTGAAACGAGGCGACTCAACACAACAACAAAAGGAAGCCCTATTAAAGACCACTAAGTGTGCCTTTAGATAGATCTTGATTTTTGAGGAATTTTGGAAGTTGAACGGAGGCAATCGGACGAACGGTTGAGAAGATATGAATTTCCCAAGATTAATTGATTTTCTGTCTAAAGGAAAAGGATTTATTAAATCTCTTGGAAAAAGAAAAGGAAGGAGGGACTTTAAATGGACTTTGTATCGGGTGGCTAGGTACGGCTCAATGGAAAGGACGGGGGCGTGGAGGAACGGCCCAAGGCCAATCGGCGCGGGGAGAGGCTGACGGGCCGAGGATGGGGCGAGGCGGCCCACGAGCGAACGAGTCTCGGGCGGGAGTACTGGGCCGGTCGCGGGACGTGGCCCAGAGAGCGTGCGCGAGCGCGGCCAAGCGAAGCGGGTCGATGCACGAAGTGGACGGCCCAAGCGGCAAGGCGCGCACGAGGCGGGGTCGGTGGGCCGGGAGGCTTTGACCGGTCTCCCGTGAGACCCAGGGCTGGCGGATGTGGCGTCCACGTCGGCGGATGGGGGAAAGAGAGGAGCTCGCCCGGGAGCGGACGGCTCACAGACGACCGGCGCGCTCCGGCAAGTGACGGTGAGCCGGAGGGGGCAGACGGTGTTGGAGGGTATCGGAGGAAGAAGCGTATTGACTCAACGGCACGGATTGGAGAGAGAAGGCGCGACGGCGGCCGGCGACGGAGCTATGCGGCGGTGGGCATGGCAGCGTGGGGAGGGAGCAGGAAAGAGGGGCGGCGCCCAAGGCGGTGCCTCGAGGAGGCTCGCGGCGCTAGCTAGCGTCCAATGCCAGGGAAAAACGGAGGGAGACGGAGGGGAGGAGAGGGTTACCGCGGGAGGGGGGAGCTCGCCGGGGAAGGAGGGGGCCGACGGCGCGGGAGGCACGGCTCGGCTTCGGGCCGAGGCAGAGGAAGATGGCGGCGCCCGGAGTCCACGTCTCGCGTCCACGGGCTCCGGCAGCGGACGATGAGAGTGGCGGCAAGGGCACGGCGGTGGCGAACGGCGGATTGGAGGAGGGGTGCTCGGCGGCGGAAGAAGGGGAATGGTGGCCGAGCGGGAGGAGGGGATTAAAAGGGCGGCTAGGTCGGTTCGGGGCGAGGTCGGTTCGGGGAGAGGCGGTGGAGCGCGTGGAGAGAGACGGTGCTCTCCGGCGCTAGCGGCCAAGCGGCGGCAGCGATGACGTCGGCGCCGATCGGGGGAAAAGAAAAAGAAGAGGGAAAAAGGGCGGTTGCCCCCTTACCGAAACAGGAAGGGAAAGCGAAGAGGGAGGGCGAGAGAGGGAGCCGCGGCTCTCCTCTTTGGCAGCACGCGCGCAAAGCGGCGGGGCCGGGGCGATGGCGTCGGCGGGGCGGCTTGGTGTGGCGCGGAGGCAGGGCGGTCACTGNGGCAGCCAGAGGGGAGGGCGTCGGCGTCCTTCCGGTCGGCCATGACGCGCTGGAGTGCGGGAGCCAACGGCGGGGGCGAAAGATTGGAGGCACCGGCGGGAAGCCGTTGGGACGGGGAGAGAGAGAGAGGGAAGCGGCGAGAGAGGAAAAGCGAGAGAGAGAGAGAAAGAGAGAGACGGCGCTCTCTCTCGCGCAGCGCGGCGCGCCCAGCGTTCGGGCCGCGCGGACTGGGCTGGGTGACACGGCCCAGCGGGGGAGGGGAGGGAAAGGCCGAAGGGAGAGAGGGCAGGGGAAAAGGGCCGAGCGAGAAGCGGCCCGGGAAGAAGAGGGCGGCAAGGCAGACTTTTGGCAGGGATTTGAATTGGAAGGATTAGGGTTTGGATTCGAATTCCGATTTCGCAATTTTCTTCGGCATTGAGCTGAGAGGAGAAACATGAGATCCAGGCACACAACAAGACTGAACCGAAGAGCAAAATTTTCGCAAATAGAGTTTTTAGGAATTAGGTTTTCCCATTAACGCCACGACGAAACGGGCGTTACAGATATCTATGGGTACACATTTTACACCGTCACACAAGATGACAAAAGCACAGTTCAAAACAGTGGAGTCCGTATAGATGTATATCAGGATCAAGCTGGATCGAACACATACTATGGTCGCATAGAGCAGATCTGGGAGCTTAACTACATGAACTTCAAAGTCCCTTTGTTTCGTTGCAGTTGGGTGAATATTTGCACTGGTGTCAAAGTCGATAAGGAAGGATTCACCTTAGTGGACCTGGCCAAGGTTGGATACGCCGACGAACCATTCGTCCTAGCGAAGCAAGTCGAGCAGATTTTCTACATAAAAGACCTCGCAAACAAGAAGTTGTACGTCGTTAGGGATGGCAAGCGAAGAATTGTTGGGGTTGATAACATCGTCGATGAAGAAGAATACAACCAGAATCTTCATGTGACACCTCAGATCGCCCTTGAAGATGATCCCGAAGACGATGTGTCATACACTTGTTCAGACCATTCGGAAGGCATATCCTTGTAAATGAAGTCTTTGTAATTTGCAAATTGTTATAAGTAATGAAGTATTTTGTTTCAAGCCATTCCAGTAACTTAAACCATGTTTAATAGGGCATTTGTTAATTACACGTGATTATTATAATTTAATAACAATTTTATAGTATTTTAACAAGGCATATTTTAATTACATACGATTTTTAAAATTTAAAAGCAATTTTACACTATTTAAAAAGGTGGATTGTTAATTATATGTCATAAATGAAATGTAATAGCAATTTTAAATCGGGTATAAGTTAATTACAATGATTTTATAACTTAAATATCGTTATTAAATACAATTAATAAGGAATATTTTATTTCTATAGTGGGATGAGCTTATCTCTATCGGGCATATAACTAATGCCCGTAAGAGATGAGGTTATCTCTATCAGGCGTAGTAGTTCTGCCCGTCACGGATGTGCGTCATCCGTATCGGGCGTGTTAGTTATGCCAGTCACGAATGTGTGTCATCTGTATCGGGCGTATTAGTTGTGCCCGTCACCGATGTGTGTCATTGGTATCGAGCATATTAAATGTGTCCGTCACGGATGTGTGTTATCCGTATCGGGCGTAGTAGTTCTGCCCAATAGTGATAAGCATGGACCAGGGTTACACTAGTCCAGATCCAGACTACCTCCGCCTCCTCCTTCTCACTCTCACTCTCTGTCACGACCGCCGCCGCCGCCGCCTCCTCCTCGCCGTCGCCTCCTGGATGCCGCCGCCGCCGCCGCCTCCTGGACATCGCCACCTCCTCCGTCGTCGTCGCCGCTGCCGCCTACCCCTAGTGTTTTGAAGGTAAAACTGGTTTCTCCTTTTTTTCCCTATTTTCCTTGTGTGATTGATATGAGAAGATATCAGAGATGAGGTTATCTCTAATAGTGGATTTGTTAATGTGATATACATAGTATATGATTCATGCTTATCCTTTGGAGATTAATTATTAATCAGTACAAGACCAACGAGTGGACTAAGTTTGGAGTACTTTGTTTTTAGCTTCATATATAGTGAGATTTAGGTTATGTTCAGGGGATTTTTTTGATAGCTGTAGCTATATCTTAAAATTTTTAGACCTCCTAAACAATTTATTTTTTTATCTACATTCTGAAAAGTGTTATAGTTATAGAATATAGAAAATATACTAGAACCGAAGAAGTTGGGTTCTCCATATTCTTACGAGGTAGATTGGAGACAGTAACCTCTTCTATGATTGGAGCAGTTTAGTCTTTTTTTCCTTTCTTAAAAAATGGTTTTTAATAAGGAAAAAGAATCACATCCCTAAACTTGTAGTCATTTTTCTTGTCCTGAATTTCTGGGGAAAAAATGAACTAGCTGGACAAATTAATGGAGGGAACGTAACACAGTGATCGAGTCACTCGTTTTCTTTCCTTGTTTCTTTGTTCTTTTTTTCTTTTTTGAAACCATACTTGAGTCACTCGTTTTCATCAGCAATGGGGGGAAATAGCATGTGATGATGTTGTAGAGTAGTGGAAACACACTGCTAGCTAGCTGGATCAGTGGAGAATATGTCGCCATCTCTATCGATCGATTAATAGTGCCATGGAAAAAGATAAGTGAAATGTAGCTTTCACCCAAAAGGATATATGCTCTGGCCCTATCTAGAGCCCTGTCCATCTTAAAATTAATCATGCAAGTACGGTTACTAACCCTAATGTGGTGTAATTTACTTAAATTTACAACATGCCGTGTAGAATTTAGGGTTTAATTTGCAAAGATCTTTACTTAGGGATGATATACATGTGTAGTACACCTTTTTTTAACTTTCTTGCCGTACAACAGTTATATAGAAAATGTCGCAGCAAGATGAACCCATGTCAGCGACTACTAGTGGGACATCATTGAGCTGGACTCCTAGGACCCAGAATAAAATTCCTAAGGAAGTATACACCATAACAGAGGTGGACGATCTGGGATTTCCGACGGCTCCTGCGAAAACTGTCAAAAAGTTCTCAACGATATGCAGAGTCCAAGGGAGGCGAAACTTCACCATTTTGAAGGACCACATCAATCTGGTCCCACAGGCAGAAAAGATGAGGCCTGGAAGCAATTCAAGGAAAGCTTCGAATACCCCCAGAGGCCGAGGCATGACTCAAGCGGCAGGCTATCCGCAAGATGGGCAACTTGTGGAAAAATTTCAAGACCACGCTGGTCACCGACTACGTCCTCAACCCCGCCCAGTCAGAACCATTCGGGAAGTACTCGTTCATCTCCCGGGTCATGTGGGAAGAGTTCCATGCCGCAAAATCAACCCCTGAGTCTCGGGCAAAAAGCGAGGCCTATAGGGAGTTGCAGGCAAAAAACCTTCACCCGCACCGGGTTGGCACCGGAGGCTACGCCGGGAAGCTGCAGGAATGTGTCAAGGAGTATGAAGCTGCTGCAGAATCTAACACGCCGCCAGTTCTTGGTGATATCCCGACCACCCGAGCAAGGAATTGGGCAAGGGCGAGGGTGAAGAAGAATAGTGATGGAACACTTACATTCCCAAATCCCAAAGATCAAGCGGTGTACCAGAAAATCGTAAGTACCACACGTAGATTATGTTTCGTTAGGTTGTATCGTACTCTTGATTTAATTCGTCCTAACTGTACCGCAGGTCGACCTGACTGCTGAGAGACAGGCCTCTCAAGAGGTCTGCTCACAAAGACGCGAGGATGACATCCTCACGAAAGCGTTGGGAACCGAAGAACATCGTGGACGGACAAGGGGCATTGGCTTCAATGTTCCATGGAAGCTTGGGTTTCCCCAATACACGTGGCAGTACAGGAAGCACAAGCTTTCAAAGGCGTAGAAAGATGCACGCCTTAAGTAACAACTTCGGGAGGAGATTAGAAACGAGCTCCGAGAAGAGTTCGATGAGAAGTTGTTACAAGTGGAGTCTCGGGTGGAGGCACGCTTCAGGGAAAGCGAGCCTGCTGCCTCCCATAGTAGAAGCGAGCCTCACGCAGAGGCGTAGCAGCTGCGCATCAACTGAGGCGGCGGCACAAGAACCACCAGCCCTCACTGCGGTGGACCACATAACGGTAAAACCAACAAAAAACGTATATGTTCTCTTACCACCACAGTACATTATAACATCTTATAAGGACACGTATGAATCTATTGCAAGGACCCACATCGTGCACCCTAGTCGTTAGGGTGACACATGCATTTGCAATTCCTGCCGCAGAGGGTCTTGCGTTCAAGCCCACGTCGGAGACCCGAGTGCATGGGGGGCAGCTGCTAGCCGGCCATGTCAAAGTTCAAGTGGACATGGTGAAGCCCGATTGGGTTGGCTTCACTCTCCCACACCCACCAAATGACGAGGTTCTGACCCTTGGAGCTGCATGTGGGACCTTTATCCAATGGCCCAAGCAGAACATTCAGATCAATATAACTCCTAGGCCAGCACCAAGTGCTCGTCCGCCGCCACCGCGTCCCCCTCCAACTCTTGTATCTGCCCCTCTTGCCGTTGAAGAAGGAGATCAAGATCTCCAATTGCAGTATGATACAGATTTTGGGGATGACGGTACAGAGGTCAACAGTAGAGTGCACCTCCCCCCAGTCTCCAAAAAAAAGAAAGAGGACGACATCTTCTCCACCCAAGTTTGGAACACGCAAAAGAGCTGCTGGAAGGGGGAGAGGAAGAGAAAATGTGGAAGGGCCGCTTCTGGCTCCGAAGAAGCTAGATCTTGGCAAGGCGCCATTAGCTCCTCCTAAGTCTCCAGCTGAATTCACATTAGGCATGCCATTGGTCGGAGACGATGCCTTATCAAAGATGGGCCCTACATGCAAGGAGTTGCACGGGTACTACATGGAGAGGTCCAACGCAAGAAGGAAGCATAGAGAAACCTCCATGATGGGCCAGCACGATAGACAACCGTTCCTCGGCCCTGAAGCCTTCATCGCCGTAGACTTTAAAGATCTATGGGACCTCTACAGGGTGCGAGCGGTCGACACCAACCTCCTTAAGTGCTACTCCTTGTAAGTATTCTTGCGTACGAGATATGGTAATAACTATCCTTGTATTACGCTTACCCGGATTCTTGTCTTACTTCTAGGTTAACTTGGAAGCATGTCCATCGTAATGTACCCCATGTTGCCTTACTCGATCCAACTATCGTCAACGAGACAACTATAAACTACGATTGAGCCAGCATGGTAGAATATATTAAGGACTGCTTATGATCCCGTCAAGACAAGGACTTCATTATGTGTGCCTACTCTAAACAGTAAGCGTATACCCTACTTAGAATCAAATGTGCGACGTGTATAGCTTTAGTATTTAACTTGCAATTTATTAATGTCGCAGTCGTTATTGGATTCTCCTGGTCATAGTGCCGAAGTGGAGTTTGGTGTACTACCTTAACTTCAATATCAAAAAAGAAATATATGATTGGTCGGTGATCGAAGCTGCCTTGAACGACGCCTGGGACCAATACGTGGCAAAAGGCGGGATGTCACTTCCCAAACTGGCCCCGGGCGGAAGCCAGGGTAGGGCGGTCCAGATTGACCTGTATGCCTGTACCAGTCCCAGGAAATAGCGCTGGTACAACAGGAAGACAGAATATCACAACAACAACGGTCTCTTTATTAAGAGTAGGATTACAACCAAGGTTGGAACTGTGGACAGGACCCGAGTTCACAACAGCATTACAAAAAGGCGGAAGCGGAAAGCGGAGACTAGCCCTAAGCCACAAGCAAAGCCTTGGGAAAGGCCGAAACCCTACTACTGCTCGAAGTCTGCTTGCTCCTGGAAGAACTCTTCATCAGCAGGGTCCACCTCTTCATCTTCGAGAACTGGGGGGGTTTAATTATATAGAGCAAGGGTGAGTACAGGAGTACTCAGCAAGTCAGGGGAATTAAGTGTTTAATGCAAGCTTCAAGGGAAAGCCAGTTACTTTTCACAATTGGTTTTTAGTTTAAGACTTTAAAAACATCTAAATAAGTGCTTCTCAACGACACGGATGAGAAAGTGCGTCTCATCCGGCCGGAGTAGTGAAAATGTATCGATTGATTCTTGTCGGCACGAGAGGCTCCCTGCCAATCGTTTACCGACCCGGCTGCACCAACAGCCACAACTCACACACGCCGGTACGAGAGGCTCCCTGCCAATCGTCACTGACTCCGGCTGCTTCAACAGCCACAAGTCAACACATCGGTACGAGAGGCTCCCTGCCAATCGTCACCGACTCCGGCTGCTTCAACAGCCTTAAACCAAGCACAGAACGGAAAACCTCACACCAACAGCAGTTTACAAAGTGTTCAATAAAACTACGCTAAGGAATCACCTCACATCCGCCCATGATCGTGGCCACGGCTGTTCGAACAGTTGTTAACCTCTGCAGAGGGGGTACACTTTACCCACACGACGTTACTAACCCCGAATCACCCAGCCCGCGACCCTCGGTCACGTCTGGCGACCTTGAGGCTTTCACGACAAGGCATTTCGAAAGCCGACTCAGGGTCATCTTATGCCAACGGGAGGGGTCCCACGGACCAACACCAGGTTAGGTCCCAGACCATACTGTGCCAGGAAGCCCAGGGGTCCTCCCCGACACCACCCCGGCGAATCCACTTGTCCCTTGGCATCAAGATTTCCCTGGCCTAGCTAATTACTCAGCCAGGGGCGTCCCATATCACCCATGTGGTCGTACTTGACATATGCTTGGATGTAATTCCCAAGGAATCGGTCCTTAGAGCGAGAACGGGCAGACCGTACCTCCAGTACGTCTCCCGTACCGCGAGTTTTAGAAACTCACTTTAGTTTTCAAGACACCGACCCAAGTGTCGGGTTTTCCAAGCATTTTGTAAACTCAAGTTTTACCTAGGTGATCAATTTTAAAGTTTGAGGGGAGTCCCGATATTCGTACACGAGGTACGGATACCGAGGCATCACCTGAGGGGCGACAAGGGTGTTAGGGTATTCAAATATCAAGGAAGGTGAATGCAGCAAATGGGTAGGGCCTGCCGGTTGTATTGCAAACCGAGGCCAAGTGCCAAGTGTAACCTAAGTAATGCATAGTTTGCGAAATTAAAATACTTAATTTAAATTATAGGTTCAATTGATCAAAGGTGACTTGCCTTGCTCGAGATCTTGAGCTTCTTCCTCGAAATCCGCGCACTGCGGGTCTTCGGGCTCCGAGACTACACGCGAAACGAGACGACTCAACAACGTGATAAAAAGAAGCCCTATTAAAGACCACTAAGCGTGCCATTGGATAGATCTCGATTTTTGAGGAATTTTAGAAGTGGAACGGAGTTAATCGGATGAACGGTTGAAAAGATATGAATTTCCGAAGATTAAAGGATTTTCTGGAATAAAGAAAAGAAATTATTAATTCCCTGGAAAAAGAAAAGAAGGAGGGACTGAAATTGGACTTTATTTTGGGCGGCTAAGGGCAGCCTAAAGGATTTGAATGGGCGCGGCCGAATTAATTGGACCGACGGCCCGAAGGGATTGGCCCATGGCCGATCGGCGCGGGAGAGGGGGATAGGCCGATGGGCCTAGCGGCCGAGGGGCCGGAGGCCGATGGCCGAGGGGCCGAGCAGGCCGGCGCTTGAGGGCGCGGCCCACGAGCGAAAAGGCCGAGTGGCCGAGGGGCCGAGCAGGCCGGTCGGCCAAGGAGGCCCAAATGGCCAGTTTGGGGCGTGACACGGGAGGCATAAGGAAGGGCATCCCACACTCGATCACAAAAAAGACTTCCCAATATGTCAACAAGTTGGCGACCGGTGTGGGTTCCACGTCTGCCATAACATGAGGAGCCTCGCAGACAAGGTGACATTGCTAGACCTTGAGGTGTGTGCTTCAATTGTTTATATACATTAGAGAGGAGATAGCACGATTTATGCTAGATATAGACTAACTTTCCAAGTATGTAAACTAACTTGGCGCCTCACATGCAGAAAAAACTTTCAACGATTCCAGAAAACAACTTCGATATCATTAGAGAGGAGATAGCATAATTCATACTAGGTGATCTCTTGTCACCCAAAGGAATGTTTAGAGTCAAGTCCTAGCTAGCTCGTCTCTGAATGGTTGAACATTTGCAATGCTTGCGATAAACATTTGCTTTATGTAAATATTCTTTGTAATACAATTCTACGCTATGTTCTGTATATATTTGCATTTCTAATTACATATAAACTTGTTCTAATTTATAACTTAGTTTTACAGGTTTTGATGCAAGTCGGCGGTTTGGATAGCAAAAAAGGATATGAATGACTTATATATGTGAATGTATATATGTTTGATTTTGTGAATTGGCTGTGCTGTGATGGAATATGTGTTTGGACTGAAATATTGACTGAATATGTGCAAATATATGTGAATATGCTGGAATTGGGATTGCTGGGGAATGAGACTATGCATATATGCTTCTGTCATTTTTACAGGGGGCATGGCTAGCAAAGCCCTGAGGCTAGCCAAAAAATAAATTTTATTTTTTTGGCTGACATACACATCCCTGACGGGCATTTTAATAATGCCCGAAAGAGATACTCATCCGTGACGGGCTCCAAACAAAGACCTATAGGAATATAGTCATCCCTGAGGGGCTCCTAATTTAAGCCCGATAGAGATAAGTCATCCGAACCAGGACTATTTTGACTCAACAGGTGGGGTCAAACCTATCGGTGACGGGCTGTTCCGAAAGGCCCGTTAGAGATGGGTAGTCATCGGTGATGGGCTTAGTAGTTTGCCCGATTGAGATTAGTCATCCGTGACGGGCTCCTACCAAACCTGGTTTGATTTGTATTGCTTGGTCAATCTTATTTGTGACATGCTACATTGTTAGGCCCGATTGAGATAACGTCCATCCGTGACGGCCTGATGTCCGATTGAGATATTTTCTCACATCACTGACCTTTGCTTAGTGACGGAGGCCCTACCCGTTAGAGATAACGCTTGAAGCCCGTTAGAGATAACCGATCCCATACTAGTGATGTTTTTCTTGTTAGACATGACTGATCCAGAGTTCAGGTAAAAGAGTTACTGAAGAAGTTAGTAAAGCAAACGTACAAGAATATCAGATGACTCTGTGCTTGTAGAAGAGTTGGCATTAGCCTGGTGCTTACTAACCTGCACCAGCATTCTACTCGAGTACATCATAATATACAGTGCTACTTCCTCCGTTCTAAATTATAATATTTATATTTCTTTTACATGGTTTTTAATGATATATTATGATCATTATTTTATTTCATATTATGGTCTATATATGGTTTTTAATTAGTATCGCATGAAAGTACTTCAAAATATAAATATAGTGATATAACATACATCATTCTTAGTATAGATATAGTTAGTATGATTTTCCTAAAAAAAAGGGCGCCCTATAATTTGGGACGGAGGGAGTAGCACATAAATGTGCAATTATGACTTAGAAAATCAGATCGTATTCTAATTAACATGGATTCCGATTCTTATATCACTATATAGATCAATTTCTTGAAATTGCCTTTTATATTTCGATTATCCCAGCTTCCATTGCTGATTAATTCCCACTTATAGTAGAACTCTTTTCACTTGAGTAGACTAACAATAATTGAACCAAATCTTAATGCTTCATTACTTAAATTAATGATGTGAAATGTTGGGGAAAATATAGCTAGATTGGTAAAATATGTTTTCCATTTTATCATGCCTCTTTTATTATTCCTTTTGCAAAGTTTTTCTTCTCCATTGTGTTCTTCTTTTGTGATTAAGCTTAAATTTCTGCCAGATAAAAACAGATACATTCCAAACACTGGGAACATAATTGCGTCAATTATTGTCCTTGCCACTTTTCCTGCAACATTGTTTATTATTGTGATGGAATATATGTTTCATGCTTGCTGCAAGAAAATTCCAAGTGTCTCAATATAATGTGCATTATTCCTAGTGACAGAAAATGCGGTGAGGACGAAGCTGTGCCTGCATGTGCGCTCATGAGCTAATCACTGAATATTCTTATTTGGTTGATCGTATCTCAGTGGTTTATAGAAAGCGATTAACAAGTTTCTCGAGCTGTGGAGTGGTAAATTGTATCTAGATGAAACAAAGAGAACAAAAGAATATTTTTGCGTACGTATATGAAGTAAATTGAACAGATAATCCCTACTGTCTTGAGCGTGCAACTGTGCAAATGCCTTTGTAGGGCTGTACATAGTTTAGATATTGTCTGCTTTATGGAAATTATATTCAGAGCCTCAGAGATTATCTTAATTATGGTCATGAAATTAAGCTGGATACATACAGCTACAAATCTACAAGTTAAGCTAAAGGGTTATTATTTCGAACTACCCTGGCTGTCGGTGATTTGAGCTTTGAGGTTGTTGATTGCTTACCATCCGGCCGTTATTTGTTTGTGCTTGTTAATTAATTTGCTTGATACATACAACTATGAATTGTAAGTTGATTTAGGCGCTCGAGGAAGTTGCCTCTGCGGCTTTAATCCGTTGAATGACGTTGGATTTCTTAGCACTTTCGCTTCTTCCAATTTTGTATTTTAATCAGTTTCTTGGAAGAGCAATAAATGTTATTCTGTCGCCTGGTGGCATCATATATAGACCCCCACTTAGCCGCTAATAGCGATTGACTATACAAGCCATTTCATATTGGCAGTATTACACTGGGATCCATATTCTACTCTGTTGTTTATAGTCTTAAAAGATAACATATTGTTCATACCTTTTCCGTACGCAAACACGAATATACATGCATGCTAGGGCTGATTTTATGCCTAGAATATTTATGTAGGAGCACTTCATTTTATTTGTGAAAGAAAATCATGTTGAAAGTTTTCTTTTCTTGACGAATATCTATTATCGATTCCAGGGATGGGACTCAAAGGCGATTCTTTGCCGAGGTCATCCATCATCATGACAGGAAAGCTATAGCCACACAACAGAACAAAAACGAGCAAATACGTACGTACATGTACATTCCCTACGTACTGCTACTCTTCTGCATCATATACATTTCTACATGGAGAATTTTCCCACACGCATGAGCTTTGCAACTTTAGTCTGTACTCTGCACACGCAGATCGAATAAGCTAAACAATCGGATATAATTAAATTAGCTTAGCTAAGTGGCACCCACTTAATTAATTAGCTCCTGCACATGCATGGTCCCTCTCTTATGCATGCCTTATCTCTTTCTGCATGCATCGATCGAGCCATAATACAAGGCAAATTAAGATATTTAATTATATACACATAAACACAGTTATATATACTGTACTAGTACAAAAGCGCCGTAACAACCAGGAAACCTTGAATAAAAGTATATCGAATTCCGTTGCCTCTCCTCTACACAACACCGCGACTCTATCGGTATAAACTATTTGCATTACGTACACAAAACAACATAATTGAGCATCCGGCTGCATGCATCGGTCGATCCAGCTTTGATTAAGAAATGCGCCCTAGTTCGTATTAGTTGGCCACTTAGTTCCATCTAGCAAGTGACACATACATATATACTAGTCTACTTCACAGACCTAAGCTACATGCCTACAAAGATATATAGTACTCTTATATATTTATTTATATATTTAAATCCTATGATGCGTGTGCCTCTAGCCCCGGTCGTAACAAATCAACGAGGAAGACGATCACATAAAATACTGCAACATGGAGCCGAGACAAGCGCAATCTAGACCTCGACCTGTCTCTTGTGACCTGTGTGTGCTGCTTCTCCTGTTCATCTCACAACTACTCATACTACTACTACTACTACACTTTGCATCGATCGTCCCTCTCCCTCTAAAGTGCAAGAGGGATATAATATTTTGTACATGCTGCATGTATTCAAATAATCATTCACCTGCCTAGCTATGAGCTCCATGCATATATCCATTCTCGCCTGTGCAATCCTGCAGCTCCAGGTCTTATATATACTACCCCTTCTCACCTGACACAGCTCCAACCCATGCACACATCCATCGATCCAACTTAATCTGACAGCAACTCACTGCAGCTCTCCTCCTCTTTCTTCGATCTCTCTTTCTCTTAGCTTACTTAGTTCTCTTCTTCTGTAGCAAGTACCACCAGTGGCAACTACTACGTACTGTGTTAGCTCATCTAGCTCTGTGTCCAGTCATGAGCATGACGAGCCCAAGGCTAAAGCTCTTCGGCTTCCACGTCTCCGAGGAGGAGACGCCGGAGCACGAGCACGAGCACGAGCACGAGCACGAGCAGTACTCGGCCGAACCGGAGAACGCGCCGGTCTGCGGCGGCAACGGTGGCGGAGGCGGCGGCTCGGACTCGTCCTCGTCGTCTACGACCACCACGACGGCCACGGCCGGCGGCGACGGGCGGAGGTACGAGTGCCAGTACTGCTGCCGCGAGTTCGCCAACTCGCAGGCGCTCGGCGGCCACCAGAACGCGCACAAGAAGGAGCGGCAGCAGCTCAAGCGGGCGCAGCTGCAGGCGGCGGCCGCGGCCGCCGGCCGTGTCGCGGGCGGCGGCGCCGCGCTCTATCCTCGCACCAACCCGATGGTGTCCGCCTTCGCTCCGACTCCCCACCTCCTCGGCGGCGGCGAAGCGGGGCCCACGAGCTGGGTCTACTTCTCCCCGCGCGCCGCCGCGGTGGCCGGCGGAGCGCAGGGCCAGCAGTTCCACGTGTCCCACGGCTGCGTCTTCCCCTCCCGCGCCGGCCCTGCCACCGTGGCCGCCGCCTCGCCGGCCGTGTTCTCGTACACTCCGGCGACCTCTGCCGCCGCCGTTGCCGCGGCTTCGGCACCCTACGTGACGGACGACCACCACGGGCGGAGGATCCACGCGAGCTCGGCGGCCAGCCTTGCGAGATATCCCGGCATGGCCGGTCCGGCGATGGTGGTGGCGGAGCCGGTGGCCGCCGTGCCGGAGGACACCGGCCTGGGGCTTGACCTCCAGCTCAGCCTTGCGCCCGCCGGCTTGTGACTTCACCGCTTGCATGCGTTCGCGCGGTCGACGTCGACGACGACGATCCGGTCACACGACGGCGCGAGAGCGAGCTAGCTACTGTTTACTATGGTAAAAAAGAATTAATTACCTACTAGCTGCCTACGTCCGTACTAAGATCCTCTCCCTGGATAGGTAATTAGCAGTAGTAGTACTTAAGTAAATTAAGTATTTTTAGCTTCTGGGACTTGGAGAGCTGCATGTAAGCTGCCTGTAACTCCTGTTCTTATTGATATGCATGATTTCAGAGAGATCAATGACCATGGACGCCATGTAAATTTTTGTCCCCCACCCTAGCTTGTTCCTGGCAATTTTTCAGACGAAATTACCACCGATTTTTTGGTTGATCTGTATCTAATTAAATTAGAGTGGCCGTGCTTGGTTTTCTAATTAAGGAATTATAAGGAGACAAGACAATTAAGCAAGTCATCTAATTGGGCGTGCATATATACACATAAGCAATGTAATTAACCCCTTTGTGTTTGAGTGCTCCCTGAGTCAGTTTTCCTCTTTCTTTTCTGATGCCACCACCTTAGACTTTGCCCCTTCATCTGTTTTACTCCATTAATTAATCACCATTTTTTCAACATGCATGGCTTGTGTACAACTAATTAAGAAGACTAATCAAGCACTAAGATCTTTTTCTAGAGTTAACCCCGGCCCCCAAAATCTGTTACTTTTGCACGTAATCAGTTACTGAAAGCTACCCATATCCTAAATTAATATTACAACTTACAGTGAGCAGCCAGCTAGCTAGTGCAACTCTAGGATTTATTTTGGCAGCGTACAACACATGGGTGAATTAGCTACTAGGTTAACTATTATCACAGTAAGTTGAGATAATTAGATGCATGCATATGGGTGAATGGGTGATTGCAATTGGAAGGATTATGCATGCAGCACCTAGCTAGCTAGAGATAAATGTTGAAGAGCGCACCAGAGGTGATGTAACAATCTTGTTCCGTGTGCAACAACCTAGCAGTAGCTACTATCAAAAAAAGAAGATTGTTTTTTTAAAGAAGTCATCACTTGTGCATGCCCATGATGTGTTTCAGCGATAGATTCATCATACTGCACTGTTCATAAGTACTATTCAGTTCAGGCATACGTGTCAACGACATGCAGCTGATGAGCTTAGCAAAGATGACGTATGCATCTGTACGTGCATGCATGCAACACATGCCACCTTTTTTATCAGCTGGAAATTAACTAAAAATATTAGGAGCACAAATTAGTCCAAGCATATTGCTAATTGATCTTGCAAGATAAGCATAGTTGAGTGAAATGAGTTAGGAGATGGCTATTCCACTGATGGGCAATGGTCTCAGCTCTCAAACAGAAGCAAGCAAATTTCTTTTTATGGTAATGTCCGGCGAATCCCTGCATAGAGATTCTGGTGGGCCCCACGCACCTACGCACACTCGAACCCGGTCCGTCTCGGCCACGTAAGCTATAAAAACCGGCCTCCACGTTTCGGGCTCCGATTGGACAAATAACCTACCCAGTGATAGCTCGACACGTGTCCTGCACTCTGTGCCGTCCGATTGGCCGCCTCAGCGACAGCAGCCACGACCATGAAACGTTGGCGAACGCAGGGAAAGCCACACATGGCAGCCAATAGGATCCGGCTGTGCTGCTTTACTCCAAGGGTTTTTTTTTGTTTTGTTTAGTGCATGTGACAGGGGTTTAATTGGTACTATTATTTTGTTAATTTTGTAGGCATCCCCTAAACTAATTAAGATTAGCTAGTCAACATGTGCACAGTAAAGACACTCAGGGGATGGATGATGATAGATCATCCTAAGATCCGTATCGCTTATTTTAAACACATATTGCCCACTTTTAGGCTTTATTTTAACTAGTCATTCACCAGCTGTCATGCGTGGTCTTATTGGTCCCTCTTCCTTCTTCTATCCCTTTTATCCCGCCCCTGAAGACCGTATTATAAGACAAAACTGTCGGTGATATATTGCACTCCACACATATATTAATTATCGGTAGTTACGTGCGCATAAGCTTTTCCTACCATATATGCTAGGTTCACCAGTTAGCGAGTGCTCCAAACCTAGAGCCATAGAAAACACCACTAATTTGTGTGCCTAGCATAATAATTAATTTGTGGCGACGACGGACTCTTACCAAAAACTCGCATCGCATTCAGATCGATACGAGTGGATTATGCTAGTTTAAACTATACAGGGTTAACCCTATTCAAAGCTAATAAAATATGCAGGTTAATTGTATAATGCCCTACACAGGTCATTATGCAGTCACTTCACTTAGCAAAGCATCATCATATATAAACTAATCGCCATCAGCTGCTATAATTGTACGGGATGCATGTAGAAAGGTTTTGATAGGATGTCTCCAGACAAGCAACTAGCTTAGTTTAATATATAATCCTAGTTAATCTAATCGTCATTGTCAGATGGGGGTGTGTACCACAGCACCAGCTCAGTCTCCTCGACAAATCTATAGCTGACAAAACTGCACATATATTGACCCCCTCTACATCTCTTTAATTGGCTTAATTTAGTTAGCAGTCTTGACAAAATCAAATAAACCAATCATAATTAAACAAGCTAATTGAGAGATGGCATCATCTTTTCTCGAAGATTTACAGGCTAATTGGCTACGAATTGCATGAGATGGGACTACTGGTAATCTAGGCTTGCATCATCTTGGGATCTTGTGTTGCTTGTGGGTTTAGTTAATTGGTGGCCCAAGTACACGTAGGTATAGGTCTTTTAATAAAAGGACAAGCTGTAGGTGACGCATGGCGAGTCCTGTCTAGTGCAGAGAGAATTCATTCTACATCTCTCCTTGGAAGTTTAGACCAACAAGCAAGTTAATTACTCTTTGAAAGAGCTAGCCGGCCATTTTTAATTTACTAATTAATTTGTATTCAATTGTTTGGTGACTAAAAACGGAGATGAGCTCTAGGTTGAGATTTGAATATTTGCACAAGATCAGGAAAGAAATTTCTAGCTAAGAAGATAGCTGCTAGATGAAAGGGATGGCCAAATTAACATTTAATTAATTAATTTGTTTGAAGTGATATGCAATTAATCATCTTCTAGAATTGCGATGTATGCATGTGTGGGGCCGGATTGGCAACTTCTTAGGGTTCAAGTTGCCAAATTCTTGTTCTAAGTGATGTGATGTGAAAGGTGATGTAAAGCTAGGCATGTTGATAAACATATTGCGCCGGTAGGTTTCTATCCTGATATCAACTCAAACTTGTCCTCCTCCTTCCTGTCTCGATTTTCTGATGCAATTGTAATCTTCAAAGCACCGAATAATTAAGCATTTAATATGTACCATTTAGTCCACCAGCGTACGCTTTATTTGAAGACTAATTTAGTCACAATTGTACTGCAAAAAGCTTGCTTTCACTAGGCCCATAATTGCTCTTTAAGAAATTAATTTTGCCAGAATTAAGCAGCTAGCACTCATCTGTACGTAGTCGTTGTACTTTTCCAAAATACTAGAGTTCGGCGGTTGCTAGTTAGAAGTTTTTATTTTGTAATTATTTGTAGTTAATTGTGTGGTCTTCCTGTGATTTGCAAGATGGTTGTTCTAATTTATTGTTTCCACCCCTGGAAACATGTTTGCCCATTTGCCATTGCCACCTCTTTCTGTGGAGAGAGCTTGCAATGCACGTGATAAAAAAAAATGGTCTCTGATCACTTTCTTATATGCAGAGATGAACCCTCGTACTACTTATATTCAGTTTCAGGGATCGCTTTGTCAGGGTTAACATATTTTAAACCCAATTTGCCGCTACTAAACATTCCTCTGTGACCAATTTGACACACAATGAGTACGATTCCTTTTGGGCTGTGCATTGTCCAGTTTCATCAGCTTTTGTTTGGAACAGAAATGCAGGGGATGAACTGTTTCATGTAAACTTACATGTTACATGCTCTTAGTAGTTCTAATATATATGTTACTGCAAAGGTTGAGGCGTAATACATATGTTACACAGAACAAATTCTTCTCACTACTAGTTTGACATATAGTTTAAAATTTCTGCTACAAGTGGAAGGCATAGTTCCAAAGGTCAATAATTGATCACCATTGCACATTGTTCTGTTCTGAAAAAAAGTACCTGCTTTTGAAAGAAGGGGACATAACAAACTGAATGACCACCAAACAACATTTTCCCAAAGGTTTTCTTAAACCATACTTGTAAGTTGGACACCCAACCACTAGAAGCAATAAGTTGATGAACCATCATATTTCCCAACAAACTAGCTATGTTGAATTGATATCCTTATTACCACAAGGCACCTAGAAAAAAATATTTTTTGACCCCTAGGAGTAAAGGCTAAAGAATTAATGCTAGCTAAAACCTTTGGCCTGAGGCCCATGTGAGTCACCATCACCAAGATGTCCCAACTACAAACAAGATCTCAAAAGGGGAGATTTGAAAACACTTTTATTATGATCTCACTTGAGTCCTTGCATTGATGTAGTTTTATTTGAAGAAAACCTTATCTCAAATGGAACGTGATTAGATTGTGGGCCCTACCCTGCCTCTTATTATATTGTTTTGTAGGCCTTGTCTCAACTCGATTATTATGCGCCGAAAGATTGCATCTTAATTGTGTGATTTTTGGAGAGCTCAAATATGCTATAAGTAATTGTGGTGTTCCCAATTTTGGGCAAGCATCTTAGTTGGCATGCAGCAATGCATCCTCTAGTGGAACCAGGACATAAGATAGAAGCACATCAAATTAGGCTTTGACAAACATGGATGCACTTGTTGATTGAACCATCTATTTGTCTCCGCTATATAGTCACGATGGTTATTAGTGTTATTATGCTATTCTTGACCAATTTGGCTTGAAGAATTGCTTGATGAAAAGGACCATCGAGGAGAAAAGTCTTCAGAATAGAAAATCTCTCTTTTATTATTATTATTGAGTAGAACATAACTCTTCAATATTCTCTATATTATTTTACTGTCAAATTGATAGGTTTCTGTAATATTCAGTGACGTAAACTCGTTTCTTACTTTACTGTAAGGAAGATGTAAATTCATTTTCATGTATATATACTTCTCTAGTTCTTTTAAGATCCTCTATGGTTTTTAATGGGTTACTTATATGTCCTTTAATTAATTTAATGGATGAAAACCAACACAATTCACACACACAACAACCTACCGACATTCATCAGACTAACAAGAACTGAAAACTTCTATAAAACTCATCCATATGACTATAAACTTAAGTTGCTGCATCTTACAGTACTCCAAAATATGATTTCTTTTCTGTAATCAGATGGCTGCTTGTTTGTTTTGGCTTTCTCCCAAAAGCCAGGTAATTAAAATATTCCTGTTATCTAAGAAAAGAGTACTCCAAAATGATAATAAATTGTTTTTGAAGAACATCAATTTTCCGCAAGGCTGTTTGAAGGACATTAATAAGGCCTAAAAGGCTACTGCTCATATATATGAAATAATTAAATTTTAACTAGCTAGCTAAACCAATAATGTTGCTTGCCAAGAAGAAAGAAACGTGCATGACTGCAGTGCACAAGCATGGATTTCCAATAGAGAAGAGAACAGCTTTGCTTATTGTTCCGGAGTTCATCAATCCCCCTCTTTTAGGGGGTCCTGCAGGAGCTAGCTAGTCTAGAACTGAAGCAATGGAGTCAATGTCTCCTTCAGATCGAATCATGGAAGACATTAGGGCATCATCATGCTCAAGTGCAAGAAGTCCCTGCGTTTTCGTGGAGGGTGGGGTCCTCCCCCTGTGGCACCAACCAGTCACAAATCAACAAGTAGAGCCAATGTTTTAGTAGACCTAGGAGTGAGTGCTATGATTAGAAGGAAGATGCCATGCTTAAGCTAGCAGCTGACACCTTGACAAGCATAGCATAGCATTATGTAGGGGAGATCAAGGAGGAGGCAGGGATAAAAGTGCACAACTATGGTGGACTGCTGATCATTTGGTCTGATGAAAGCTTGCCCACTTTATTGGTATCTGTACTTTGCCTTTCACTTGAGACTTAGCCTGTTTTTTCTGGTATAGCTAAGCTAATCTATGCTTGCTCATCTTTTCCACAAAGGCTTTGTGCTCAACTGGTGAGTTTTGATTGGTTGGGAGAGTACTTGATAAGTCTTCAGATAAAAATACTACCCTTTTGTTCAGCTCCAGCATATGCATTTCAGGTCTCCCTCCTAGTAATTAATATTTATGCATGATGTGTGTCAGCAAGTGTGAATTTTGGCCTACTTAGTAGCTTTCAGTTGGCCAAGCACTTTGACAGTGCCCTCCACCCTGGCAAATTAAATTAACTCTGGATTAATTCTGCAATGCAATCTGATCCAAAGACCCTAGCTAGTTGCTGATGCCATTATAATTAACTCTAGATTAGCTAGGCACTGAGAGTTAGTTATAAAAACCATGCACATAGCTAGAGCTGAAATGTTTAAATGTATCACATGGATGCTAAGTGCTGTAGGTTCCACGTTTAAGTAGATGGGTCCAAACACTATAGCTTGGCTCATTAAGCAACAAAGGTATCTCATTATTGAGCTGCTTTCTAATGTACTCAGAGCTAGCTCAGCTAATGCTAAGCTACTGATGGAGTCAGTAACTGTGCTAGATTAGCCGTAGTGTGGTGTATGCTTGATTACCACTTGCTGCATAGGTACTTAATTAGGTAGGTTTGTTAGTCATCAGATGTAGGCAGGCATCTAATTAATGGTGATTGTCGGTCGGAGCTAGCTAGGTAGCCACCATCATCAAAATTTTTTAAAAAACAACTTGAGTTACTTGCAAGGCAGATTAACAACAGTGACGTGTGATGGTAAACCTGACGTTGATCAGGGACATGATGCAGCAACCAACACGAAACAGCAGCTTAGCTTAGCTGCAGCAGCAGCAAACAGCAACAGCAAATTTAGGGTTCATCAGAGAGACAGAGATGGGGAAAGGGAAGGGAACAAGAAAGCAAAAGGAAGCGAGATCGATGGATCGAAAGGTGGTGAGAAAAGGAGACTGGGAAAGGAATCGGGCAAAGCTGGTGTCAACTCCTGTTCCCGATCCTTTTCCCTTCTTCCCATCAACCATCAGAAAAAAAACATTATTCTCGTGTATACTCTTCTTTGCTTGACACATCAGATCAACCAGTGTAGGCCCATGTATAAATGTATTGGGTGAAAGAATCTGCTTGTTTTTGCATCAACTAACTCTGTTCATCGAATTTGGTCAGGTTCAGAAACGACTCTTTATTTTGCTCCAGATTTCAGACAAAACTTCGATATTTTGGTCCTTGTGAGGCCCAATCACGCATCACTGGCCCAAATAACTGAAAATTTGTGCATCCGCGGCCCACGAGACACCAGCAAGTCTCTTCGTGGGCCTCATAAAAGCCCACGAGGTGATGCTATGAAGTGGACCACCTCTCCCGACGAAGCCCAAAGACGAGAGGCACCCACCTGCGCCGCCGCCGCCGCAGCAACGATGAGCAAGGCAGGGGGGAGCGCCGGCGCAGCGGCGGGGCCGACGGCGGCGGCCGCGGCAGCTGCGGTGCAGAAGCAGAAGACACTCCTCCAGAAGGCCGACGCCGACGTCTCCAGCCTCGTCGACAACTTCGCCGCCCTCATCAACATCGCGCGCGTACGTCCCCCTCCCCCTCTTCGAATTCCCTTCTCCCACCTCCTTTGGCGTCGTACCAAACCCTAACTCCTCTTGCTCGTCTCAGGTCAACGATCCGCCCGTGCGCAACACGCAGGAGGCCTTCCAGATGGACATGCGCGGCTCCCGCATGGTACACACTTGCTCCATGATTTGTTTCTTCGCGCGGTGTTTAAATCATGCCCTATAGTATATTTGTCTAAATGAGCAAACTTAGAGCTAAGATGCCCTTAATTTTAAGCGTTGATATCACATTTGCTGTGCCGGCTGGATGGAGAACTGGAGATATTCCTCCTACCCTCAGTAGTGGAGACAATTGGTGTGTAAGAAGAAATACTGAGGAATCACTTGCTCAATTTGGTATTACCATTGTATTAGGAGTCAAATTAAGCCATGGCATGCCTCCCTTGTGAATCCTTGGTGCCATATCCTTGATAGCTGTCTGTTAGGATTTAGGAGTTATAGTATTGATTTCTTGACTTCAGTTGCACCCTGATCTAGTTGGAACTTATAACTAGAAGGCAATTGTGGCTTGGATCCTAGGCAAGAGGGAAACTAGCTTTGCTTGGAAACCTCAGCTGTTTGGTAGAGGCAAATTAATCTTGCTTTGCCAAGCAAAGTAGCCAATAACTGTCAACAAATCCTGGCCCACCGTGGAGAGCCAATTCGGCTCTCCCTCGATGGCAAGCAATGAAGCCCAGCGTCATGGATGCAAGCAGCCAAAGACATGCGGGAACCAATTGGAGGGACATGCAGACAAGCAACGAGGTGCTTGAACCAAACAAGCATTCTAGCTTCTACGAGCTAGCAATCAAACGGGCTATCCTATCTTAGCCTGGCTAAGTAAACTTAGTGAGGAATCCAAATGTGCCCCTAGTGAGTTGATAGTTCAAATAGGTGAAGCTATCCAACACTGATGAGATATCACCGTGTTTAATCTGACACCCAAAAACACTATCTGGAAAGGCGATATGTAGTGCAAACAAGGACATCGCTATAGAGATGAGACTTGATATTTGAATAACGGTAGGGATGTTATCTGGCTAGGATGAAAATGTAGTGTATATGAAACAGGGAATCAGGGATTGGTTAGTTAAAAATTCAAGCAAGAAACTAACTCTAGTCGTGCAGAGTAAGATTCAGAAGGCGATATCATAGTTTGTATATAGCAGTGGATTGAGAAGAACCTACCTCAGACATGCAATGGCCTTACTTTGGTTATCGTAGACAGTATGATGATGGTAATGAATTATGAGTTTGAATCACCTTTTGATGCCTATGTATTTTCTGATCTACCTTTATGTTAACATATTGCAACCATCCATTCTACAAACTGTGCATTTGTAATATAATTGGAAGCTAGTTCTAGTAATCAGTATCATTTGGCAAACCTGTTGAGTGTGTAACTTCAGCTGCGATATGCTATCATGCTTTTCAGGTACATTCAGCTGATTCTCTGTTGAAACTAGTGTCAGAGCTTAAGAGAACAGCTATCTTTTCTGGGCTTGCTTCGTTAACTGAAAATGTGGATAGGCGGATTGAGGTCCTTAGTCAACAAGCTGAAGGAACAGAGAGAATGCTGGAGAGGATTGGGCAGGAGGCAGCAGGAAGCCTCAAGGAGTTGGAGGCACATTACTACTCATCTGTTGTGCGGACACTACCGGATGAATGAGGTAAATTCTACCTTTCTCTGAGTGAAAGATATTTCCTTCTAATGGCTGGAGGTGCGTAGTTGCTTACAATACTAAGGTTTGGTGTCAATTCATGGTTAGTTGCAATTTTCAGTCAAAGACCTTTGCTGATGAAAAAACTTACATAAATTGATATGCAAAGCATAACGTTTAGTTGGGTATAATGTTGGAATTCTTGCACGATGGACAAGTTGGTGGGTATCCCATGATTGTTTTGCTGCCTCCATAAAAGATAGCCAGTTAAATTTGTTGAATTTAAGCAACGTCTTTTGGCCGTTATACATGCTATGCTTATATAATAGTAATTAGCAAGCACCTAGATAGATTCGCAGCAAAAGGATTGCCTGTTGATATTATGGAGACTGTATTAAGGCAGTGCGGCTGTCTAGAACTCTAAATGATTTGTTTTTTAAAGCTTAAGTTATTTGGTTTGGCTTTTAGATGCGACCATATATGCTCTTTTTATATATGAAATTGACTAAATGACCGATTCCTAACTAGTCAGAAATGACTAGTGAGTCTACAAGCTTTCTACTCATCGACCGTCTTTACTATGGTTTCAGGATTATCCCTTCTGAACAGGCGTGGACTTTAAAGCAGTAGTGACAATGACATGTTCAGTTTATCTTGTGTAAAATCACATTTAATTTAGTCAAGTACTGATTTGATCTTTTTTTTCAACTTTATTGTATTATTAGTTGTTGGGAACTTGGGGTGCCTTTCTGGTTTCTGCCTTTTTAGTCGTTCTAGTTTCCACCTAAACGAGGCAGTTTGCTCTCATACGGCTGTGTAATTTATCTCTATGTGCTGAACTGATCACCTTGCATTCGAGGAACAATGTTGACGCTAACATGTGTTGCAGGGGACTTGTTCAAACTGGTTAATATGAGTACATACCAGTTTTTGCATCCCCTGCTGAACATCAGTTAATCTCAGATCGTTCTGTAGAAATTCAGATTGCTCATCGAACAATCCTTGTGATGCTGGATTGTAGGAGTACCTATGACAATCCTTGTGACGTTAGAAAATCTCAGGTTGTAGTAGGACTCTGTAGAAGAACTATCTCGTCAATGACACGCCCTTTCGACGTCCTCCTGTCTCATCAAATGTCAGTTCCAGCACACTTGATCCCTTTTTATAGCACTATCTTTGTTGGATCTTTTCGTTCATTACTTCTACTCCCTCTTTGCAAATTTTCTATCATTTTAGATTTGTTCTAAATTAAATATTTATATCATCGACTAATATTTTTTTATAAAAATTATAGTTTAACAACATGGGAATTACTCCCTCTGTTTCTGTTTATGAGGCATACTATACAGTCAAAATGTCAAAGCTAGCGAAACTTTGGCCATTGATTTCTCATAAATGGTATTGTTAATACGCATACAAAAGTATGAAACTACGTAACGTAAGAGTATAATTCTATTGATATAATTTTTAATACGAAATGTGCATATCAGTATATCACTGGAGTAATCATTGGTCAAAATTCACTACCTTTGACTCTTTTACTTATAGGAGTATGTGTTATAAAAAGAAATGAAGGGAGTTTATATATATCATGAAATTATTTTTATGATGGTGTTAAACTATATGAATTTTTAAAAATTAATACTCAAAAGATATAAATGTTTGATTGATGATAAAACTATGTGTTTTTAGGGAATTGATGATGAAACTAGGAGATAAAATTTAAGACGGAGGAAGTATTTCAATCGCGAAGCTAGTGTATAAATCTATTGACTTCACTCCTTGCATATCGGCCAGTACCACCGAGTCTATCTTGGCCACGAAGAAAAAACATCTGAGCTTGTTCGATAAGCATATCTAGTTGTTCGGCTATAGGTGTTCTGGAGAGTCCAACTTGCAGGTGTTGATAATTGTAGATTTTGCAGAGGACGAGCGTGGCCTCGGCGCACAATCCGAGGAGCACGACAGATGCCGACACCGCAGGCACAAGATCTGTGGACGCATCGCCCCAGCATAAATGGTCACTTATTAACTTTGCCTCCAATGGATCGGTCGCAACGAAACTCATCTCTAGCTTCATGTTGCTTAACTTCCCGTGTAATGTTATTACTTAACACTGTCAGTTGTGACCATTTATATATACACGGAAAAGGCTACTCCATCCATATCATATGGTCTCGTTCTTTTTTTTTGTTAAAATATAGATTTTATATCGATTTTTATTAGCATATTTTTTTAAATTATTAACCGATGTATTTCATGAAAAAATCTTTTTATATAAAAGTTATTTTAAAATATCAAATAAATCTATTTTTAAATTTAATATAATTAAAACTTAATTAATCATGTGGTGCTATGCTTTTGCAAGACGAAAAAACAAAATGTAAATTACACCTAAACTTGATAAGGATTGTCAATTTATCAACGCTGCAACGGGTGAAAGGAGGTGCATTAGGCTTAGTCGGCAGTGGAACGATTTATTAACACATGATTAATTAAGTATTTACTAAATTTTTTTTAAAAAATGAATTAATATGATTTTTAAAAACAACTTTCATATATAAATTTTTTGAAAAAATGCATTATTTAGCAGTTTGAAATACGTGCACGTAAAATACGAGGAAGAAAAGTTAGGACACATCCATACGAATACACCCTTAATCCTCTTCTTCATTGAACTCAAATGAGACCATATGGAGCACGTTGATTTAATTTGGCATGTAATCATGTGCTAATTAGACATATAAAAGTTGATTTCATTCGAAACAAGAGCATGTAATAAGTACGTTCGTGTAAGGAGCACGTTGTGTTGCATGATTCCATAGAAAAGGCACAAGCACCAGACACATCCGCACATTCGGTTGCGTGACTTGTTGTGCGCCATTTGTTTTATTCAAAAATTAATATAAATATGTTAAGGTATTTGTTTTATTAAAAAATTTAGTATAAATATGTTAAGATATAAGTTAAGATTATATTTTATTTGATAATAAAACAAGTCACAACAAAATACATAATATTTATATAAATTTTTGAATAAGACAAATGGTCAAACATTATAGTAAAAATCAACGGTGTCATATATTTTAAAATAAAAAAAAGTACATATGTACAATTTCAAGGCAAGATACAGCTATCCAAGTAAAGAAACGAGACGACTATGATGCTCGTTGACATTGTGTATTTTCCTTTCTGGAATCAAATACGAGCAGACTAATTTAGTTTTGTGTCAACGCGTTGACAGTGCACCACCACTGAACGAATTCGACGGAGTTTAGCACGTGCCAGCTGAGGCTAAGTTTCTCTTTACAAAATTTTATTACATCACCCAAAGTACACATAACGTCAACTTTCTCATGCAAGTTTCAATTAAAAACTTCAATTACAACTTCTTACAGAATAATTGAAGAGGATGGCCTCTACGCGTAAAACCTAAGAGTGTTTTGGTCTCAGATGCAGGTGTGCATTTGCAGATCATTACGGTTGGACTACGTTGGCACTGTTCAGTACTGGAGTAGTACAAGCTCGCTTTTGTCCTCACCCCCATTGCGCAGCAACCACGGAATCAGGGTAGACTTCTGCCGAAGTACGGCTGCAACTGCAACCAGCAAGTCAGCAACTGCTATCCCGAATCAGAGAAAGTTCCTGAAGCTTGCCAAGCACAACCCAGCAACAGCTAGTAGCTCCCGTTTCTTGAGCAAGAACAGCACTACACCTGTATGACTCTCGATTACAGTAAAATGTTTTCAGCAAAACAGTTCGAGCCTGGGAATTCGATGACTCATCACTGCATCATCAGTTGAACGATCATTACTACTACCTGCCATACTTTGTGAGAGTTGAAAGTAGGGCGCTCAATGGTGGAAATCATCCCAGAAAGAAGGAACTACAGGTACATGTTTGAGCAACAATTGCATCCATACATGTCGCCCTGTTGATATTATGTTAATCCCATATATGAAAGTTAGGTGCAATGTCAAGGTCGCACGTATGATCTGGACCATCCGCTACCAATCAGATGGCCTCTACTGTACAGGATCGCCCTACAACTCGACCTGCACAGAAGAGGACCAGCAGGATCAACTCGGCGTGCCGTGCCATCTGTCCGTCTAATCTACTTGTCCAGAGTCTCATCCTGTTAGTATTACTCATCACCACCACAAATCGAGCAGTCCAAAATTGACCTAAAAAGGTAAGGTAGCAGTCCAAAAATTTAATACCACTCCCACTAGTAATCTGTAATTCCGTATCAATAGCTCTCGTTTAACACATGAAAACAACCGGCGCAGCAGCAGCAGCACACTGCATACACAATGACACAAACCCTCCTCCGGCTAATTCCAGAAACGTGCATGGACCGAGCCCACGATGGTCCGACCGCCCGAGCAAACCTGGCCCGGTCCACGTCCCCGACCGGTCCCACCCGTGATCAGATACGTGTCAACCATACTCAGTTCCTCTGACAGGTAGGCCCCACATGGCACTAAAAACAGGCGACGAAAAGGCTCTCTCTGTGCTCACTGGCAAGCAAGCAGGCCAGGGTTTGCAAAACTGTTCGGCTCCAGTGCGGGCCGGGCCCACCCGTCAGCCTCACTCCTCTGCTTGCGGCAAGCGATGCTGTTGGCCCAGCCGCAAACCCAGCAGTTACCGGTATGCGACCAAGATTAAGGATAACATTGGTAATTAAATACTATAAAACTTACTGATTACTACATAGTAAAATAACCTGCATAATATCGTTGCCACCTTGAGCATGAAGCAGTGCAATGGGAAAAAAAGGAATTTAACGATGGATGCATGGAAGGAAGGTAGCATTAACATTGCAATTTGAGATGTTAACAAATGTACCATCAAGGACAATACCACTACTGCTACTACTTCATAATTAGGAGGTCCTTCTGCTAACAAGAACAGCTACACCTTAATTAATTACCACTGCTAATATTGCCGCTACTCCCACTCTGTTCAATCAACCAATCGATTTACTACTTGCTCGTAACAACAATACCATAACAGGGGAGAAATTTAACATGGATTAAGGATCGATTAATAACAGGAGATTGTTGTGATGATCGATGAATTAGCTTCTGGGATTTCTTGCCTGATAGTACATGCCACAGTGCTCATCGGAATCCGAGGTAAGCTCTGCTCTGCTCTGTTCTGCTGACCGTCACCGATCGTCGGGCACCCGGTAGGACTCGACGGTGATCTCCGACAGCCATGCACCGGGAAATAGCATCTGGGGACGTAAATTTTACGAAATTACGGATGGGTCCCTGGAGGATGAACGGTGGGGGGCCGAAGCGTAAGGAAAGGGAAGAAGAGATGGAGGAGGAACAACTCACATCGAGTTGCTTCTGCACGGGGCGAGGTCGCCGCCGAGGCCGGCGGCGAGGGCGCGCGCCGGTGACCGCGTAGACATCCTCCTCGATCTCCTCGCTCGTCAGCGTCACCGAGAACCGCGGCCTGTCGAGGGCCTCCGCGCGGGCCCTCGCGGCCCTCCGCTCCGGCGGCGGAGACGCGCTCGACGCCGGCGCGACGGCCGGGCGACGTCGACTTCGCAGTTTCCACGGGCGCGAAGCAGCCGCCGCCGCCTCTGCCGCCGGGGCCGGGGCTACCGCCGCCGCAACTTCCGCGTCGGCCACCACGTCGCTCCCATCCACCTCGCGGAGATGGAGCAGGAGCCGCTCCTTGACCCCGTCGAGCTGCTCCGGGGAACGCCTGGCGGTCACGATGGCGTCACCGGCGCGGTTGACGTGGGCGCACCGCAGGACGCGGTGGCTCCCCCACGTCTTCAGCGACGGGAACGACGACAGGACCGCGGCCTGGTGGCGAGCGCTCGACGCCGCCGCCTCCACCGCCGCGGCGCCATCCGCGACGGGATCCGGGGGAGGAGGCGGGGGCGGCTCGGCGGAGATCACCATGGCCGCGGGCAAAGCCGCGACGACGAACGCGCGCGTGGAGGCTGCCGTCACCTGGACCTCCACCGGCTCCGACTCCGAGGGCGGCGGCGGGAGGCGAGGCGGCGACGGCAGGGGAGGGGAGCGCGTGGGACGTGGAGAGGAGGAGGGCGGCGGCTTTGGCCTTTGGGCTTGGGGCGATGGAATGGAAGTGTGGGGGAAAGGAAAAATAGATGGAATAGTAGTTGTTACTTGTGAATAAATATTGGGGGCGTGTGCGTGTGCGTTGAGGCCAAGGTTTTTTTTTCTTTGTTGTTGGAACAATTTTTTTAGGAGAGGAGTGTGTTTTCTCTTGATGTTGATGGATGGTAAATTTGGATAATTATGGAACTGCATGGGGTTGTGGTATTCTATTTTCATGCAACAACTTCCTGCCGTCTTCTAGGTCCATTCTTTAACATTTGACTAAATTTCGAGGTTAAGCGCACCACCGATAAGCACTTTTTGAGGATGAATAGCAGTAGGATCGAATGATGTTTTTTCCCCTCTCGTAGTTATTTTTTGTTCACAAAAATGGAAAATAGGTGTTACATCCATACGTGGGTGTTCTGGTGGTCAAATCGTACGCCTGCGCAAATGTAAGGCTTAACTTCTAATCCTATTTAGAGTTTTATTAAACACACCCATGTATGTGCCTGGTGATTTGCATGTTTGTTTTGTGCTTTAGAAAACAGTGAGCATATTTTATCTACCGGACTATTATTATGAATTATCCACTTAATTATAATGATAAATTAATGTTTCTTAAAAAAAACTTTAAAACAACTTTGAACAAGTTGTCTAAGCAATTCAGTGAAAAAATTTTTTTTAGAGAAATCATATTTTTCTAAAGCTGAAAGCAATCATCAACAACAATCCAGTGGATAAATTACGGCTAATTATTCTTTTTAATAGTAATCAAGGTATCGTCCCAAGCAGGACATCCGTCATGACTTTATCAATCTACCGATCTAGTCTCCCAGAGATATTGATAAGGGTAGGGTATGAGTGTGTGTTCATATATATTAGTGTACACGCACCGCTTGCATTTATACTTTCTCTGTCCTAAATTATAGGACGGTATTTTTTAGAAAAATTAAACTCGGTGATTTTGGACTAATGATCATACTAACCATATCTATACTAAGTTTACTTATGCATGTCATATCATTATATTCATATTTTGAAATACTTTAATGTGATGTTAATTTCATATTTATTAAAAACATAACATAGAATAAATTAATTGTCAAACTATGTTATTGAAGACCGCGTAAAAAAATATAGACCTTGTAATTTGAGACAGAGAAAGTACTATGTTTTTATAAAAAGAAATCCAGTGGATAAATTGAAAAATCCAATAACTGAATTGTAGCTGCATTCATTTGGTATTCTGAGATGAAAAACTGAGCAACTGTTGATCTGTGCAATGGCAATATCTCTCTGAGCAATATACATGTTGAAACATGCTGGATACAAACACAAATAGGATTGCGATATGATTACGAAAAGTGGTATGGATTCCGTGATGATTGTTGCAAAGTACCACTGCCCCCATGTACGCAAGGAAGCTGAGATGACGAGGGGCAAAATGGGGAAACCACACTGGAACCTGGCTGCGCGGCGTAGCCCAACCCGAGACCGATCCATCTCCATCTCCGAGCCGGCGAGCCCGACCTCGCGAACAGCCCACCCCGTACGTTAACGACGCCATTACGTCCAAACTACCCACCAACTAACCAACTGACAGGTGGGCCAGGGAAACCACCACCAAAGCTTGAGCCCCACACTCCAGTGTCCGTTCACGCATCGCATCCGCGCATTCGCAAGCCTTTTCCAGGGAGGAGAGCACGGATCGCAACGGAAAGTGCGGCGTGCACTACTAACTCCGTATCCAGCAACTGGCATGTGGGCCATGCGTCCTGGGCCCCACAAGTCAGTAATTTTGGCGTCCCTGTCTTTCTCTAAGGTTTGAATGTTCCGGGGGGTACGGCTGTCACGTGTTCCGGCGGACGGGTCGTCTTTTTTCGCGGTGGCTGTCAGCGGTAGGGGTATAGTACGACTGCCATGTGGGACCCACCACTGAAACCCTAGTGACGCGCGCGCTCTCTCTCTCACGCCATGCAAAAAAGGAAAGAGAAGAGCACCTTTCGCGATGGGACGGTTGATTCTCCTGCTTGTCTTGCTCGAGCGCTCACTCGTTCGTTCGTGACTGGCGCTGTGGCACAACAGACATACACTGTACTGCTGTCTCAGCCCGAACCCTTACTTGCGACTCTCGTGTCATTTGAATTCACGTATCAGGGAATGATGATGATAGATCTATCATCCATAAAAAATTTAATGATTCAAAAATCATTACCATTGAAGATGGCAAGGATGGGGACGACGCTCCACCCACCGTTCCCGTGCCCCCGTGATGACCCGTGTTTACTGTACCCAATGACCAATTCTAGTCTTTTAATCGTAATAGCTTGTTTGGCCCATAAAATTAAAGTTCAATGAGGCAATGACCTTAACTCTAGCCTCATCCTCATCTTCACCCAGTCCACTGATCCACAGCGCCGCCGCCTCCAGACTCCAGACATGCACGCCGCCGCTCTAGTCCTCTCGTCCTCAAGCACGCGGGTGTTGTGCCACCTCCCCTCGCTCGCGGTCCCACCCCTATCGTCCGCGCACGCGTGCCGCCTTCAGCCGTCCACACGCGCGTCGGCCACGAGCACACGCTAGAGCCATCCGTCGCCAGCACGTCGTCCGCCGCCACTGATTCCCCTACTGGCTGCTGACCATGGCTTCGACCTCCCTCCATAAACTCCGACGTGTAACGGAGCAAGGTAAGCACATGCTATAATCTTTAGTCCCTTCTTTGTACTCTATAGACACTTACCTCTAGTTCTTCTCCGTCGAATTAAACGGGGACGAGGGCAACTGTGGGGATGAATTCATCGCATGAGGGACGAGGGTGGATAAAATATAGCTCCATCGTGGTTGGTGGGAGCAAGGACGGGAACGCGGATGTGACCCCGACGGTGAATTCTCCGTTGCCATCTCTAGTACAGTTGGTGCAACGATTTGTGCAACCGACTAACGAGGTAACGAACTGTTTACTGGTCTCCACCAAGTTCATAACCGCTCGCGTCGCGCGCCCATCTCCACCAATCCACCACCGCCACTTCACCCTTCTCTGTTTTTTTCCCCTTCTCGCAAGTTCAAACCCCCTCTCTTCCCTCCCTCCTCTCCTCGCTTCCGGGTTCCGGCCGCTTCATCCTATAGCCCGCGCCAAGAACTCGATCCCCATGGAGGAAGGCAAGCACGTGGTTGCTGCTCTCGCCGAGGGGGAGGAGCACGGAGGAGGAGGGGATCCGACGGCGGGTCGCTCCGACGATGCCGGGGGACTCACAAGCGGAGCCGCTTCGACGGAGCCGGAGGGCTCGTCGGCGGTGGGAAATGCAGGCAATGGGGTCGCGTCGGAGGCTGCCAAGAACGACGATCTCGAGGTGAGCGGCGGAGGGATGAGTCGCATTGGGTGTTGGGTGCTCGACCAACCCTAACTTCTCTGTTTCTTGGCGGTTCATCGGTGCAGGACCCGTCGCCCGAGCCGGAGGGAGTCACGGCGGTGGGAAGCAGCGGCGGTGATGGGACCACGTCGGACGGCGACGAGAACGAACACCATGAGGCGCCCAAGAACCCGATGGCGACTCGCTTCGGTGAGTAATCCCGAACTGCTCCCCTGTTCTTGGCTATCTTCTTCCCGAATGAATGTTTCCCTGTTCTTGGCCATCTTCTTCCCAGATGAATGTTCCCCTGTTCTTGACTATCTTCCTGATTCGTCTGACGATGATTTTTTTTAGCGTTCCGAGCCACGGATGCGAACGCGACGCCGGTCTCCACCTATCGCGGCATGTTGTCAAGAAGCAGGAAGAATGCTGGCCCGACGCGCTTCGTCTCCGCGGGAGCTCCCGCATCGGCCGGCCCCGAGACTCCTGCTCTGAGGACGTCGTCGTCAGAGCTCGTGAAAAACTCACCGGAGAATGCCTCTGCAGTGCCCGATGCTGACCATGGCGCCTCGCCGGGCAGAGATAACGAGAAAGATCTTGAGGCGGACAAGAAGCAGAGCGAGGCTCGCTTCGGTAAGATTACTAACCCCGACGAGTTCTTGTTCTTGGTTATCTTCTTGATTCGTCTGACGACGAAATTGCCAGTGTCCGGCCACACGGCGGCGAACGCGATGCCCCCCTCCACCTTCCGCATCCGGCCGTCTCGAAGCAGGAAGCAATCCAGCCCGACGCGCTCCATCCTCAGGGAAGCCGATCCGCCTCTGCCAGGTAAGATGCCAATTCTAATTTCCAAACGGCTTCTGTTCTTGGCTTGGTTTCCGTTCGATTCGTCTGATCATCGATTTCGATCGCCAGCTCCGGACGCGGCGGCGGTGGCGCCATCGTCCTGCTCGCACCGCGCGCCTTCTCGGAGCAAGAAGCAGCCCCGCCCTGAGCGCTTCATCCCGGAGGAAGGAGAGGCGGCCGCCCGCGCCAAGGCTCGCCGGAGTGGCATTGCTCTCGACAGGTTCATCACCTCTCAGCTCAACAACCCGTCGGGACCCAGGACGGAGTGGGAGAGGGAAGTCACGGCGGCCGACGTCGGCGGCGGCCGGGGAAAGCAAGGCACCACGAGCGATCAGCCTTCTTGCTCGATAGCCATCTCTGATTCAGGGCCACCTGAAGAGCCGCTGCCTGACGACAGGCAAACAATCTACAGCGTTCTTGCCGTTCTTGGCGTTTCAATGGCCGTCAGTATGGTCGTGCTCGTGCTGTTCTACATCTTTGGATCCGAGTCTCCAGCTCCGCCCAGCGACCCGAACCAGGAGGTAATCGTCAAACAGTAATTCTGAATTATCTGATGCATTGTTAACATGTTGGTTTTTGTGAGTTATGATATGAAATGTGCTGCTCTTGTTGTCTTTGTTCGTCAGTGACAGGGAGCGATCTGAATGATTCAAGATTCAGGAAAGGATAGCTGACATAATTCCTTACCTGTAATTACTTTTTACCTTTTCTTCTTCAGTGACGCGCTGGTGTTATCTGCTTCACTGCTTGTAACGGAGCAGAATTGCTGAGTTCTGTTCGACGCGTTGCTAATAGATGGTTGTAAATGTAGCAGAATTACTGATTACTGTTTGTCTTGTACAGTTTCGATCTTATGCTGTTACACAGTTATCTGGTGCTTGTATATAACTGGAAGACAGAATGACTGAAAGATAGCATAAATTTTCATGAATTTTACCCGTTCTGTGTTCGGAATGGTAGCAATATGCAGTTTCTTTTGTTTCGTAAAGAATCTCAACGATACGAAGCTGCCATTTTTCAGTTCCACGGGATGAAAATATCAGCTTACAGATTAATGAATTCTTGTTATGTGAAGTGCGAATGTTATGCCGGAGGAGTATTGTCCCCTCTTAATTCCGGTGGACATCTGTACACTGTTCCAGACCTTCTTGTATGCTCATTTGAATCATGGATTCTTTGCTTGGCCTGAAAAATAAGGAAATGGAATACTACTGCTCTGTTCTGAACCTCCTTATTCTTGGTCTTCTTTTTTAAAGAAAGCAGGAGCTCTGCAATGTGTTAAAATAATACTCTACTACTCCCTCCGTTTCATTTCATATTATAAGTCGTTTGACTTTTTTTAAGTCAAATTCTTTAGGTTTGATTAAGTTTATAGAAATAATAATATCTACAACATCAAATTAGTTTCATTAAATCTAACATTGAATATATTTTGATAATATTTTTATTTTGTATTAAAAATGATAGTATATATTTTTCTATAAATTTGATCAAACTTAAAAAAAATTTGAATAAGAAAAAAGTTTAACGATTTATAATATGAAACGGAGGGAGTAGAAAATAAGTAGGGTTACAACATTTGTGTAAGCTCCACCCAACCAATAGTAAGGCGATATTATAAGCTAAGTGGAAGGGCAACATGACATAAGAGAAAAAAAATCCGGTTTAGCTTAAGGACTACATTGCTCTCTTCCACTGGTCGTCTTTTACGAGAAGAGAAATTCTAACGTCATCAACAAAAACTATGGAAGACTGTGGTCATTTGAATTGAATTATGGATTCTTTTCTTGGCCTGGAAAATAAGGAAATGGAAGAGTAAATTATGAATTCTTCAATGAAAAATGAAAGAGAAAACAATTCAAGAAATAGAGAAAAAAATGGAAGAGTAAATTGTGGATTCTATGGTCATTTGAATCGAATTATGGATTCTTTAAAATTAGGGAAATGGAAGAGTAATTTATGGATTCTTTAATGAAAAATGGAAGAGAAAAAAGGGGAAGAAACAGAGAAAAAATTGAATTATGGGTTCTTTTCAGCCTGAAAAATAAGGAAATGGAAGAGTAAAATCATGCTTTCGTTGAGAGTCGAACTCAAGACCTCCCGCTTACTAAACGGGTGCTCTAACCAACTGAGCTACGAAAGCAACTGTTATTCTGCAAACGGAATTTTTAAACTTCATAAATAAAACATGACCATCATAGTAGCCGTCTGTTGCAATTTACCAATGTCTCAATTTGAAACATTCATAACATTTCTTCTGAATTTGTTCTGGTCTTGAATCCAACCCCTGAATCCATGACTACAGACGGCCCAAGACTCTGAACTTTCTGAAAATGCAGTGTCCCGTAGAAATCAGTATCAATGAAAGCTGGCCCAAGCACTAGAACCGCAGCATTGGTTGCTTCCATTTTCCTCCGATTTTTTTCCCCATTTGAGAGGAGAGACCAACACGTACACGTGGCTGGACAACGCCATGCTCGTTGTAACAACAGTGGAGTGGGCTATAAAACGTCAAGAAACACCATAGATCCAGGAGCTGGACCCCTAATCTAATCAGAGAGCAAGCAAACACGAGGGCAACTGTAACACCAGCCTGAAGCCAGTAGAAGATGCCAGCCGAGTGAACAGTGATCACTGAGGACGAACAGAAAAAACTGTTACCATACGAAGCACAGCCAAACATTCGTTCATATGGCTTCCCTGAATACAAGGGCAACCCTGTTTCAGATGCTCCCCTATACTTTGACCATTGCCGCCTACCCACCTCCATCCTTAGCTTCAGTTTCTTCATCATCAGCTCAAGCTCAGCTTTTTGTTATTAATTTTACTTCTTTCTCATATTGAAGCAGCATTTGGAGCTGGAGCTAGAAGTAGAAGGGAAGAGAGGTTGCATTACTGCGTCAGAGTTGTGACTGATTAACAGGTCACTTGAACTAGATGTGTCAGTGAGATATGATCATATGGTTGCTAATTAAAAAACTCTTTGGCAATTATGTTAAATAAATCGTTTGCATGCATGGCACTGCACAATGATTTCTGATCTACTCTGGTCCAGCATCTCTCAAAAGCGAAGGCACGGAAGAATAATTGGGCGTGTGTTCAGAAGGAAGGCGACTGTTCAGTTGCTTTAATACTTTTATACAACTATATGATGTATCGTCCAACACGCTGTTTCCTGATCGATCATGCAGACGTGCACACGGTTGGAGAATGGAGACAGTTACCTAGCTTGTCATAGAGTTCGTGGCTTTTTACCAGAGTCCCAAACGAGATTCACCTGTGTGGTCAAAATGGAGAAGAATTAGAAGATCTTTTCGCTTTATCTTGTTTCTTTCTTCAGTGCGGCGTCTGAATGGAGAAAGAAAAAAGAAAAGAGAGAGAGAGGGGGGGGGGGGAGGCTACCTTTTCTGATCTTGTTTCTGTCTTGCTGTCTCGAGAGCATGATTTTGGGAATTTTGATCGAAATATGCATGAAATGGAGCCAACATGGGTTGCCCATCCCCCCGTGTTTGCGCTGGTTTCACTGATTGAGAGATAGGGACTAGTTAGGCCACCTCCATCATATTCTGTTCCAACAAAGAGCTTAACAATGTCTTGCTGTCGATGTCTCGCCATGCATTAGTACATTACAGCATGAACAGTGATATAGTGATCATGCTTTTTTAGCCTTCATCGTTTTTCGCCATGATCAATTAATTGTGAATATCTTACCGATGCTAAATCTAACTAAATCCCATATATCGATGTCGCGCTGTACATTGCGCCTCATGATTCAATCATGGTTGGATGCATGGGACTAGCTTGGATTTCAGAGTAGAAATGGACAATGCTGCAAACTCACTAGTAGGAGTACTACAATTCGAAATGATTCTGCGAAGAAACAATGACGGTTTTTGGTAGAAAGCAAAGCAGGGGCTAGGTACGTAGGCTAAGCAGGATGAAGGCTGCACGCCACCAAAAATGCCAAGCTGGATTGCCAAAATTTCACATCCAAATAAACGAGAAAACGGCAAAGGCATATGTCATTCACGTAGGTAGGTGACCGACCAGGGGACCCGTCTCGCCTCCGCGCGTTACACCGATCGAATCAACCGCACCCGCAATTCAGCTGTGAAATTTGCACACACATGCATGGGTCCCCTGCCCTTCCACGCCTCGCTCTATTTATCCATTTCTTCTCTCCAACCCCGCTTCGCCTCGATCTCAATCTCTCTCAGTCTCTCGCTTGCTTGCTACTCTCTTGTGGGTCTCACGCTACTGGCAGTGGCGCCAATGGAGGAAGCACCGGAGCTGATCGGCCCGAGGATCTCATTCTCTCACGACGGCGTCGTGGCAACCGCCGGAACGGCGCCACCGGCGCGGTCGGACACGTCGCTCGTCATGTCGTCGCGGCGGCTCCCCGAGCCGGAGTTCGACTTCGCCAATGCGGCCGCAGCCGACGTCGCGCCGGCCGATCGCCTCTTCGCCGGCGGGAAGCTGCTGCCCGTGCCGCCGTTGCCGCCGGTTCATCCCAAGCCCAGCCCGTGCAAGCAGCAGGCAAGCTGCAGCGTGAAGCCGATGAATTACCAGAGGAGGCCGGGTTCTTGGACGTCGCCGTTTACGCGCAGCTGCAGCGTGAATTCCGCCACGACGGCGACGACGGCCACGACGGCGCCGCCGTCGGCGTCCGGGAGCTTCAGCTGCCCGTCATTCCCGCTCATGCGGAGCCGATCAGCCGGCTCGGCGGCCGCGGCGCAGGGCGGTGGCCTCGGCGGCGTCGTCTCGGGCGGCGGTCACCGGCCGCCGCAGCACAAGAAAGCCGGTGCTACAGCAGCAGCTTACTACTACGGGGGCAGTAGAAATGGTAGCTCCGGCCATGGCGTTAGGGTTAGTCCGGTGATCAACGTGCCATCGATTGGCACCAGCATGGTGAACATGCTGAGCTACTTGCTCTGCGACTGTGGCAACAAGACCACCAAGAACAGGGGTTTCGGAGTTAATTGCTAGCTTAGGTGGTAGCTAGAAAGAAGTAATTAAACAATTAAGCAAATGTACTCATCATGCTTGCTAGATTCTAAATTTACTACTAGTCAATTGGGCTATGAATTGTGATCAATTTTCACTAGTTTGACGCTGATGATGATGCTCCTCTAGCTTGTGTGAGGGGAACAGATGGCAATCAATTTAAAGATCCATTTAATTTAGCTAGCTAGCTATTGGTGCATTGATGATTGGTTTGTGTTTGGCAAGCAAGGCATGGGTGAGCGACGAGGAGAGGAAAGGGGGAAGTGCATGCATGTGTGATTGTGTGTGGGGGACGTGCGTTAATTGGAGGAGCCATGGAAGAATGGATCATTTTGCGGGGTTGATGGGGTGCATGGGGGAGTAGGGGTCCCCGTCTTTCCGCCTGGCCTTGCTTGCTTTCGCAGCATCTTCTTCTACAGCAAAATTGCCACGAAATCAATTAACGGACACACTTTCATTCATTAGTTTGTTATATTTTGAAAGGAAGAACGAATATAGTGCCACATAGTTCGTCGAGTTTCTTAAGAAAACTTCTACATTTTCATTGTAGATTAAGGGGTGAGTTCGTTTGGAGCAATTCCCAGCGTCGCCGCATAGTGTTTTTTTTCATGGGCACGCTTTTCAAACTACTAAACGGTGTATTTTTTTACAAAAAGTTTCTATACAAAAATTGCTTAAAAAAAATCAAATTAATCCATTTTCAAAAAAAATAGTTAATACTTAATTAATCACATGTTAATGGATCGTTCCGTTTTTCGTGCATACTGTGCACAACAAACGAACACATGCAAGCGAAGTAGGTAAGTGAAATTATTTTGTCTGTTTATCCCACTTCTAGTTTATTTTTTTTCTTTGAAAATTTATATTATTATATGAGAAATGAACTAGCAAGCGGGTATTTATATGAATAGTGGGATTGTCCACCTACATCCCTACTGCATATACGTCCATTTGCCACAATTTGATCCGTTGGTGTAGATTTGCACCTACTTTGCTCCTATTCCCTATTTCCTTTTCATCCTCTTCTACTTGTTGGAAAGAAAGTAAGGCTGTGTTCTTTTGTTACTTTTCTCAACTCACCTCCCTCGTTTTTCGCGCGCACGTTTTTCAAACTGCTAAACGGTATGTATTTTGTAAAAAATTTCTATACGAAAGTTGCTTAAAAAAATCAAATTAATCCATTTTTCAAAAAAAATTAGCTAATACTTAATTAATCATGTGCTAATGAGTCGCTCCGTTTTACGTGCAATGGAGATTAGTTCCGAACTCAACCATACGAACTCAGCCTAAATGAACATGTTAATTAAGCACGGTTAGCTAGGTTGCTAAGTTCACATTTTTTTTAGGTCAACTATAACCAATTTTAGGCAAATACTAAATGAACATGTTTATAATGTACTAGTGTACTACTACTAACAACAAGAAATGGTAATTGGTAGCAATAACTATGATCGGTGGAGTGCCGGACGGGAAGCGATCAAGCGAGGCCATTTCTGAGACCCACAACATCACATATTCACATGCATTGGTATGTTAATGCCAGCGATCTAACGTGTACATTGTCTGAAGGAATAAGTTTATCTGCCGTCCCTCAATTTTACCTCGAGTTTGTTTGACATCTCTTATCTTCAATATCAGAAATCTTCACTTCTAAATTATATAAAACCGTGCAATTTAGGTCCCATAATAGTATAGATGTCTGGTTTCGCTAACATGATATTCTAGTAAAAAAAAGTGAGACCTACATGTTAGCCACTCTCTTCTTTCTCTTTTTTCTTCCCTAGCCTGGACGTCGCCAGGGTGGTGCACAGGGCGTGGGACCAGAGGATAGGGGAGACCATCGCCATGAAGCGCCTCCACGGAGGGATCGGTTGCGGTGAGGAGTGGATCCAAGAAGCGTAGTGCCTGCAGGCATGCCAGGGCTACCCGCACCTCGTCGGCCTCCACGGAGGGATCGGTTGCGGTGAGGAGTGGCGCACCGAGAGACGAGGAGGGGTGGCGCGTGCTACTACGTCGATGGGCCAAGCCTTACGCGCGTCATGTGGGAGGAGTGTCGCGAGAGGCTGTTCCTAGAGGCCGAGCCGCGACGGCTGTCGCAGCGATGCATGCGACGAGGGTCATGCACTGGGATCTCAAGCCAGACAACGTCGTCGTCGGCCCCCACGGCGACCTCAAGATCTGCAACTTCGGCATGTCGCATGTTGCGAGTCACCACAGCCAGCGAGTCGCCGTACACGTCGTCCATCATCACGTTGTGGTACCCCGCACCGAAGCTCATCCTGGGGTCATAGGAGTACGACTTCCTCGTGGACACGTGGTCACTCGGCTGCATCATGGCCGAGCTCCTCGTTGGTGCTCCGCTCTTCCCCGGGAGGTCAGAGATGGACTGTAACGCCCCAAACTAGCCCCGAACGGAGGCCAGAATAAGGCGATCCAAATTAACCTGTATGCCTGTACCAGTCCCAGGAAATAGCGCTAGTACAACAGGAAGATTGAATATCACAACAACAGCGGTCTCTTTATTAAGAGTAGACTTACAACCGGGGTTGGAACTACGGACAGAACCTGAGTTCGCAACGACAATACAAAAAGGCGGAAGCGGAAAAATGCGGAGACTAGCCCTAAGCCACAAGCAAAGCCTTGGGGAAAGGCCGAAACCCTACTACTGTTCATAGACTGTTTGCTCCTGGAAGAACTCTTCTTCAGCAGGGTCCACCTCTTCATCTTCGAGAACTGGGGGGTTTATTTATATAGAGCAAGGGTGAGTACAGAAGTACTCAGCAAGTCAGGGGAAATTAAGTGTTTAATGCAAGCTTCAAAGGAGAGCCAGTTGTTTTTCACAATTGATTTTAGTTTAAGACTTTCAGAAACATTTAAGTGAGTGCTTCTCAACGACACGGACGAGAAAGTGCGTCTCATCCGGCCGGAGCAGTGAAATTTGTATCAATTGATTCTTGTCGGCACGAGAGGCTCCCTGCCAATCGTTCACCGACCCCGGCTGCACCAACAGCCACAACTCAAACACGTCGGCACGAGAGGCTCCCTGCCAATCGTTCACCGACACCGGCTGCTCCAACAGCCTCAAATCAAGCATGTCGGAACGAGAGGCTCCCTGCCGATCGTTCACCGACACCGGCTGCTCCAACAGCCACACTTAAGCACAGAAAGGATTTCTCACACCAACAGCAGTTCACAAAGTAACCATTAAAACTACGCTAAGGAATCACCTCACGTCCGCCCATGATCGTGGCCACGGCTGTTCGAACAGTTATTAACCTCTGCAGAGGGGGTACACTTTACCCACACGACGTTACTAACCCCGAGCCACCCAGCCCGTGACTCTCAGCCACGTCTGGCGACCTTGAGGCTTTCACGACAAGGCATTTCGAAAGCTGACTCAGGGTCATCTTATGCCAACGGGAGGGGTCCCATGGACCAACACCAGATTAGGTCCCAGACCATACTGTGCCAGGAAGCCCAGGGGTCCTCCCCGACACCACCCCGGCGAATCCACTTGTCCCTTGGCATCAAGATTTCACTGGCCTAGCTAGTTACTCAGCCAGGGGCGTCCCATATCACCCTGTGGTCGTACTTGACATATGCTCGGATGTAATTCCCAAGGAATTGGTCCTTAGAGCGAGAACGGGCAGACCGTACCTCCAGTACGTCTCCCGCACCGCGAGTTTTAGAAACTCACTTTATTTTCAAGGCACCGACCCAAGTGTCGGGTTTTCCAAGCATTTTGTAAACTCAAGTTTTACCCAAGTGATCATTTTAAATTTGGAGGGAAGTCTCGATATTCGTACGCGAGGTGCGAATACCGAGACCTCACCTGAGGGGTGACAAGGGTGTTAGGGTATATGCAGCAAATGGGTAGGGCTTGACGGTTATATTGCAAACCGAGGCCAAGTGTCAAGTGTAACCTAAAGAATGCATGATTTGCGGAAACAAAATACTTAATTTTAAATTATAGGTTCAATTGATCAAAGGTGACTTGCCTTGCTCGAGATCATGAGCTTCTTCCTCGAAATCCGCGCACTGCGGATCTTCGGGCTCCGAAACTACACGCGAAACGAGGCGACTTAACACAACGATAAAAAAAACCCTATTAATGACCACTAAGCGTGCCATTGGATAGATCTTGATTTTTGAGGAATTTTGGAAGTTGAATGGAGTCAATCGGATGAACGTTTGAGAAGATACGAATTTCCAAAGTTTAAATGATTTCCTGTCTAAAGGAAAAGGAATTATTAATTCCCTGGAAAAAGAAAAAGAAAAGAGGGACTTGAATTGGACTTGTTTTGGAATGGATTCAGCCCAAGGAATAGTAATGGGCGCGGCCGATAGGATGGACCGATGGCCCGAAAGAATCGGCCCACGGCCGATCGGCGCGCGAGGGGGAGGCCGAATGGATAGGCCGACGGCCCGAAAGAATCGGCCCACAGCCGATCGGCGCGCGAGGGGAGGCCGATGGGCCGAGGCCGATGGAGGGATGGCCTGGCCGACTGGGCCAGAGCTGAGCAAGGAATTGGGCCGGCTGCGCGGCCCAGTGAAAAGGCGCACGCGCGCGAGCGAGGACGGAGTGGAGCGGGCCGACGAGAGAGCGGAGATGGGCCGAGCGACCGAGGAGGCCCAGATGGCCGGCGTAGCGACGCGGCCCGGCCGAAGCGCGAGGGGACGTTGACCGGTCTCCTGTGGGACCCGGGACAGAGGACGTGGCATCCACGTCGGCTGGAAGGGTTAGAAGGGGGGGCTCGCCCGGGAGAGGGCGGCTCACAGACGACCGGCGGCGGGTGGTGTGCTCCGGCGAGGGGCAGCGGGTCGGAGTGGGCGGACGGCGTCGGAAGGCACCGGAGAAAGGGGTGAGGTGGCTCAACGGCGTGGATTAGAGAGAGGAGGCGCGATGGCGGCCGGCAACGGTGCTACGCGGCGACGGGCACGGCGGTGCGGGGAGGGATCAAGAAGGAGGGGATGGCGGCCACGACGGCGCCCTGGGGGGGTCTACGGTCAACTATCGGCCTAAAACACGGGAGAACGGAGGGAGGTGGAGAGAGGGAAAGAGGGGTTACCGCGGAGGGGAAGGGTTCGCCGGGGAGAGGCCGACGGCGCGGGACGGTGCGGCACGGCTCCGGGTCGAGGGAGGGGAAGGAGACGGCGCCCGGAGCTCCTTCGGGCGCCCTCGGCTGCAGCGGCGGGCGACTTGGGCGGCGGCGGCAGCGGGGAGGAGAGGGGGCGAGCTCGGGGATGGAAGGACGGCAATGGCGGCCGATGGAGGGAGATTTAAAGGGGGAGGAGCAAGGTCGGTTTGGGAGAGGAAGTCGGTGTGGCCGAGAGACGGTTCGCGCGGAGAGGAGACTGGCGCACGGGGTGGGGCCGAGCGGTGGCAGGCGGAGAGAGCAGGGGACCGACGGCGGTCGGGGAAAAGGAGGAGAGAGGGGGAGAAAGGACGCGGCCCCCTTGCCAAAACGGGCAAGGGCACGCGGGGAGAGAGAGAGAGGGGAAAAACGCGCTCTCCCCCGGGGCGGCACGCGGGCGCGTGAGCGGCGGGGCCGGGAGTGACGCCGGCACTTGGCGCGACGCGGGGACAGCGGCACAGGGGGAGGGCCCGGGTGACGGCGGCGGCGGGCGTGGGCGGTCGGCCATGCCGCGCGGACGTGGGTCCGTGGCGCAGAGGGGAAACGGGGGGCGTCGGCGGGAACGGGACGCAGCGCCGGTGGGAGCCATTGGAGAGGAGAGAGAGAATGGGCGAGCGAGGGAGGAGACGCGCCTCTCCTCGGCACGTGCGGCGCACGTGACCGGGGGAGGGGCGCGGGCCGGCGCAGACCGGGCCGGGCAAGCGCGACCCAGTGGAAGGAGGAAGGGGGGAGCGGGCCGAGCGAGCGGAGGGAGGGGACTTGGGCCGAGAGGTGGCCCGAGGAGGAGGAGGGGGAGAAGAAAGGAGCAGGCCAAGAGGGAATCGGTCCGAGGGAAAAAGGGAGGTAAAGTAGACTTTTCTGGGAGTTGGATTTTGGAGGGGTTAGGGCTCGGATTCGAAATCCGATTTCGCGGTTTTCTCCGGGAGTGAGACGGGAGGGGAAACACAAGACCTTGGCACACCACAAGACTCAACCGAAGAGCAAACTTTCGCATATAGAGTTTTTAGCACTTAGGTTTTCCCGCTAACGCCGCGACAAAACGGGCGTTACATGGACCAGCTGAATAGTGTATTTGACATGGTAGGCATGAAGGACATGAAGTCATGGCCGGGCTTCGCTTGTCTTCCGCGCGTCGAGGCCATGCTCTGCCACCGCGCCAGACCGCCGAGCAGGCTCCGAGAGATGTTTCCCAAGCTGTCCGTCGCCGAGTTCGACATGCTGAAGCGCCTCCACGGAGGAATTGGCTGCGGCAAGGAGGAGTGGCTTGGGAGGCGCGGTGCCTGCAGGCTGGACGCAACCAAGATTGGCGCGGCGACGCTAGAGGCAGAGGCTAGATCCGGGCGCTCGCCCCCTTAGCCACCGCCGCTCCCGAGGATGGGGGCGCTGGATCCGCGCACAGCAACCGCTCTCGAGGATGGGGCAGCCGAATCTGTCCGCCCCTGAGACCGCCTCCGCCTCCACCTTCACCTCCGCTAAGCCCGTCGACGCCGCTCTCGAGGGCGGGGGCGTCAGATCCGTGCACCGCTCTCTCCCAGGCTTGCCGGCCACCTCTCCCCTCCCCCATCTCCTGTTGGCTGCCTCTCCCACCCTCTCCGGCTGGCCGCGTCGGGAAGAAAAGAGAAGAAAGAAGAGGGCTGTTGACATGTGGGCCCCACATACAATTTTTATTTTTTTGCTGACTAGGATGCCACATCTGCGAAACTAGATATCTATACTGCTATGGGACCTAAATTGCACGGTTTTGTATAGTTTAGGGATAAAATTTTTTGGTATTGGAGATAAGGGATGTCAAACAAACTCGACATAAAATTGAGGGACAGAAAGTGAACTTATTCCTTGTCTGAAAATGGACGATCCAGATCGGGCCGATACTATTGGTAGCGGCCCGATTTTCGTTTTTTTTGGGCCTACTGGCAGTAGTGGGAATTCTGGGCTACAGTTCGGCCTATATTTACGGCCCAGGTTGGCAATTTCCCCGAATTTTTTGCATTTTTAATTTTATTTATTTAAAGATTTGCAAAAATAATTTTCCATTTCAAAATATTGCAGAAATAATCTCCTCTCGCCCTCTGGGAGGGCGAGATTTAAAAATCGCCCTCCCAGAGGGCGATTTTTATGACGTGGCAGACGGCCGTTGGGTGCCGTCTGCCGCGTCGCCGCCTTTTTGCGTTTTAGTCCCTTGCCGCCCTTACAGAGGACGTTTTTTCACTGTTCATCAGGGGGCCGCCTGCAAAAGGGCGGCCGCCCTGGCAATTTTGCAGGCGGCCCCCTTGCCGCCCTTACAGGGGGCGATTTTTTGCCCTCCCCTATAAAATCCCCATTTCCAACTCCGCGGCCGTCATTCGCAGCCGTCGAGACTCGAGAAAAATAGTAGAGCGAGGGGTGAGGAAGAAGAAGGAGAGCGGCGAAGCCCTGTTGGTGTGCACACTCGATCGTAGGTAAATACAATATCCCGCTATATGTTTGTGTTATTTATTTTGTGTAGAATATATAAGAAAAGAAAATTTTTTTGAATATTTGAATAGTTGTTTAGTAAGATATTGATTTATAAATTAGGGCACGATTTAATTTAAGGAGTTTGACCTAGGACGAACCGATTTAGATGAACCTACGTACAATACATTCTGATCTATGTCTATGTTATTTAAATAGTTGTGTAGCACTATAATATGGATTTAAAAATTAGGGCATGATTTATTTTAGTCAATTTGACCTAGGACAAACCGATTTAGATGAACATATGTAGGATATGTTCTTATGTATGTATACATTTCTTTGCGTAGAATTTTGTTTAATATAGAATTTAACTTAGGCACAGATTGATCTAGGCAACATATTCGTAGTATGAAGTAAATTAAGTTTGAACATGTTTATCAGGCACAATGGCAAGCAAGGTCATATTTCAGATAGTTCACGGTAAAGGCAATGTTAGATATGGTCAAGATGGTGTTGATCTGTCAGAATTTAGTATGAAATCAAAGGGCATCGATAGGCCAACCGATAAAACATTTGAGTCGGTCTATAGTTGGTTACTACGTGGATTTAAAGTGGATACAAGAGTGAACACAATGTCTCTATCCGTTGTAGTCAGTCGTGCAACGGAAGGATATTATTGGGAACTAATGCCTGTAGATAACACCGAGTCCTGGAGACGTTATGTAGAGATGACATTTGAAAGGTCCTAGCCCCTTGTTATTTTTGTGGCATTGCATGAAATCGATAGCAGTGTTACAGTGCAAACAGAGGATGGTGAAGGTGCTAGCAACGCTGTGGAGAATGTTGGACCATCGATGCGAACTGGGGGTAACGAAGCAAGGTTGGAGGAGGCAATAGGCGTGGCGGATGAGGGGGAGAGAATCGAAGCAATTGTTGAGGAAATGGAGAGGGAAGATTCTGAAAATGAGCTGGCGGAGGGCGATGAATCATCGGACGAGGAGGAAGATGTACTGCCCGTTGATTGGACAAAAGTCGATTTCTCTCAACTTGTTATCTCAGAGGGGCAGCAAGCACCCTTTGAATACAAGGATAACGAGGTAATCCAAGGTGCCAGGTATGCGCATAAGGAAGACATGAAAGAGGCGGTGAAACATTGGGCGGTCTCCTTGCATAGAGAGTTTAGAGTGGTGAAGTCTACCAACTGTGTGTATGACGTAAAGTGCACGAAGGATGATTGTCCGTGGCGCGTTCATGCATATAAGGGAAAATGGAATGACTATTGAAAAGTGAGCATTGTTGGTGAGCACACATGTTGGTTGCCAGGGGTTGATAAGTATCACCGCAACATCACCTCAGCTTTTGTTGCCGGTGAGATGTACAGCGATGTGGTTTGTAACACGGACTTTGAACCGGGCTCCATTATTAGGCACATTGAAAACAAATTCAAGTATACTATAAGCTACTACAAGGCTTGGAGGGCGAAACAAAAGATTTTGGAGATGAGGTATGACACATTTGAAGCATCCTATGATAACTTGCCTCGTCTGTTAGGCACCATTGCTCAGAGAAACCCCAATACCTATTATGACATTCAGACCTTTCCGTTGTCTAATGACCCGAGCAAGAGCGTGCTGTAAAGAGCCTTTTTCTCGCTGGGTGCTTGCATCAACGCATTTGTGCACTGTCGCCCTGTGTTGTGCATAGATGGAACCTTCTTGACAGGCAAATACAGAGGTCAGATACTGACGGCGATTGGAGCCGATGGGAACAACCAGGTGTTACCTATGGCGTTTGCATTTGTCGAGAGTGAGAACACCGAAAGCTGGTATTGGTTCTTGGAGAGAGTTCGCTGCCAAGTCGTGCGTATGAGGCCCAATGTTTGCCTCATTCATGATCGTCATGCGGGCATGTTGAAGGCAATTGACTACCTGCAGAATGGTTGGCCGGAGAGGGGACTTCCAGCTAGGTGGCATGTTGTTCGGAGTAGGTGGTGCATGCGTCATATGGGAGCCAATTTCTACAAGCAATTCAAGAACAAGCACCTGATGGATCTATTTAAGAGGCTATGTGGTCAAAATCAGGAGAAAAAATTCAATGAGTTGTGGAGGAGGTTGGATGAGCTGACAACAAAGCAAATCGACGAGCAATCTCGTCGGCCACAGGATGACGATCCTCCAGTACCTCTTGGTCCACTACATGATGACCCGCCAACAATGAGAAGAAGGTCGGCATCATCAATACATAATTTCTCGCAGTGGATAGAGAATGAACCATAAGAAAAGTGGTCTCTGTTTTATGACACTGACGGGTCTCGGTATGGTATAATGACAACCAACCTGGCCGAGGTGTACTACTGGGTGATGCGAGGAGTGCGAGGAGTCCCACTGGTCGGTATTGTGGAATTTATCCTTCATGGCACTCAGGCATACTTCAGTGACAGATACAAGAAAATTGTCCCTTCGATGCAAGATAACAACATTGTATTTGGGAGTGTGGTGACAAAGTATACGCAAGATAAAATAGGAAAGGCTATGAAGCACAGAGTTTTTCCCCAAGATACCCAAGTTCATAGGTACGAGATAATATGTGTGGACAGGCGAAGGCGCGGCATCAACCGCGTTCAAGCTGTGCAGGAATGTGTGCTTCATGCGGAGGGCGGTTGCAGTTGTAGCTGCATGAAGCCCAAGCTTAGACATCTGCCTTGCTCACACGTACTTGCAGCAGCTGGGGATTATGGCATACTTCCCGATATCTATGTGTCACCCTACTACAGGAAAGAAGCAATATTTCATATATGGAAGGAGGAGATATATGGGTTCGGGATATCTGGATCTTATACAACTCTGAGGCCACAGGTGTTCTACATTCCAGATCCGTCGAAGTTAAGGCTGAAAAAGGGCCGGCATCAATCGAGACGCATCAGAAACGACATGGACGAGTCGGAGGCAGGGGGAGGACTCTACGGTGCAGCAAATGCGATGAGCGCGGGCATACTTACAAGAAATGCCCGAAGAATTTGCAATCTCCAACCGTCCCAGGTTCTGATCTATCTGGACAGGCAACCGATGGCCGTCGTCCATCGGGAGAAGGAACAACAATGAGGCGACCACGTCCTAGGCGTTCTCGTGCGGCGACTACGTCATCCGCTGGCGATGCAATGACTTGATTATTCCTGTCAGCCTTTTAGTCTAGCGGTGATCCAATTGATGTAGTATTTATAATGCTGTTGTCATTTGTCATGTGTGTAATAATTATCCTTGTGAGACATGAACTATTGTAATGCTGTTGTCATTTGTCATGTGTGTAATATTTATCCTTCTGAGACATGAACTATTGTAATGTTGCTATCATTTGTGTAGTGTACCTTTAGCGTTACGAATTACCATTGTAATGAACAATTTGTGTAATGTTTTTTTCTTTATCAATTGCTTATTTGTAATCACTCTTATGTATGCAGGTATGGCGGACGAGACACCAGCTCTCCTCAGTAGGGCACTGGACAGGAGCCACCGTTCGTACTTGTCGGCGGTGCAGGGTGCGCAGCTTACCACCTTTCGTCCACGCCCGTCTCGCGAGTTGTTGCGGGCCGATCCGCGACACGTTCCGTGGTATGATAGAGCTTAATTACTTGATGGCATTTTTTGGCTATTTGGAAATATGTGGTACTAATGTTGAACTCCACGGTACGCAGGTTGCGTGAGGCAGGCCTGATAGCGATATGCAGGCTTGTTGAGGCGCGGGCGGACGAGAACGACCCGGCCAAGCGCTGGGATGCGGACCGGTCGCTGTTGGCTGCTTTGGTAGATCGGTGGCGGCCGGAGACGCACACGTTCCATCTCCCCTGTGGGGAGATGGCACCTACGCTTCAGGACGTCGCGTACCTGCTTGGGCTTCCACTGGCCGGGGAGGCTGTTGGCCCAGTGGACGGTGCTGGTGGCTGGAGGGAGGATATCATGGAGCGATTCGCTCCCGTGATGAGGCTACCTGGGCTCCCTGAAGTTGCTCCCCCGAACATGTACACCACCGTCGGTCCTACGAAGGCTTGGCTGCTGCAGTTCACAGTAAGTTAACTTTTACACTTTTTAGCATTTTTAACTTTTACATCTTCGTCGAGCCTCACTGCCCTTACCGTGTTATGAGGCAGTTCGGACTGAGGCAGGGCTTTCCAGTGAACGTATCGATACCCGTCGCGCCCCAGGACCACCAGTGAGTATTTTTCTTTCACCTTTACTATTGTTATGTCGACTACGCGCGGAACGTTCGATGACCATTATGTTCTTTGCAGGTTGACTCGACGGGGACAGCACGCAGGGACACTGTGGGCACCTCGGATCTTGCCGTACGTCGAGGACTGGTTGGTAGCCACCGATGAGGTGATTGTCGAGGTCCACCCTGTTAACACCAGAATTTGGTAAGCCCCAAAGTCCTCATCGGCCCAGGATCTATATCGGCTCAAAGCTAATATCGGCCTAGAGTTCTACATCGGCCGATGGGGGTTATCTCAAACCAACCACCAATAGCAGTCGGATTCTTGTTAGATTCGGGAAGATCTTATCCAGAGAAGACCGAATCTGAGGAGGATGCGGCTTGTATCTTTTAATTAGGATAAGTTTGTTAGTTTCCTTCTTATCTTTAGGAAAGTTTGAGTCGTATTCTGTTAGGATTTTTGTTAGCCTATGGGTATAAATATGTAAGTCCGTAGTTCATGTAATTATCATCACACGATCAATACAACTTCGGCGCATCGCCAACCTTTTACTTTCGTCTTCTTCGGCGAGTTCATGCCCTTCTCACGAGGGGTAAGTCTCCTTATGGCTGCCTGCGTTGTCGGGGCTAGGGCTTCGACGTTCTGATCTCGTCAACGTAAGCACCTACTATCATATATCTTAGTCAATCTGGTTTGGCTTCTCGATTTAGTCTTATCGGCCGAGATTCGCTTTAGGGTTTATGCCGGTATCGACTAAATTGCCTTGCTAGATTAGATTGGCTAAGGTATCCACCACCCCGAAAATCAGTCAAGGGCTTGATTGTCTAGGTCTTGCGTTTCTTTTCATACTTAGTGCTGCATCAGTCCAATTTGATCTACTAAGTCGTGATTAGAACCGTAATTTCTAGCCTGCTTGTTGGTTGCCAATAAGGGTTTCACCGGGGTTTCAGCCGGTGAGTTATCTGGACGTTGCATCGGCCCAAGAGTTTTACGTATAGATTGGATCTGGCCGATGACAACAGAGTATTTATTGTTTATCTGCTTGTTGAGAGTTTATGCCATCGGATTTCTGGCCGATGTGTGCTTTAATCTTCATATCAATGTTTATCTTATATTTATCTGGATTATGCTATATCATATTGCTACATCATCATGTTATCGTCAGCCGATCGTCCCTATATAGATATTTGTTCAGTACATCGGCTGGAATTGTGCCATCGGCTCATCGGCCAATCGGTTGTTTTGGCTATCGGCCTATCGGCCGATACGTTTTTGCCCTATCGGCCTATCAGCCGATAGACTTTCTGTTATGTTGTTTTGCATATCTTGTCAGTGGCAGGATCAAATTGACTGGCACGCTCGCGCTTTATCAATTTTAGGACCTGCACTGGAGCTAAGCAGATCTTCCAGGCCTTCGTGTGTCCGCACGCCGGATCCTCATCGGCGGTACGGATTTGGCGTCAACACACCCATACTCGGAGGAGAACTACACTGCCTACCTTCGGTGGTACTTGCCGCGCACACGTGCCCGTGTCACCTTCATCGCGGCAGCTCCACAGCTATACCAGGCAGGCGTCAGGGACACCTACCCCGTGCACCGTGACCAGGAGTACTTCCTGGGGGTACGTCCATGTTTCTCGGACTTCTTGTTTTCGTACTACGCGGTTGGTACATATGAGACTGACAAATCTAATTAATAATGATTCCCGCAGGTCGACACTGCACGCGCCATGAACGCTGACATCAACGCGGTGATGCTGAGGTTGGACGCTGGACTGCACCTGAACGACGTTGAGCAGAGGGTGACGTTCGAGCGGATGCAGACGAAGATGCGTTCGATCTTGCGCGTCCTCTCTTGTCGTTCAGCCATGGACGCGGTACCTCCACCGGCAGCTGCTGTTCCACGTCCACGCGGCCCGACACCAGGATCGACATCGCACGGTGCTGGTGCGTCCACAGGTTAGTTCCGTACCTTCTCACTATGCAAAACCTTCGCCATGTTATTACAAACTGAATGTCAACTAGGTCCGACGCTGCCGACAGGACACTTTGTTGGAGCGAGTGGATCGTCGATCCCTCGGCCGTTCGCGACTCCGCCCAGCACGTCGGCCTTTGTTCGAGCGAGCGGTTCGTCCGTCCCTCCTCCCTTCAGTCCGCCGCCAGGTGAGCAAGCGTCTTCCGATGAGTGCTACAAACGTACTATTCAGGTGGAATGTTGCTTAACTTTTGACATCTGCAGGAGGATACTACCCGGCGGGGATTTTTCGTTCGGGCGAGTCTTCGTCGCAGGCGGGCGGGTCTGGTGAGGGCGACGACTTCGACGACCTGGAGGACCCAGAACAGGACGTTCTCGGCGCCTCTCAGCTTGGTGGAGCACCACCACCACAGAGCCAGGAGCAGCCGCAGCACACGCCCGCACCAGATGTCCGCGCTAGTCGTGTCGTGCCCGCTAAGAGGCTGACGTACTCTCAGGGGCACATTAGGAGGGGTAGGGGTAAGAGGCCTCGCCAATAGGCTACTAGTGCTACATGTTTGTAATATTTACAGTTAGTAACTTTGAGTTACCTCTTTGTATATAACTCTATTCGATCGCCGCACTCATATGTCACGAAAACATTTCATGTCATTCGCTACATCTACTCAACGAAACGACGAAAAACTTTCGGCGCGTAACAGAGGGCTACGATTGGTCGCTATCAAAGTAAGTGAATGCGAAACACAAATGGAGTACAACGGCGAGAAGGGAAGGGAAAATGGAAGACACGCGAAATAACATTTCAAGTTCGTTAGTTCGCTACACGTTGCGAGGTTGTAATGTACGAAACATTATTCATCGATACATCATACAACTACCAACTCGTGCATACTACTGAGTGCAACGAGACCACTTTCCCTTCCTCTGCGCATCGGGATTCTCCTCCATTGCTGCCTTCGCTCGCCACGCACGCTCAAGCTTCCGCTCCCGCTCCTCCCTGTACGCAGCAACACGCCTCCTTTCCGCCTCAGCCTTGTGCTCTTTTTCTGCAGCCTCCTCCTTGCGTCTCTGCTCTATCTTGTCCTTGCGCTCTGCATCCCATTGCCGCATGTACTCCAACCGCTCCTTGTTTTGCGGCTTGATCTCGGTGTCGATCCACTGCTCAAAATCACATAGCGGTGGAGGGGTCTGCCACAAATGCAATGTTTACTAATCAAATAAGTTGTTCAACACTACTTAATACACCAAATAATTATTAGAAAACATCAGTTCCTCACCATTAAGTTAATGCGGCGTATCTCAGGTGTTGGCTCAAACTCAAAATTGGCACACATCCAGTATCTCTGCATGTATGTCTCCTCTTCATCGGACTTGGCTACCTTGCAAGGATCACCGCACCAGCACATGGGCACTGGAACACCGCTAGGCAAAGGCAATGGGTCGAAGATATTTTCAGTCTTCGGGCGATAACTACAAGTCAACAATAAATGAAACACCCTAACCCGTTAATCTAGGATTCCTCATTTTACGCGCAACGAATAACACAAAATATCACAGAAACGATTTACGTTACCTTGAGTTGGTAGCTTTTCCACGCCTTGGCATCCTACATTTTAAAAAACAACTATCAAATATTGTAAACGCCCTTCATACGGTCAAATATAGTACTACTACAAACCAAACGTGTGCACAACAAATCTAGCCTAAAATTATTCACACTTCTAAGTGTTACAGATCTACTCACAAATTTCAACATATCTACTCACAGTGCTACAGATCTACTCACAAAAAATTTAGGGTCCACATCTAAGTGCTATAGATCTACTCACAAATTTTAAATACATGATAATTACACTAGTATGCGACACAAAATATAACCATACGTCGGGATATTATACTAACCTGCGATCGAATAAGCACAGCAACAACGCTTCGCGGCTCTTCTCCTTCTTTCTCACCTCTTTTTTTTCCTTCAATTGTGACCGGTTGAAATGAGCACCTCCTTGGGCCATTGGGGCTTTATGAGATGCCGACCAAAAATTGCCCTTGCAGAGGGCGAGATTACGCCAAAAATCACCCTCTGCAAGGGCGGCGAGGGGGCTACCTGCAAATTTGCCGCACCCCTCTATAGTTCTAGTTGCACCTTTTTCATATTCTCATTAAGAACACAAAACTGATCAGTTTTGATGTGTTTCAGTAGCAAATTACAAGAAAATTTATTTTTTTACAAAAAAAAATACTACAATTTATCTGTTACATGTTTCATATTACAAGTCGTTTCAATTTTTTCAAATCAATCTTTTAAAAGTTTAATCAAGTTTATAAAAAAATGGCAACATTTATATTATCAACTTAGTTTTATTATATTTAACGTTACATATATTTTGATAGTTTTTAATGTTACAAATGTTGTTATATTTGTATAACCTTACTTAAATAAAGCGAAAATAGTTTACTTTTATAAAAAATCAAAAATCATTCTTACAAGCGGCCCCCTACGCAGGCAAAAATCGCCCTCTGTAAGGGCGGCAAGGGGGCCGCCTGCAAAATTGCCAGGGCGGCCGCCCTTTGGCAGGCGGCCCCCTGATGAACAGTGAAAAAACGTCCTCTATAAGAGCGGCAAGGGACTAAAACGCAAAAAGGCGACGATGCGGCAGACGGCGCCCAACGGCCGTCTGCCACGTCATAAAAATCGCCCTCTGGGAGGGCGATTTTTAAATCTCGCCCTCCCAGAGGGCGATTGGAGATTAGTTCTGCAATATTTCGAAACGAAAAAATTATTTTTGCAAATCTTTAAATAAATAAAATTAAAAATGATAAAAATTCCAATTTCCCCTGCTCTCTAGGCCTATTTGAGGTGTGGGCCCACATTGCCAGGACACGAGGCAAAGGACCGGCCCAGGTGAGGTCATCGACGGCCCGTCCTGGTGCTTAGACCACGCCGCCGCCATGTAGGGTGGAGCCGTGGAGTCCGCCGCCGGCTGCGCGCCCACCCGATCGGCGGAGCTTACTTGTGGCCTGGAGCTCGACTGCTTGATTTCCTGCAGATTCCAAACGCAGCAGCATCTTGGCTGCGCCGACCACGGCGGATGCGTCGCTTGCTTGTGACCTGGTGGAGCACGGCCTGGTCGCGCCGCGCCTCCATGCGCAGCCACGGAAGCCACGCGTGACGCGTCCAGCGAGCCTCACCGCGGCGCCGCGCGGCCCTAGCCGGCACGCGCCATGGTGAGTTTACTGACAATCTGCCTCTTTGACAAGTGACTCGGTAAGTTTACTGACTTATCTGTAATCTGTTCATGCTACGAATAGCAACCGCAAAGCCTAGCTGTTTACATAATTGATCCTCATGTTTCACGGCTTCACGCCTTCACCGCATCCATTTCGGCTGCGGACTATGATGTGCGATCACTTACTATGTGTAAACGTTGTTACAATATGAGGAGACACTTAGTAATTACTGGTCATATTTCCAATTGGAAACCACTGTAAATTGCTGCTCCTAATGGCATTTATCGTATATGTTAGGTGTAATACTCGTATATGTTAGGTGTCTGGTGACAACATTTACCGTCACTGTAAAGAACAGGCAACCTGTGGTTTAAATAAGCACAGTTGATCTGATGACAAACTACCCAAGCTCTGGCTGACTAGCTGTGTAAATATTACACCAGAAAACCAGTATGCACTTAATAAAATTTGGCAGGCGTTCTTTCACTGGCCTGGCTGAGGGAAAAGAGAAAGAAAACCAGCGCATGAGTTCAACCTTACAGCAGAGTGTAACATACTGAACTGGATTATTACGCATATCAACTACTAGGTGGTGTAAGAGATGCACAGAACCTCTGGTAATAAGAACTGAGTTCATGAGTAATAAGTAGTAACTACTGAAAATACAGATATCAAGCTACACATTTATACATTGTACCTTATGTATATGCAATTCAGGTTCATCGTCAGCTTATCACATAGTGAAACCATCTGCTACACCTTGTATATATTCAGGTCAAGTTCGTCGTCGGCTGACCACCGAGTGAAGTGACCTGCTAATCCAGCTCTTTTTCATCAGAATACCTGCTGCAAATCCAACTCCAAAGGCCACTCCAACGAAGAGAAACATCATAATATCGACATGCTCTGAGGAGCTTTCTGCATGTGGTTCAGCACTTGGAGGACTCCAACTGCCACATTTAGGCAATGGGTATCCACAAAGTGCTGCGTTGCCTTCATATGAACTGCTTTCAAATGTTGCAAATTGACGTGACTCTGGTATCTTTCCCTCCAATTGGTTATTGCTCAGGTTCAAGACGGTTAGAAATGTCAGATTAGTAAGCTCTTGAGGAATCTCCCCTGAAATCTGGTTCGAGGACAGGTCCAGTGACTCCAGAGCAGTTATGCCGCCAAGCTGGGGTGGAATTATTCCACTGAAGGCATTATGTGACAGGTTTAGTGCATGTAGTGAAACAAGTTTTCCGACCGACTCAGGAATGCTTCCTTCCAATGCATTATCTGATAAGTCGATTGCTGTCAAGGTAGTTAAGATCCTTTCGAAAGTCATAGAGAACCCTTTGCATGAGATTGTGACAGTATCTTGGTAAAATCCATCTGATATGCTATGACGATGGCTGATAATTTCTCCTGTATTATTGTAATTCTTCATAGATATAAACTTTTCAAGCCATTGCGGATGCAAATTGCCAGTGAAGTTGTTTGAGGCCAGATCAATGATTTGCAAGTTTGAGAAGTGATCTCCAGATTTTTCCTCAAACGTATAACCTATAGAACCGTACAATCGGTTTGATCTCAAGACAAGGACACGGAGATTGGAAAGACTTCCTAGCCAAGATGGAAAAGTGTCGGAAATTTTATTATTTCCCAAGTCAAGAACCTCCAAATCTGTGCAGTTACCAAGTGCCCTTGGAAGCCGACCTTCAATCTTATTGCCATTTAAATCTATTGTCTGAAAAACACATCTTGTAACATTGGTAGGTAACATCCCTTCAAAGTGATTTGCCCTCAAATTTAATATGATTCTGAAGTTCTTTTGTTCCATTAGACAGGATGGAAATGGCCCACTAAAGTTGTTGTACGCCAGGTTAAGTACCAGCAGGCTTGAATTGCAAATAGAATGTGGTACATTTCCACTTATATTATTCTTGGACATGCTGAGATACCAGGTTTTAGTACTAAGATATAAAGTGAAGTTTGGCAGAATAGAAGAGAATCCATTATGTGAATAATCCAAGAATTCAGCTGATGAGTTTGGTATAGGAATCTGTCCTTGAAGCATATTGGAACTAAGATCCAAAGTTTCAAAGTGCCTATTAAAAGGGAGAAGATATGAAGTAACTTCCATACTGGTGAGCATGTTGTGGGAGAGATTTAAATGCACGAGGCTACTGCTCCATTTCTCCCATATCCACTTTGGTATGTTCCCACTGATTTTATTGCAAGAAAGGTCCAAATAAGACATGTCACTCAGACGAGTCAAAATACTTGGAAATTTAGTTATATTGCAACATGCAAGTCCTAGCTCGCTAAGTTCAGAGAGATACGTAGACGAAGAGTTATCGCCTTCATCATCCATAATGACATACAAGTTATTGTGTGAAAGATTCAAAGAACGGAGCTTCTTTAACCTTTGAAAAGATGAAAGATCCACAGAGCCTGCCAAGTTGTTCAAGTCGATTTCTAGAGCAATTAAACTAGTGAGTTCAAAGAATGACTTGGGAAACTCTCCTGTCAATTCATTGCTGGTCAACTGCAGACTCATCAAATATGAAGGCACAGCATCAAACTCTTGTATAGGACCAGAAAAATGATTACCAAAAAGATTCAAGAAGAGCAGTGCTGGAAGAGTGAAAAGCCGTGCTGGAATTTTGCCGCTCAGATAATTTGCTGGAAGCCCCAAATATATCAGTTTGCTCATGTTGACAATTGAATTTGGTATTCTACCAGACATATTGCACCCTTCAATAAATAACACCCTCAATTCCTTAAGTTGTCCAACTGAATAAGGTATTGGTCCAGAAAACCGACAAGCTGCAATGTCCAATATCTGCAACTTAGTGAGATTGCCAATTGTGGATGGCATTGGCCCAGTAAATTCACAATTTGAGAATGTCATACTCTTCAAGCTTTTGAGGTTGCCAATTGCAGCCGGCATTGGCCCTGAAAACTCAGGGCCGCTGATATGCAAGCTTTTTAAATTTGTGAGATTGCCTATTGAAGATGGCATTGAACTGTATGTATTGCAGTTTGACATATCCAAGCTTTGCAAGTCCACGAGATCACCAATTGCAGACAATATTGGCCTAGGGAGGTTGCAGCCAGACATTCTAAAGCTTCTCAAATTCTTGAAGTTACCAATGGACGAAGGCGTTGTACTAGAGAAGTCAAACTCAAACAGTATCAAGCTTGTCAAGTTCTTGAGGTCTCCAATCCATGACAACAGTTTTGATCCTGAATCTCCTAATAATTCCGAATTATGGAGTTCCAGATGGCATAAAGACCCGATCAAACCAAATGACGTGAGAAAATCCTTAGAAATTAATTTCCCTTCAAGACCCAACTCTTTCAACATATTGAAATTGCTAGAAGAAATTGGTTTAGCATAGGAAAAGTTGGTCCCCTCTAGTCTCAATGTCTCCAAAGAGGTTGGAACTTTTGGCAAATGCCCTAATAGATTCATATTAAAGGACAAATCGAGGATTCTTAGATTTTTCAGTTGAAAGAATCTGTCAGGAAACCACCCTTCAAGATTATTATTAGAAAGTCGAAGCACAGTTAAATTGGCAAAACCCATGAAGAAATCTGGAAATAGATTGACAACTATACCAGGGTTGGACTGAAGATTTATCACGGTGAGAGAATGGAGCCTCAAAAGGGAGTGGTGAATAGGAGTGTTGAGAGAGCAACCATCCAAGCTAAGTACCTGAAGACGAGGAACTGATTGAGCAAGGGTTTTGCACCAGTCATCTACATTTGTAGACATATCCATGTTGTCGAGGTAGAGCTCTTTCAGATTGCTAAGGTTTGCTACTAGGGACATTAACCTGGATTCCTGCAGATAATTATAACTGTCACCTGAAAAGATAATCTCATCATCACTCTCACTAAAAGAGAAATCACTGTTATCGTTAACATAGCGCTTGGAAAGGTCCAAGGACACAAGGTTAATGAGTTTGTTGATGCCCATAGGTATCTGACCATCCAAGCCCGAATTGGAGAGGTTGAGGTGGGTGAGCGAAGTGAGCCTATCGACTTCAGCATCTTTGGTGGTACCCAAGGAATTCATGCTAAGGTCTAGGCGTTGGAGGGATGTGAGACTGAAGAGTGCAGGTTCAAAACCATCACTGTACATGCCCCGCCCACTGAGATCAAGTACCATGACAAGATGAGAAGAAGCATCGCAGCCAACTCCCTCCCAGGTACAGCAATCGGTTCCATCTTGCCATGTTGGAAGGGTGACCGGAGAATTAGGAAAGTAGAAAGATTGCTTCAGCTGGAGGAGCGCTGCAGCCTGGTCTGGATGGCACCAGACAGTGTTGTTACTGCCAAGGTGAGCCCTGGATCCGGTAGCTATTGTGGGAAGATGTAAAAGGAAGAGTAGTAGTGCCCAAACTATGGAAGCCATTGATCTGAACACAAATACTTAACAAGATGTGGATTATGAGTAGCAGGATGTGGTATGGTATCTAAATGACACAAATATATAGAGGAGAGCAGCTGCAAAACTGGCGCATGCAGTGGATCAGAAAAACCAAGGATAGCAATTGTGAAGGAAGACTAGGTTTAACGTGTTAGATGGGTTGCCCGATTGTAACTCGTACATAATTGTCCATTAGAATTAGAAAAGGAGCTCGTAATCACTTTTAATTGACTCATAGTGCGATTGTGTGGAGGAGGACTGAATTTGGTCCATAGAAATCAATGTCGGAGTGAAACTTGATTTGAATACCAACCAACAAACCGCCATACGTTGTTGACTTGCTGTGGATGGCACCACCCTATTCTTTTTTTATTAAGAGTTAGATTTTATCTCGATTTTCGTTAGCACATTTTTTCAAACTACTAAGGCTTTGTTCGGCACTCAGTGTTACAAACGCGCACAGTAAACACGGAAAACGGAGCGGTCATTAGCGCGTGATTAATTAAGTATTAGCTAAATTTTTTTTCAAAAATGAATTAATTTGATTTTTTTAAGCAACTTTTGTATAGAAACTTTTTGCAAAAAAGTTCACCGTGTAGTAGTTTGAAAAGCGTGCGCGGGAGAAACAGAAACACGGCACTGTGCGCGTTAGCCGAACAAAGCCTAAACCGTCTGTGCGCGTTTCGAATACTGTGCGGCACAAAAAAACACTGTGCGGCACTGTGCGCATTTCAAGCACTAAGTGCCGAACAAAGCCTAAACCGTCTGTTTCATACGAAAACTTTTTATATAAAATTTGTTTTAAAATATTAAATATATTCATTTGTCAAATTTGTAATGATTAAAATTTAATTAATTATGTTCTAATAGTTTTTTTCTATATGCCAACTTAATTTTTATCAGCGTCCACTCGCTGAAATGAAAGAGCCAATGACCGGTCTTGCTCATTTACGTCTGAAATGGGTTTTACTTTTACACGCAACTGTAACTCTTGCTAAACCAATCGTCAGCCACAGTACATATATGTGCTGTACTACGGTAGGACTATTATAGCGACTAGCTAAATATCCAACTCGATTATATTGCTATAGTATACACATCTGTACTTTTTCTAGGACTTGTAATACTACAAACTGAACTTGTGCCGTTGCGCTCCTATTCTCTGTTCCATATAACTTTTGTGCAAAAAAAATGTTTATATATTATAATAATATATAGAATGCTAAAATGTGGATCGTGTGTGCTATAAATAAGAACAACTTATCATCATGTTGATTAATGGTGGGTCATTCTAGCATAGGCACACAGTTTGACCACTAATATACTCATGTGTGTCCCTAACGATAATATAGTGGGCCAGTATAGTATAAAAATAGCCAAAAAAAATGATACTTTTAAAAAATTTATTTGAAGACTGAACCGTTGCCAAAACTAATAACATAAATAAACCTTTTTCTCTGTGTCAACTCTTAGCGCCACCAACATTTGCACTGAGATTTTATTCGAGGTGGTGCGAATTTGCGAAGTCATGAAATCTCAACGCCACTATTCTTATTGCTGAGCTCTTTACGGGATAGAAAAAAGGGCATGCTGTTTTAGAAGAGTGAGCTAGCTCAATAGCGAGGACCTAAAAGTGGGCTAAGCTCAAACCTGAGGACCTCAGCCACCAACCCAGACGTGCTGGGTTTGATCCCCCAAACCCCCTACCCTTCTTCTTTTTGTTATTTTTTTTCTCTTACTCTCCTATGAAAGAATGTTACTGTCCCATGGAAAGAAGTTATTCACCTAATATTCTCTTAATATTTATATGAAAAGAACATATAGTGTAATTTTTTTCATATTTTTTTAAAATTCAAAACAAATTTACAAATGCCATATCTTTTAAAATTCAAAGTAAAACAAATACAAACGGATTACGTTTTTATTTTTGTACCAAATGACATGTTTATCTTACTCTCCTAATATTCATATCAAAAGAACATATATCTTTTTTTTTCTAAAATTCAAAATATTCTTTTTACAAACGTCGCATTTTTAAAAAAAATCAAAATAAAAACAAGTTTAAGAAACCTATCATTTTGTATTTTTTTTATTTTAGGATCTTTTCATATGAAATAACAATATTATATGCTCTTTCAAACTTTCATCAAGGACATCAATTTATAGGTATTAATATAAAATATAATTAATTTCTAAAATTCACCATATAATATACTTCTTTTCATATTTTTTTCAAATTCAGAACAAATACATTTGCAAATAATGAGAGAAGAAAAACCTAAAAATAAGAAAAAGAAGCAAAGGGCGTCAATTTATAGGTAATAATAAAAATATTATATAATTTAAGTTCCAAACTCTGCCATATAATACATTTCTTTACACATTTTTTTTCAAATCTAGAACAAATAAATATGCAAATAAAAAGGGAAAACGAAAAAAACCTTAAAATAAGAAAAATAAGCAAGGTGGGGGAGAACAGGGGATCAAAACCAGCACCTCTGGATTGGTGGCTGAGGTTCCCCAGTTGAGCTAGATAAGAGAGACACAATTGTTCAAAAAATATGGGCATGGTGGGGTAAAATCGTACTTTACCACGGACTACTTGGAAACCTAGTGCATAGCCAAGTGAAAACGGGCTGTCGCCACCGCCTGAGATCGCCCCCAACTCGCAGCTGCCGTCGCCAATTTGCATATTCTCCTCTATCGGAGCCGCCTCCGCCATCGCCACGTTGCTTCTCACCCTAATCGCAGTCGCCGCCGAGGCTATCGTCACCCATTCCTTCGGCGATGGCGGCGCCGACCTCCTCCATTCCCGTTCGTCGCTCCACCGCGACGAGCCGACTTAGTGGGCGACTGTTGTCCCTTGATTATCTTCCTTAATCCCTCCTGGGTGAAAACCCCGCGCACATGCAACGCACTAGTCTGGCAACCAGGAGGAGTGTGCGCAGCAGCTGGCAGGAGCAGTGATGCGGCTCCACAATCGCGACACCGAGAAAAGGCTAGTGCATGAATGTTCACTCATAGTCCATCTCGCAAATGGGTTGGGACGAGGAGGATAAAGACACGCCACGAAGGAGGAGGGAGGAGCGATATCCATTATCCCCTTTTCAATTTTTGGTTTTTCTCTTTTTACGTATCCTTCTGGTACGTATCTTTTTCTATTTTTCCATTTCCGTTTTTCTTTTTCAGATTTTTATTTTCAGTAGTTTTCTTATTGTTTCTTGAACATAAAATTTTTTATACGAATTATTTCCTGAAAACTTTTTACATATACATATAGACTTTATATATGTAAAGTTTTTATATGTAGACTTTATGTATATAAACTTTTTATATGTAGACTTTATGTATATAAATTTTATATGAAATTTATATCTCTATAATTATAAAGTTTAGTGTATCAATTTTAATAGAAATAAAAAAATGCTGATCATCACCGGATATTTTTCAAAAAATTAGAGTCCAATCCAAATAAACTTTAGTCATTACTAATAATGATTAAGCACGTAATTAGACATGTAATTAGCCATGAGGAAGAAAAGAGGAAACGGCACTCGGAACATTCGTGAGATTCCTAGCTCGCGAACATTCGTATACTTGTGGCTGTGTTCTTTGGTTATTCTTCTCAACTCATCTCCCTCGTTTTTCGCGCGCACGTTTTTCAAACTGCTAAACGGTGTGTTTTTTGCAAAAAGTTTTTATACGAAAGTTGTTTTAAAAAATCATATTGATCTATTTTTAAAAAAAAATTTAGCAAATACTTAATTAATCATGTAGTAATGAGTTGTTTCGTTTTGCGTGCCGAAAAGATTAACTTCCAACCCCAACCAAAGAACTCAGCCCCTTGCATCGAGCACCCCGACGACACAAGTGCTAGATCCACCAAGGTTGCCGTGCGGGTGTTCCGGCCGGAGCCCATCGAGGAGACATCGGACTATCGGAGCACGCCCGCGCGCTCGCCGCCGCCAACTCGTCCAACAGCATCCAATCCAGGCATACCATCTTCTCGCCACCATTTCACTAGTGTTCAATGTTCATCCGCTGCTTCTGTTTGATCACAAAATGAGATTGTTGCTGTTGCTTGTTGTCGGTCTGGTGGTGCAGAGCTTGATTTTCGGGGGATGTGGGGCTCCAATGAGCCCGCGGTGAGTGAAGCCATCGTCCAATGGTCTCTGATTTTTATTAGTATTCCCCACAAAAATTCGAGGTGTTTGTTCTGTCGGTGTCCTGCCTAGAAAGTGTTTGTTGTCTTCCGTACACGCATGGGGATTTGGCTATCTCAAAGCTATCAGTTACGCCTGCATGACCTTTTGGTGTGTATGCCTGAAAAGTTTGTTGGACTTCAGATTTGGATTCTTGCACTTAATTTGCTTTAAACATTTGACCCTACCAAAATGTGAGCAGTTAGATATCCCTAATCGAATGGAAGAGTTAAAGTTAGTAATGAAATTCAGTGTTGAAAGTATTCATTTTTATTTAGCTCTGTAGATGCATGCAATCCATATAGATAGTTATCGCCGACAACTGCTTTTTTTGCTAAAATATTTCTGTGACTACCTCAATAGCTTACCAACTTCTCCAATTGTAATCAGTCATCACTTGTCCAATAATATTTGATCATTGCTTGAGATATAGTTTCACTCCCTGTGTTACATCACATAGCTCAAACTTGATAAAATATTACTTTATATTGGTTAAAAAACGTGGAACCATTAAGGTCCATAATTTTATTCTCATATGGCACCTTCTATAAGAGCTCACCTAGCATGACAGACTGTTTTAATTTTATGGCTGCATATGAATCTCTCAGTTGCATAAGTCTACATCTAGCAATACAACAATTTCAGCATTTCAAATCGCTTATGAAATTCTTAGAGGCTTTATGAGCATCTGCATATGTACATCTTCATTCATGTTCGATTTTGAAAATTATTCAGTCAAACAAGGGTCAGTAAAAAAAATGCCAGAAAACATCCCAAGTGGCCAGTAATCCCTTGCTCAGAGGAAGTAAATAAATTATGACCAGGTTAGCATGTCCAGTCAATGAAGAAACACCTTGGTAATCATTGATGCTGAGACATGCCAGTTTATTGTAGTGATTAGTGTAGACTGGGCCCATAGGCTAGGACTATTCATTTTCGTTTTTGAGAGGGGGAAGAGGGTGGCTTCCAGAAATGGCTTCCTTTTTAATCCATCGGTATAAAGGCAGAAATTATATGTAGATTTTATTTTATTATTGGCCAAACAATTATTTCCAGTTGAATTCTAAAAAGTTTGTACAAAGTACAGTGGCATTACTTCACAAGAGATTGAATGCACTTATTAGTCTAAGATTACTTCAGCTACTTGTTTTAGGACTCTAGTTTTGAGAACGAACTATGCTGTGGATAAAGACTCTGCAAGTATCCAGATATACGAAGATTTTTAAGCTAGCTTATAGATTCAATCCCTTACTGGTGGAAGTGGTGGATTATGTTTAATTGTATAAGCTGTCTTACTATCGCTGGTGCTGGGACCATCGATGGTAAAGGCAAAGATTTGGTGGTAAAATTCATGCAAAACAAATGAAAAACTTGTAAGTGCTCTGAAAATATCTTTACGCTCTCTCATTTTATTCTGGAGGCTATGTAATTTGTATCATTTTTTTTTCGAAAAATTTTATCATCCTTGAAAAATTATTTCAAGGTACCAATATTTAACATTAAAAAATTTAGTACCTACATTTTACATTAAAAAAATTTAGTACCTCGAGGTATCTAGTACCTACAAGTACCATATTTTTACATTAAAAAATACGATACCTCTCGATACCTTTTTAAGGATGGTAAAATTGCTCTTTCTTTTCAGCCATGAACTGAAGCTCCAACGTTGAGTTTGCTTTTCATTGTCTTATTAGAGATTACATGTTTAGATGATTACCGGCGAAAGACAAGCTTCCTGCATTCCTGTTCTTCAAGTATGGTTAGCAGCATGGTGTGGGGAAACATTGATTATTGATAAAGGACAATGTTTGAATTGAATATATTGTGTAAATGCCTGTAAAAATTGGTGTGACTTCTTTGTAATTCAATGTCTTTTTATCACATAAGCGATATTTGTAATATTGCTTACAGGTATATTGGTCTGATGCCTTTGTGTTCCTTTGATGTTTGCTCATACTTCGAGTCCATGTTGGTTAGGAAATCGTAATCGACTAACTGGAGACAGCTGCGGATTTTGCCGAAAAAGGCATATATGTGTATTTTGATATAAGAGATTTGTTCTAGTCCATCAATAAGTATCTCGAGGTATCGGTACCTCACGGTACCAAATCGTTTCTGATCGTTGGATCTGACAATGTCTATCTTGCCTAGCTAGATCTAACGATCGAAAATGATTTGGTACCGTGAGGTACCAGTACCTCGAGATACTTTTTGATGGATCAGAGCAAATCTCTTGATATAAAATTAGTCAGTATGTATCAATCAACAAAAGATATACAATATAATATACAATATACAGTAGAAAAATCAGTAACGACCATTAAATTGGTTTGTGAATGCTGCTGGAGAGTTCATCGACAGCGGGGACGACGGACGGCGGCTGCGGAGCGGTAACACACTTATCATACAAACTTGCGAATGTAAGATCAATTTAGTTGTGATAGGCTCACTTTTAGAAAAGACAAAAGTATCCAAGGAACATCAATTTAGTTGTGATAGTCTCACTTTTAGAAAAAACAAAAGTACCCAAGGAACAATGATAGAAAAGTACTATCATACCCTCACAAATTAACGGTACAGATCATTTATCTATCAGCAAAGAGTACCGAAGCGTTCCTCGTTAAACTAGGTTCACTTTTTAAAAAGAAATACTAAAGCATTCTCACTCTTATGGATCTCTCAGCGTCAAGGATATACCCAGCGCCAAGGACAAATGGCGTTGAGAATTGATAAATTGACAAATTCACACCACCTTGAAAATGAAGGGTTCATTTCTGTAATTAGTTTTTATCATGGTTTATTCTTCCAATAGGTTTTTCTAAAATGGCTATTTTGTAAAAAATTCGGATAAAAGTAGAGAAAGAGTTGTATAGCGATTAGACTTCTGTTGTCGTGCAATCGTAGCAACTTGTGATATCTTATCCTCGCCTCGTGTTTGCCGTTCAACTACAGCTGATCATGGACAATTGGACTCTCATCAGGTAGAATAACTCTGATCTGCTAGCAGCCTAGCATGTAATTCTGGCCCCCCAGAACCATGTATTATACAAAGACATGATACCAAATTACCAACTCACAAAAATTACACATGTACAGAGCTTTGGCGATGGATTTCGGTGCTGGCGACGCACCAAAAAGATATAAGCAGGAATTGAACAGTTCATCGACATTAACTTTCATCTGAAGAAAAGACACCAATTGTTGTGTTCCATGACGCCATGACGTCTTACTACAAGGGTAATCACGTAGAGTACCTTTTAAACTGAAATGCAGAGTGCAGAAAAAAAAATGCATCCTATGCCATCTCAAGGATGGCCAAGGTATGAACAATTCAGACCATATGACTATACGAGCAACTACCTAGTACAGGTACACCAAATGTCCTCCCAGTAAATTATCATTGGTAGATCAAGTTCGGTCTCCGAACGGTTACAGAATGTAACCAGCTGTCAATCCAACTAAACTTCATCAGAACACCTGTAGCAAATCCGACTCCAAAGCCAATGCCAACGAAGAGAAACAGCACAATATCAACAAGTTCAGAGGAGCTTCTCACAGGTGCTTCACTTGGAGCCCGGATCGAACCGCCACATTGTTTAGACACAGGTTCTCCACAAAGTCCTGGATTGCCCTCATATGAGTTGCCTTCAAACGTTGCAAATTGACGGGACCGCGGTATCCGTCCCACCAATTCATTGTTGCTCAAGTTCAACACGCTAAGAAAGGTGATGTTTGTCAGCTCTTGTGGAATCCCCCCCGAAAGCTGATTCGATGATAGGTCCAGTGACTCCAGATCACTCAAGCGGCCAAGTTCTGGTGGAATTCCTCCGGTGAATGCATTTAGTGACATGTTAAGCACATGTAATGAAATGAGCCTTCCGATTGATCCAGGTATGCTTCCACTCAGTGCATTGTCTGATAAGTCTATTGCTGTTAAGGTTGTTAAGAGCCTTTCAAAAGTCACTATGCCGCCTTTATATGTGATTGTGAAGGTATAGTGGTAGAATCCAGTAGATAGGTTTTGGTGTGTTATGCTATCTCCTGTACTGTTGTACTTCTCAATTGATTTCATACTGTCAAACCATCGCGGATGCAAATTGCCAGAGAAGTTGTTTGAGGCCAAATCAATGATTTGCAAGCTTGGGAAGTGTTCGTGAAGTTTGTCATCGTTTAGATCTATTGAACCATATAACCGGTTTGATCTCAACACAAGGACACGAAGATTGGAAAGATTTCCAAGCCAAGATGGAAAATTATCAACTATTTGGTTTTTTCCCAAGTCAAGGACCTCCAAATTTATACAATTAGAGAGTGTTCTAGGTAGCTTCCCCCCGATCCTATTGCCGTGCAAATTTAGGGTTTCAATAGTACAGTGATCTTTGACATTGTAATCCAGTGTCCCTTCCAAGTGATGCTCCCTCATGTTTATTACTATAAAGTGGCCATCTTCTATTAGGCAGGACGGTATAGGTCCGCTTATGTGGTTCAGCGATAAATCAAGGATACCAAGGTTGCTCAAATTGCAAATCGAGTATGGGATCTCTCCGTCAATTCTGTTGTTGGACATTTTGAGAGAGAAAGTTTGGCCAAGGTACGGAGTGAGTCTCTGTAAGACGTTCTGCCCCTGGAGCCTATTGGAACTAAGATCAAGATTCCTTATCTGGCTGTTGGAGAGAACATGTGTAGACAGTTGCACACTGGAGAACATGTTGTACGAAAGATTTAAAGATGCAAGGCTACTACTCCAGATCGTCATGGGTATAGTCCCTTGGTTTGGTTGGATGAAAGATCCAACTCTTCAATACAACAATGGTACATCAGGAAAGTTGGAAATTTTGTTATGTTGCAAGATGCAAGCTGTAAAACAGCAAGGTTAGGGAGTAAGGGCATCATAGAGCTATTATGTGTTCCATCTAGGACAGATAATTTATTGTTTGATAAATCTAAAACCGCAAGCTTTCTTAGTCTCCAAAGTGAGCTAAGATCCAAAAAGCCTGCTAAGTTGTTCGATGTAAGGTTGAGGTACACCAAACTAGCGAGTTCAAAGAAAGACATCATAATCTGTCCAGTTAACTGATTATTGCTTAAATCAATCAAAGCCAACCTTGATGGCAATGGATCAAACTCTTCAATAGGTCCTGAAAGTTGATTTGATGAAAGCTTCAACGCGCGCAATGCTGGAAGAGTGAACAGATATGTAGGAACAACTCCTGCAGAAAGAGTACATATTTACATGGCCATATGCTAATGCTGTAACAAACGTTCTGCACAACAATGTTATTCAACGCTTAAAATACTCAAGGGGTCTGTATATTTAAAATCTTAACATCATATACATCTTCTCCCCAGAGGAAATGTAGTGCCATATATCTTTTTCACAGAATTACTAAGCATAATGTGCCTGATTTCCACAATTCATCGTGCACTTTTGGGCCTTTACACTGTTGATCTGATATTAAGCTCCTTTCAAATTTAGTTATTTAATTAAAGACATCTACTTTTGCAACATCTATTTTCAGTTTTTCAATGTGCCCTTGAGTTATTTTCTTGAAGGGTCATGTTTACAATTGCAGTTCATCTAGAAGTTCGTAAGGTCATAATACACCGATCAAATTTAGCTAGCTTAACGCTGTATTTTAAAAATTAATCGTTTTAGTTTCCAAACAATGAAAATAAAATTATAATCAACTCGAAAATTTCCCAGAAGCAACTGAACTAGTCAAATTATCACCCGTTGCAGATGGCCGCCATTTAATAAAAGAAAATGACACTATGTAGATGCCTACTCCAGAAGAAGTAAAAACCAGTGTACATGTGACTAAAAGCTTTTTGAAAACAGAAAAATGCCAGGAATATCCCACAAAAGGGGGGAAAAAGTTGTCCCTCAATCTGGTGGACCTTATCCAAAACAGTCATACATTAAGCGAGGCATAATTAAACTGGAGATAAACATGATCTTTGAATTATTAGGAATCTTTGCAGTATGCCGCATATGGGACCATCCCATGCAATTGATCAGCCAATTACTGAGTTCAAATAAGCAAGAAACTAATCTTAATTTTAATTTGTTTAGTTGTGTGAGAAATTACCGGTGAGATGATTGTTTGAGAGGTCCAAGAATATCAACCGAGTCAAATTGGTAACTGAACTTGGTATTGGCCCCAAAAGACCACACTTAGCAAGTATTAATACGGTCAGTTTCTCAATATTTCCAATTGTAGATGGAATTGACCCAAATAACGGGCAATTACGGATGTCCAAGATTTGCAAGTTCTTGAGACTGCCCAATGCAGGGGGTATTGGCCCCGTGAAACTGCAACTCAAGATTGTTAACTTTACCAGCTTCCTAAGATTGATAATTGTTGATGGTATTGTCCCGGAGAAGCTACAACTAGAAATTTCCAAAGTCCTCAAATTCTTGAGTTTTCCAATCCATCTAGGCGCTGCTGTAGGAAAGTGGTAACCAGATAGTTTTAAACTGGTTAAGTTTCCTGTATGTCCAATCCATGCAAAAGATGCCTCCAGGTCTCCTGAAAATCCCAGCATATATATTTGTAGTTTTTGCAAAGATTTCAACTCAGCAAATGCGTAGTGAGGCTTCATGTTAATAAATTTCCAATCCATGCTTAGCTCCTTGACAGTCAAGTTGCTAAAAGTACTTGGTTCGGTGCCAGAGAAATTAGTCCATTGCACACTCAAGACCTCTAACATATTCCCTTCAGGAAATTTCAGTAAATGACCAGAAAGACCAGAGTTGTGTGACACATCAAGGATTTTTAAGTTTTTTAGCTGTAAGATTCTCTGAGGGAACCACCCATCAAAATTATTCCTCGCAAGTCGAAGAACACCTAAATCGAGAAAATCTGCGAGGAAATCTGGTATGTCACCAGAAATATCGTTGTGCTGGAGATTTAACACAACAAGGGAGCGAAGACTTGAGAGAGATGGATGGATAGGACCACGAAGCCCACAACCCTCCATGCTGAGAACCTGGATTTGAGGAGCATATGTTGCTAAAGCATCACACCATTCTTCTCCACTACTAAGATATGTCTACTCCGTCAAGGTAGAGCTCTCTCAGGTTGCCAAAACTCTCCATAAAGGTGTGAAAAGTGTGTTCTAGAAGAACCAGATCATTCTGACCATCCAAAAAACTCAATACAAGTGCTAGATAGTCATCAAGTAAAAGATGATAGCAACTTAGATCCAAGGATACAAGATGGGTAAGCTTGCCGATGCCAACTGGGATCTGCCCAAAGAAGCCAGCATAAGAGAGGTTGAGATGAGTTAGTGAGGGGAGATTCTCAAACCCAGTGGCTGGAATGCTCGATCCAGCAAAATCATTCCTGCTAAGGTCAAGACGTTCAAGGGAGGAGAGGTAGAAAACTGATTCGTCAAGCCGGTAGCTGAACAAGCCACGTCCACTGAGTTCGAGGGCAGTGACATGACCAGAGGCAGTGTGGCAGCCGACGCCCTCCCATAGACAGCAATCTGTGCCGGCTTGCCACGATGCCAGGGTGGTGGTGGCAGCATCAAAGACGAAAGATAGCTTTAGTTGTAGGAGGTACGCAGCCTGCTCTGGATGGCACGGGAAAGGAGCACTGAGGTTACTTCCATGGATACTAGAGGTGGCTAAAGTATGGAGCAGTATGAACATTAGTAGTATTGGCAGACCAACTGAAGCCATTAGTCTGTTTGCCATTCACAACTGGAGTGAGTGCAAACAATTTTGAGACTAATAGACTGGCATGCGTATATATACACATACGTTTGTGTCTCAAAGGTGGATTATGCGCAATTATTGGGATGAGAACGCTTCGGATCGGTCCACCGAGCAATCGGGCTCTGATGTAACCACCTGCTCCCTATTATCATGCTCTCCCTTCACTTTATTTGTGCATGTATACATGTAGCAATATTTAAAGTATTTTTTTAAACTATTTATCCGATCTACAATCTGATAACATTATTCTATTGGTTGTAATTAAATCTTTACAACAAGATATCGTATGATTTTATTCTAATAAAAGAAAAACATATGTTTTAAACCGTTAAAACTTATTGTTTCATATGTGATAGCGACATGTTTCAATGTGTGTTTTTACTATGTTTCACAAAATTTTTAGGGTTAATTGGATCCCTGTCACTACAAATATGTCATTTTAAATAGGGTTAATTGGATCCATGCCATTGCAACTTTAGTTATTTGGAAATCTGCTATTACAATTCATGAAACCGGCTAGGTGCCATCGGAATTTCTCGAAATTGGAACCGTGCCATTATGTACGTCTGAATCGCCGTCCGTGCCGTTTTTCTTCTCACGTATTTTCGTATGGACGCTTGTGCCCCTGGCGGAGACGACACAAGGCATCCCGGACACGGTCCGGCTCAACCATCTCCGTTCCCCATTCCCCATCCTCTGCAAAAACCCTAGCTCGTCGACGAGGAAATCGACGGCGATCGGTACCGCGCCGCCGCCGACGGCTGGGGCTAGAAGATCCCAAGCTCCCCTACGACATCATCGTGCGCCGTGAACTTGCCGATGGAGGGGATGGATCTGGGAGGCTCGATTCCGGCTATTTCATCAATACCGTGAGTACCTCACCTCGAACTCTAATATGCTCCTTAGATAGCTGAAGTAGAAGGGCATTTGGTATATTTCATCCAATTTGCATGTAAATTTTCAGTTGATGTTCCCTCATTTCTTGGTAGGCATTGGTATTCAGTAGAGGTTAGGGTTGGCGGTTATGTCACGATAGATGCCGATGGTAGGAAATCTTACACGAAAGGAGCTACTCGGCATTGGGTTGTGGATTCGGATAGCTTTTCCATGGAATTTCTGATGAATAGTTTAAGTGTTGAGTTCACGTGGGGAACTAATCAATCTCCTTCGATCTGGTTTTTTGACAAGACGATTGGTGAGGATGTTAGACTTGTGGACGACAGTCAGCTACCTGACCTATTCGAAATGTACAAAACGGAGAGCCAATTCCATCTTATTATTGCAGTGCTTGACAATAAGAAATTTGGTACATTTGATGCTTTCTCCACCTCTGTTGTCGACAAAGAAGTAGAACCCATTTGGGTTGTGCCTCCTGACAACTTTGCTCCCATCAATGGTTCTGAACAGGCCGCTCCCAATGTTGGAGGTGTTGAAAAGCCTGCAATAGAGAAAGCACCTGTTAGAGAACCAGACATATTTGACAATGAGGAAGAATATGTGGGTGTCGATGATGAGCATTTGTATGTTTGCTCATCAAGTGAAAATCCTCCACAGCCTGCTCAACCTGATGGAAACACTGGCACTGGTCAGTCTTCTCAGCCGCCTGTTGCAGGGGTGAGAGCTCCTGAGGAACAGGTTACTGATGAAGATCCACAGGTCTTTAATGTCATACATGATCCTGAGAATCCCAAAATAGAGAAAGATGCATTATTTCCAGATATAGTTGCTTTCAGAAAAGCAATAAGGCACTATGCAGTTAAAAAAGGTTTTGTGTTTGCTGGTTTGAAGACAGAACCAACACGTTTTCTAGCTCACTGTGCTGCTGAAGGGTGCCCTTGGCGTATTCATGCTTCCAGGCTACCTGGGACCAAAGTCATACAGGTGATATGTTTCTAGCCCCTATGGTTTGCTTCATCAATGTATTTTGACCCTTTTGAGTAACCCTCTTGATTATGTTTGTGTCATGCAATTTTAACTACACATGTTTCCTGCAGATCAAAAAACTTCCCTTTGAGCACACATGTGCATCTACCAAATTGCATGAAAGCAAGATGGCAACTCAGGGTTGGATTGCAGACAGGATTGGCGACTGGGTCAAGAAAAATCCACAAAAGGGGGCTGCTGATGCAAGGCAGAAGCTTGAAGAAGATTTTCAGATCAAGTTGAAGTATTCCAAGGCATGGTCTGGGTTGAAGTGTGCATTACAGCAGATACATGGTAAATATGAAGAGAGCTTCCAACTTCTTTTTAATTGGAAAGCTGAGATAGAGATGAAGTCAGTAGGGTCTATTGTAGAGATTGATGTACAAAAGATAGGGAAGAAAATGTGCTTCAAGAGGATGTTTATTGCTCTGAAGCCTTGCATAGATGGCTTCCTCAATGGCTGCAGACCTTATCTTGGTGTTGATTCAACAAGATTGATAGGTAAATATACTGGTCAACTAGCTGCAGCCACTGGTGTAGATGGACATAATTGGCTGTTTTATGTAGCCTATGCAATTTTTGACTCTGAAACTGATGACAATTGGTTATGGTTCATGAGACACCTCAATAAGGCCATAGGTAATCCAGAGGGCCTAGTTATATCAACAGATGCATGCAAGGGTTTGGAAAAAGCTGTTGATGCTGCATTTGACAAAGTTGAGCACAGAGAATGCATGAGACATCTATATGCTAACTTCATGAAGAAGTTTCAAGGTCCTGCCTTTACTGATCATCTGTATCCAGCTGCAAGAAGTTACACTGAAGATGGTTTTAGGTGGCACATGCAGCAAATACATGAAGTGAGGTCTGATGCAATAGAGTATCTTGAGAAACATCACTCAAGGATTTGGTACAGATGTGGCTTTTCTGAGTATAGCAAGTGTGACTACCTCACAAACAATGTTTCTGAAAGTTTCAATAACCAGATCAAGAGGCTTAAATGTCTGTTGTTGCATGAACTTGTGGATGGGATAAGGGAGATGATCATGGAGAAGATGGCCCTGAGGAGAGATGTTGGTAGAAAGTTTGTGGATGGCATCCTGCCAAATGTAATGAAAGAATTGAATGATGCAACTGCTAGTCTCAGGGTGGTTAAGGTTGTTAGAAGTGATGATGGTTTTGCAGAGGTAACACTTGTTGAGTCTGACAACAACACTAAAAGGCACATAGTTGATTTACAGAACCAGAACTGCTCATGTAGGGTATGGCAAGTTACAGGAAAGCCATGCAAACATGCATTGGCCTGGATTTGCACTAGTAGAGGACGAATCCAAGATTTTGTCAGTCCCTACTATAGTGTTGAGACCTTCAGGGCAGCTTATGTAGGCAGAGTGGCACCAATGACCGATAAGTCACAGTGGCCACATGTAGATCTTGGTTTCAAGGTATACCCACCTAGGCAGAAGAGAGGTGCTGGAAGACCTAGAGTGCAAAGAATAAGAGGTTGTCTAGAACCTGGTAGGAAGATAGTAACATGCAAGAGATGTAAGAGTTTTGGTCACTTTGAGAAGACATGCAAACTTGCTGAGCCAGTTGATCAAGATGAGCAAAATAGCCAGCCAACAACCAAAAAAAGGTAATTTGGACTTCTTTCTGTTTACTCCATAAATTGACTTACACAACTGCCCTAATGTTACTATCTGTATGCAGGAAGAGACAAGTGCCTGGTGCTGCAGCTGAAGCTGAAGCAAGCTCATCTGCACCAGTCAACAAGAGAAATCCCAAGAAGAAGAAAACTCCCCAGAAGAGGAAGAATCTTGTTGCCTCTAGTGCTCCACCTGCTAGAGTAGTTAGAAAGTTATCAGATTGGGTTGGTCTGTGATGTCAAAACTGATGACAATTTGTATAACCCTTGTATTATTTTGCTACTTGTAGATGGCCATTTGGACTTGTTAGATGTTGGCCATGGAAATGGGCTCCAGACCTGTATATTTTGCTACTTGTATATGGCCATTTGGAGTTTATTTCAGTTATGTCAACAAGCTCATGTCAGTTATGTGACCTACATGCTAACATGCTAACATTGCAAATCATATTATTGCCAGTTATGTGAACAAGCTCATGTCAGTTACTTTATCAGCATTCATGTTGCCCTATTGTTTGCACACACAGATTTGCAGAGATTGCACAACATATTATTTGGATCCAATTAACCCTTGCATGCTATTTGCATAAACCAAGTGATTGCACAATATAGCCCTTGCATTCACACATCATTTGACATATTTCACACATCAGATTTCACACACCTAAGCACATAACAACACTTACATCTTACAGAACATCGTTCATACCAGCCTTAACATTACAGCAACAAACAACACACAAAACAAGATCATCATGTACAAATTTGTGCGAGTTCTAGCCTTCTCAGACTCCAATTTAATCTTTAAGTCTGCACACTCTGTCTTCGACTGATTCAACGATTCGGAATTGGCTTGCAACTGCAACTCTTTTGCATCATTGAGGGCTGACAACTGAGATATATGATGCCTTTGATCTACTACAAGCTGACGCAAACTGTCACATGTCTCTCTAAGATAGTCGTATTCACCGGCGTGACAGTAGGCAACCATCTCCTCAACATATTCGTTTAGGAGATCTTCCCATATCCACAACGAACATCTACAACCCTACAAGAAGGAACCAGATTGGATTCCCAAAGAAAATCATACACACATATGCAGTAGAAATGGATTCTCACCTGCCCACGACACTGCAGCCACCGCCGCCCTGGATTCCTTGGTGTGTTGGATGTATGCATCGCAGCGGCATGCTCACAAGCACATTTCAGCTCTGGGATTGAAGGAGCCTCCGACTCGACGCTGCACCTGCTCGAAATTGCAGAGCGACCATCGCCACCGCTAAAGCTCACCTCCATTGCCTCCACCACGTCCAGCCTCGTCGCCGCCTTGAGCCATCTGCCGCGTCGGGAGAAGTTATTCATCGTCGCTGCCGCCGTATCCCTAGCCCCAGCCGTCGGCGGCGGCGCGGTACCGATCGCCGTCGATTTCCTCGTCGACGAGCTAGGGTTTTTGCAGAGGATGGGGAATGGGGAATGGGGAACGGAGATGGTTGAGCCGGACCGTGTTCGGGATGCCTTGTGTCGTCTCCGCCAGGGGCACAAGCGTCCATACGAAAATACGTGAGAAGAAAAACGGCACGGACGGCGATTCAGACGTACATAATAGCACGGTTCCAATTTCGAGAAATTCCGATGGCACCTAGCCGGTTTCATGAATTGTAATGGCAGATTTCCAAATAACTAAAGTTGCAATGGCATGGATCCAATTAACCCTTTTAAATAAATGTCACTACTATTCACGATATTGGCTACGTGCAACTGGAATTTGGGGAAATTGGAACCGTGCCACTCCATCACGTTTTTCGTAAAAAATCTCCGTTAGTCCCAACTGCACATGGGACCTAACTGTCATTTCCATCTTCACCTCCCTTCCCTCTCTTCTCTTTCCCCTTTCTTTCTCTCCACCACAGTCGTCGACCACCACCGTCACAGCCGCCGTTGTTGACCACCTCCGTGGTGGGAGGCCTCGGGAGCCACCGCCGTCGTCGTCGTCGTCTTCGACCCCATCCGCGGCAAGAGGCTCAGTAGCTGCTGCCGTCACCATCCTCGACCCCATCCGAGGCGGGAGGGCTCGAGAGCCGACGCCACCATCCTCGACCCCATCCGTGGCGGGAGGGCTCGGGAGCCGACGCCGCTGCCGTCCTTGACGCCATCCGTGGTGGGAGGCTTGGGAGCTGCCATCCTCGACCCCATCTACACGGGAGGGCTCGGGAGACGCCGTCGCCGTCGCTGTCCTTGATCCCATCCGCGACGGGAGGGCTCGGGAGCCGCCGCTCCTTGCCACCATCCACGACGGGAGGGCTCAGGAGCCGCCTTCGCCGCCGTCGTTGTCGTTGTCCTCGTAGCAGTTGCGGGGATGGAGGAAGAGATGGGGAAGAAAGAAGAAGGAGGATGGAGGAAGATGAAACTGACATGTGGGTCTCACATCTAGGGGTTTGACAGGAAACGTGATGGAGTGGCACGATTCCAATTTCCCTAAATTCCAGTGACACATAGCCGATATTGTGAATAGTAGTGGCAATTATCTAAAATGACATATTTGTAGTGGCATGGATCCAATTAACCCAAATTTTAAATGTTTCAATGGCTTTTTTTATCACGTATAACTTAATGTTTCACTCGATGATCAACTGAAACATTTGAATGCCCTTTTTTTTAAAGGAAATCGGATGACCAATCTGTAGTTAACTTCCAATGACTGTGATGAGTTTTTATGTGTTTATACTTGCTGAAGAAAAGTAAAATGTATGCAAAATTAAGGAGAAGGGGCGGATTATCATTCTGGATTTCTGGGATGCAATGTAATAATTTTCTATTTCCAGCTGTCTAATTTATTATGCTGAGAAAAGTCGAAAACATGACTACATCTTATTGTTGTTGTGTAATGGACGCAGAATAACTATTAATGCTAGCTATTGGCCATATATATGGATCAAAAAATTATCTGTAAGCACGGAGCACCACCACCGCATGTCGTGGTAAAAGAGTAACAACATCATTTCGATAAGAAGCTAGCGTCATATGTGGTAGAGCTCAACTTCAGTTCATCTTTCAATACATGAAACTGACGGCCTTTGGAATTTTCAAAGTAGACGCTGTGGCATCACAAAGGCTGCAAATGGAGCTCTTCAATATTGGAACTTAACTACGGCATGGGTTTGAAGAATTTTCTCTAGTTTCAGGAAAAAAACTCGTTGACGGCTTAATGGTCATTTCTATCAGAGAAAAAAAAAGTTGACCGTAAGTGTTGAACCTAGCTCAGATTATAGCAGATGTAGGTACACACACCCCACAACCAAGGTTAGACTAACACTCAACTAAAATTTTGAGTTCCCTTCTTCTCATTCTGTGGCAAGGGTTAGGGAGGTAGCCGGAAACCGATGGCCCGGTGAGACACGCGGCACCAGTGGGGGACTTGGGCCTCAGGGTCAGGCCCATCTCCGTATGCATGCATTGTATGGGCCCTTCGGTTTGCAGGCCCATCCGCCTTTCTTTTTCCGTTCAGATTTTTTAGGACTTGTTTGGAGGATTAAGATTCTGAAAACTGCTAATTGATAGCAACTTCTGAGAATCTATCAATTAGCAACTTCTGAGAATCTAAAAAAACTGGTTTCCTAGCATTTGGCTTCTAGGCCTTGTTTGGAGAAGTTTAAGATTCTGAGAAACAATTGGTTGGTAGTCAGCTTCTGAGAATGAGAAGCTGGGTTTTCTAGCTTCTGGCTTCTAATTCATTTTTTGGATTCTATAACTACATATTCTGAGAATCTGAATAAGAATCTGCATTGTTTGGGAGAGCTGGAGCTTCTGGGAGAAGGTGCAGCACCTAGAAGTTCACCCAAACAAGACCCTAGTTAATTTCTAGATTCTATAACTATAGCTTCTCAGAATCTGAACAAGAACTCAAACTGTATGGGGAAACTTCTGATTTTGTAAGAAGTTGAAGCGGTCAAAAACTCCCCCAAACAAATCCATAGTTTGCTATTATGCAGAAATCATAGGCGAGTGATTCCCTGCAGACCGCACCTAAACACCCAATACTAGGCATATCAACTACAGTGTACAAAAGCTTTGGTGATAAAGAACCAGTCCATGAGTAATACTATCTTCGTCCCATAATAATTATATTTCTAAGATTCAAATTTGTGTCAAAATAGTTGTCACAATAAAGTACTAAGGTTGTGTTCTTTCTTTTGAAGTTCCCAACTCATCCTTATCGTTTTTCGTGCGCACGCTTTTCAAACTGTTAATCGGTGTGTTTTTTTTAAAAAAATTTCTATACGAAAGTTACTTTGAAAAATCATATCAATCCATTTTTTTAAAAAAATTAGCTAATAATTAATTAATCATACGCTAATTAGTCACTTCGTTTTGTGTGCGCGGGAGATTAGTTCCCAACAACAGGGAACGAACGCAGCCTAATTATTCCATTAATCATTTCTCATTAAAATTTCTCCCTATTCTATCCTCAACCACCCTTTCACTCGTACCTATACACCATTTAGTGAGGGGCATCATAGTCTTTTTTCTCAAATCTTAATATATGCTAAACAACTTAAAATTATAATTATTTTGGGACGGATGTAGTAAGTGATGTCAAGCTACACATTTATATATTGCCTCTTGGCCCTTGCATCTACCTTATAGTTTACCAAGTCATTTTCCTCATCTTTTCCTTACACTCTTACAATCATCGCAAAATGATCTAGATCATCTCGCTGAGATTCTACGTTCCAGTTACTCCCACCTCCCGCTATCAGATCGCTCCACCACGTCATCCTTATTCTCCTTTCCATCCCATCGCATACCTTTCCATTGATACAAACAACAGCCTCGCATGACCCCCGCCAGATTGGCGCCCTCGCCCGATTCTCACCCAGCCGTCGCCGCCGCCTCACCCTACAAATCCCTTTCCATCCATACTAAAGACGCCGCATCCCCATCGGATCATCACTATCCCTTTTCGATCCCAGAATGCGTCCTCGCCAAATCGTCGCACTCGCCAAAACGACGATAGTCGCCGCCGCCATCCTCGCCAAATTGTCGCCCTAGCCAGATCACCGCTGCGACGCCCAGATCACTGCCCTTCCGATCCACCACCCTCCCCCCAGTCACGTCTCCATCTACCCCCAAAAATTCCCTCCTCCGACCACCAGACCACCCCCAACCGGCGGCTGTCCTTGTGACCTCACCGTGCACGGCCCCTCTACTTCAGCGGCAAGCCCTCCTCCCACCACCGGACCACCCCCAACCGACGGCGGTCCTAGCCACGCATCGCCCCTCCTGTCACCGGCCTTGCCGCCGCGCCCGATCTCCGTCGTCGTCGTCCTTGCCACGCGGTACCACGATTTCTCCCGTAAGCCTCTTCCTCAACGACACTGCTCCACCTGCTTGCTTCATCTCCTCCGAACACGCCGGAGCATCTCCTCGCTGCCGCCATTGCTTTTATTGTTTCAGTTCCTCTGCAAAACAAAAAGCCATGATGTAATTCTGCCATGTAATTTCAGAGTTATGATGCTACCTGCAAAAAGCCCATTATGATAGTATCTGCAAAACAAATTCTGCCATGTAATTTTAGAGTTATGATGCTACCTGCAAAAAGCCCATTGTGTGTATAGACAGGAGACGATTTCTTATTTTTCCATGTCTCAGGGCAAATAAAGATTTAACTAATGACCATGCTCGACTTATCTATTTCCATTTACTTCCTTGGAGTGTTGATATGATTTGACTTGGTAGGATTTAACTATGTTTTTGTTAGTGACTATGTTGTTTGATGCAAAAAAAAAAAATTGTGCACGAATGATTTATTCCCTACTGCGTGCCATGCCCTTTTGTATTCTTTAATGCTGAGGAACAAAGCAATATTTTTAGATGAGAGATGAAAGTTTAAAAATCAATAGTTTAAAATGCATACCTCCCTTTTATCCAGGGATTACACGCTATGCTTCCTGGAGTTTTGATTGGCCTGGAACAAATGTTATTTACTTAATTTAATATAGCTGTGCCAGTCTAATGGAATAGAAGCACTACAATTTTTTGGAAGCTCTATGTAGTGTGCTCCCTTGCCTTTCTTGGCAGCTTTTTTTCGCAAGGGTCTCACTGACCACCATAATGTTGTTGTCAAATTAAGACTTGTGCATTCACAATTGTGAGCTTTTTTATTCTTTTCGATGTACCACATTTATTTCTGTGTTTATCTGAGATTCTTTGCCTCAATGGACTGTCCAGATAAGATTAGTGCTACTTTTGTGTCCATATACTATGGAGTGTTACATCCAAAGAGATAGAATTAGCTACTCAAATGAAGGGGTTACTGTTTGGTTTTGCCATATTTGCTTTACAATTGCTGATCATATTTGTACTTTGAGCCCTCTAGAGTATGAAAACAATTGGTTGTTTGAATCTTCAGACTCTCAACCTGCAGAGCTTGGATCAACTGTTTGTTTTCATTTTGATGAGTGGAAAGCCAATGTCTTTTAAGAAGACAAATCATCCCTCTGTTATAACTCTGAACTGAGTTTGTTGTAAGCTTAATAGAAAATGGAGATGAAATGAGTTTGAGTGTTTGAGTTTATCAAATTCAGATGCAAGCAATAATCTTTGTAATTTCACTTGCTATGCAGGATTCGACAAGGGAGTGTGACTTGAAATAAAAAAAACCCTGGCCGCAAAACCCGGTAGGCGGTGGCAGAATCTTAGGCTGAGGCAGATACATAGGTTAGGCAGCTGCAGCTGAAGAAGATGCACCGGCGATAGTCGACTTCTCTGAAATCCTCATCCCTTGCAGGTAATCCGCGATCCAATGTCCATATCTTTGCTGTCATCAATCTCTGTTGCACCTAATTTTGGAACAATGTAAAGGATTATTTCCACATTTTGGGATCCACTGTGTGCAATGATCACATTTCTTTCCTTGTATACTGTTGTTCAACTAATTTGTAAAAATATTATTCTGTGTTGCTTACTGTATACTACTAATAGCATTGCTTAGTGTACTGTGATAACATCAGTGTGGGTTTATATGATTATGCTCCTTTAATTAAATCAGTTTCTTTAACTTTTGATATTGCAAAATGGTTTAATTATGCTCCTTAAATTAAATCATACTTTTTTCCATTCTTATCTGATATAGAGCATGCTTATGATCTGATTTAGAGCCAAATTATTTTGGATGCATCTTCTCTTCCAGTCACATCCTACAGAAAAGGTGCATTGCTCTATTCGAATTGTGGACAGTGCTAACAAAGATCATAGTTACACATAACTCCTTATACTTGATCGCTAGTGTGTATTTTGTACCAAAAGCTCCTTACTAATGATTGCAATTGGTTCTAGCAGCCAAAGTGTTATCCATTAAGTGGTAATTTCTGTATGATAACTGTACATTGCCTTTCATTGTTGGTATGATGGCAAAATATTTTATAAAGCAATCTAAGCCATTCTGCTTCTTGTGGGATCAATATATCAAAAGAGGGTGGAACCTACAAGATAGCATCTATTCCAGTAGGCTGGAGTCAGTTTTTGGTGAGACAAAAACATGGTGAGGCGGTGCGTCACTTTTCTGAACTTTTGTATGGGGTAGATAATATGTAGTGTAGGATTGTGTTGTGTTGGGTGTATCACTAATCTGTATTCAAGTTTTTTTTATCCTTCATGGTTTATTATATATTCATGTATATCTGCCAGATATTTGCGAGATAGTCAAAAGTGCATAATCTTTTTTCAAGCCTGCATGAATTAATTCCTTTGAGTGCAATCAAGTTCTGATTTTTTTCGTATACCCATTAGCCATGTAAATAAAGCATGAATATGAGGGATCTACAAATGATATCCAGAGCTATATTCTTGTGTTAATAGGAATAAGTGATCTGCTCAAGAAAACTAAATTGCATTATTCTAAATAACGACTACGTCGAATTCGATGGTGCATTATTCAAGCCTGCAAATGAAGGTGGAGTCGGATACGACGAGTTCTCATAAATTATGTATCATTTATTAAATAAATATATCATCTCATGCATAATTAACCATCATTCTATAGATCATGTTGAGGACGCAAAAGGTAGTGGACAATGATTTTGATGAAACCAGTCAAGTTTTGGAGGACGATGGAGTCATATTGTGTAGATGTTAGTGGTGTTAACGGTATTGGTACCAATGATGATCATATATATCATAAACTACCAAAGACACATCATGTTTTAAAGAAGTGTCAAATTGCGATAAGGTTTCAATTCGAGTCTTTTGGATTCTATAGGAAGGGAAAGATAAATGTTCATGTTCCAAAAGTGCTTGCCGAGTTAATACGGTTGTTTAGGAATCAGGTATATAATGATGCAAAGTACTTCAAAAAGCATATACGATACCTCAATTCTTATTTCTCATTCACAAGTCTTGGAGTGACCGTTGACCGCAAAGTCAGCATTGCAGCAGGGACTGGTGTGTATATGTTTTGTGTGCATGGTACGTTGTACCATCCGCTTGGACAATTTAGTGCTAGGTTTTCAAATGTCTCGCCATATGCAGCTTTACTTTTATGATACAGAAGATGTTGATGCACTGGCTCACAGAATTCAGAGGTCCCTTTACCTTGATACAACTTTGTCCGGATCATTCTAGGTATGAAACCCATACGTAAAAACCTTCAACAAAGACAGGTATATGCCTAATGTAGATGAATACATGATTGAGCTCAACACTAATGTAATGTCTGACTAAATAAGATATAATACCCCCACGACATCCCAGGTTGCTGCTATCTGGTTAGAAGGGGATGATCCAATGATAACTTTTGATAGGCAGCAATGCCATGGTACATGCCAAGGGTGAGAAGCCCAGCTATATCAAAGCATATCATGTTTGTTATGATCCTTTGGCATATCCTCTATTTAACCCTAATGGGAAGACTGGATGGAACCTGAAAATGTCATACGAGGATCCCTAAAAGATTCCATGTGATATGGAAATGATATGGAAATCGATGGAACATGTGAGGCGTCAACTTGTACTAATCTGCTAATAAGTGTTCTCTTTTTTTTATGATCCTTCAGGTACGTATATTTGTGACTTGTATTGAATGATTCATAATATTTATACTCTTATGTATTGCATATTAATATTTAAATTTTGACGTAGAGAACGAGGGTGTCAACGATCGTTCGGACAATGAAGATGATAATGGCACAACTCTCTATCATTCTTTATCATTTTTTTGTGTGGAGATATATTGCCCTTGCATATTGTATATTTAAGTGATTACATATAATTATCAACAATATCATATTATTATACTTTGCCTTAAATATATTTGATATGCGACATGAATCGAATTAAAGCTCAAATAGATGAATTCTACAAAAATTGTTTTTGCTAACACGGAATTTTATTACGTTATAAATAGAGTGACACCATAGCGTTAGCACGGACATATTACAATTATATGCGGGTCAGGTTCATCGTCGGCTGAAGACAGAGTGAAACCCTTTGCTACACCTCATATTTATTCATGCCAAGTTCGTCATCGGCTGATCACAGAGTGGAACCTACTGCTAATCCCACTCTTTTTCATCAGAATACCTGCTGCAAATCCAACTCCAAAGCCCACGCCAACGAAGAGAAACATCACAATATCGACAATCTTAGAGGAGCTTTCTGCATGTGTTTCAGGACTCCAAGTCTCCAACTGCCACATTTAGGCAATGGGTATCCACAGAGTCCTACGTTGCCTTCATATGAATTGCTTTGAAACGTTGCAAATTGACGTGACTCAGGGATCCTTCCCTCCAATTCGTTATTGCTCAGCTTCAAAATGCTAGTAGTTGGGACTACTGGGCCCTACTACTAGCAATGTGACTCTAAAGCTCTTGTGGGATTCGTAAATGTAAGAAATGTGAGATTCGTAAGCTCTTGAGGGATCTCCCCTGAAAGCTGGTTCGAGGATAGGTCCAGTGACTCTAAAGCAGTCTTGCACAGTTACCTCTGCAACGGGTCACACGCAACTGTGACTCTTGACTATTGCTAGACCAATCAGAAGATGGTTTTCATCTCTCGAAAGAACATCTCTTGTTTTTTTACATGCCACTTAAGTGATTATAGTTTTTTTTTGAAAAATTAGACAAGATAGATTAATATAAAATATACCAGTTCACAAACATGTAAGTTTAAATTCAATTTCTATAAGTTGTAACAAAAATAACAAATTATACTGAAACTAGTTAATGTAAAATCACATTTATATTTGTTATTTTTGCTACAACTCGTAAAATTCAAGTCTTATTGTCACACCCCGCCCCTCGCCACTGTACAAATGACACCGAGGGGGGGCATGTCGCAGGAGAACGGTGAACCGTCTTCCCACGGAACTGTGATATAGGTATCAGTCCCAGGATAACGATGTTGGTATCAGCGGTAATAGGATAAATTAATGCAAGATTTAAATAAATATAAGATACCTTTATGTTGCAGCTTCGGGTAATCCTTGAGTTGCAACCATCAATCAAAGTCAGCAGCAATGAAACTTAGCGAAGCTAGGACACCAATTCCACCGACAGTAGTTTGGGTTTAGGGACGAAACTCCAACTTTCATCTTCTTCCTAAACTTAAGCCAAGGGAAAAAAACAACAACAATAGCGATTAAGTACTTTCGTACTCAGCAAGCCACTAGAAAATGTGTACATGCAAGCTTCAAAGAAAGGCTGAGTTTATTTAACAAAAGATTTATTTTAAAACACTTTTCAAAGGTCTAAGTGTTGTTTTCAAAATAAACTTTCCATTTGAAAAGAGGTATCTCACCTCAATCTGTCCACGAGTTGCTTTGCAACAACTCGAGCAGAAAAACCAAATCTTAGTATTTATAACATCTTTTCCTTTACTAGTTTCTTTTCACTTCCAACACATAAACCAATGTTTTCTCCAATATCCATCCGTTAACCACGTCTCAAGGTTAACAACTCCAGGTCCGGTCCTCTTGACCTGCCAACCCAATGTAGGTCATCTCGGCCCCTAAACTGGCCCTCTCAGCCCAATGGTGCCAAACGACACCCCAGGTCACACAGGCCTCTTCCCAACCACGAAGGCTGACTGTCCGTCACAAAGAAGGACTCTGATAATGGTTCTCATCTCACAAACCATTTTGTTTAAATAAGTTTAAAACAAAACTACGCTATGAGAAACACCTCACATCCACCCATGACCATGGGCACGACTGTTTAAACAGTTTGACTAAACTCTATAGAGGTTGCACGCTTTACCCACACGCTGTGAACTTCTCACGTTACCGAACACATGTGGATCAGACATGCCGACAAGGGAGAGCTCACTACAAGGCTTTTCCATAACCAATTCATAAATGTCCTGTGTCGCACAGATGGGTGAAATCTCTCCACCAAGCATCAGGCCAGGCTCAGGCTCTCATCTACCCATGCCCCACCATATGGACCCCGACACATCCCCGCTATAGGAGATTGCCATATACTTCACCATACCGGTGCTCCTCAACTGCCAACATGCTAGACACCTACGTTTCAGCTACTTACTCGGTCAGGGGCATCCCATTCTACCCATGTGATCGTACTGTCTTATGCTTGGATGAATTTCCCAAAGGAATCGGTCCTTATGCGCGACTACGAAACCAAACCATACAGGAGAGGATTCGCACCGCAAGTTTTCTCCCATGAATTTTCAAAATCACCGACTCCCCGAGTTAGGTTTTATAAACCTTTCACAACCCATGTTTTCCACATCGATAACCAAATATAAATGAGTGGTGCAAGTGGATACCTGTGCCCAGAGAGCGCAAATATCAAGGTACTGCTGTGGTAGAGTGACAAGGGTTTAATTTAACAAGGTCCTACAGAAAGAAATGCAATTACATAGGTTGGTCTGTTGGTCGTGTGCTCGTAGACAGATGGCTGATCAAATTAATGGTGTATGCTAAACATGCAAGTTTACAATCAACACATTTTATAAACTAGGAGCAATATGATCGAAGAGTGGCTTACCTTATTGTTGGTCTTCAAATCTTCGAGAAAATCCGCGTCCGTTGCATCTCCGGAACGTCTAATACGCGATCAAAAAGAGAAAAACATCCAAAATCCTATAAAATAAATAATAACTATTATAAACTAATAGTACCATTGGATAGGTCTCAATTTTAGAAAATTATGGAAGTTGAACGGAGTCAATCGGATTTACAGTTAGGGAGATATAAATTTTGGGAGATTAATAAATTTTCTGAAATGTGAAAAAAGATTTATTAAATTGGAAAGGAATATTCCTGGCGGTGATGTTGAGAGGAATCTAGTTTGAACTTTGTGTCGGGTGGGCTTGGGCTTTAGCCCAAAGATAAAGGAGGGATGCCATATAGACTTCTCGGGATGGGCTTGAGGTTTAGAGGACTGTAATCCAGACTTTGGTGGGGAGGGGGAATAGCTGGTGGGCTTCGGCCGGAAATGTGGACGGAGGAGGCATGGTAGACTTTTATAGAGGATTCATGGGCTTTGCCCGATAAGGAAGAGGGAGGTCATATAAACTTGTTAGTCGGTGGCCCAATTGAGGGACTTGATGTAGACTTTTCAAAGTCTTCAAGTCAAGGAGGGCCAGGGAGAGAGAGTTAAGAGAGTGGGTCCCATCCCTTTCCTTTTTCTTTTCCTTTCTCCTTCTTCTCTACTTCTTATCCCTTCCTTTCTCTCTCCTCCTTCCTTTGTCTCTGCTTCTTCCCGAGCGAAGGAGAGGAAGGCGATGGCGCGGCAAGGAGCGCGGGGTGGCAGCGGCGCGGCTCGCGCGGCCGGGCGGCACAGCCGGGAGGCGATGCACTCGCGGGCCAGCGTGACAGTGGGCGGCCGCGGCAGGAGACGGCGCGGCGCCGGCGCGGGACGACAGCCGGGCGCGGCGACCGGAGGAGGAAGAAGGTTGGGGCGCTAGTGGCTCGGGGCGGGCAGTGCAGCGAGCGCGGCAGGAGGAGGGAGACGGCGCAGCCGGGTTTTGCGGCTGGTGCGGCCAGGCACGGCGCGACGACGGCGGCCGGCGGCACGGTGCACGGCGGCTAGGCAGTGTGGGCAGAGAGAGGGGCGACGCGCGGGTGGCTGCGCCTCGGCTGGAGGCAGCCGAGGTGAGGGAGCCGGGGCGGCAGCGGCTCGGCTGGGGTGCAGGCACGGCGTCGCGCCGGTGAAGGGGTGGGAGGCGCCAGCGGCGGCTTGGCTAGGGGCGGCGCGCACCGCGCAGCGACAACGGATGGCGCGGCGTCGGGCAGAGGAGAAGTCGAGGCAGAGGGGAAAAAGGAGAAGGTCGGCCACCTTCGGCGCAACGAGCTCCACGGCTTCGACGATTCTGATGAAGATGGAGTGGCAGCTTAGCGAAGGATCGATGGTGGGCTTCCAAAAACCTTTATACTCTCTTTCGTGCCTCACAGAGAGCTCGACGACAACGAACACACAAGTGCATGTTTTTACTCCTTCATAGTCTACCGCCAGAGGATCGATGCCAACCTCGCTCAGCGGAGCAGACGAAAATGGTGCCTACTTGCGCAGTGAAAAAGTCAGAACGGTGCCTAATCTCTGAGATTGCAGGAAGCTTAGTAATAAGGAGGCAGAGAGGTAGAGGTAAAAACATGTGCATGTATAAGCGGTGGAAGAACGTGTGAAATAAAATGGACTTGCTTGTCTCAGTGAAGAAAAAGGGAGAAGTGCACGCATGCTTGTCTACTGTTATTTTGCCCGTGAGCTGTAGACAATTTTGAACTTGTGAAAAGGATTGTAACTGGACCGTGAACTCTAATGATTTATTTAGGATATTTGATAGATAGAAATTGCGTTGGAGGGTTTTTGGCTTTTGACAATAGGTTGCAACAAATAGAATGAGTAGAGCTTCAAACAAAACAATTTGGAACAAATAGAAATTGGAGGAGTGATTTAGGACGTGATTCGGATTCCAAAATTCAAACACGGGGATTTTATTTGGAAAGAATGATTTAAGGAAAAACTCGGCTTTTGGCGGTTCCGTCTGTGCGCTATTAAATTTGTTGGGAGGAACGACAGTTGATTCTGAGGCGTACATAAGTGGGAAATATTTGTCGGGCGATAGAAGCCTAAAAATAAATATTTTTAGATCCTATGGATGGAAAGGAGATTATTTATCGGCACGATCAAAAATTTCAAAATCAAAATTTTGGAATCAAAATTTCAATCATACGAATCTTTGGAAGTATTTAGGAGGGAAAACTCAAACTTCAAAATTCGAATAATAGGAATTTAATTTTAGGAGAAAATATCATAGTCAAGATTTTGGGTTCACAAGGAAACAAATCAATTGAGATCTGGCATAAAATCCTAAATACACTCAAAGAACCAAATTTTTGAATATAGGATTTTAATAAAATAGATTTTCGACGGGCGAAAATCAGGGCGTTACACTTATCTTGCATGTTTCTGGAGTGATATATCTCATGTTAATCTATCTTGCCAAAAAAATTTGAAAATTTTTAATAACTATTTAGGTGGCATGCAAGAAACGAGAAAATATCTCCTCAGGAGATAAAAACATTTTCCTGACCAATTGACCATTTTGTACATCAGGATAATTTATGGATGTCCAAAAGATACGAAGAAAAGAAGGGCCTGATGAGAAGGCATATATAGCGTCTTGGCCCGTCATCATGAAGGTTTCCACAAATATAACTCCAATCTAATTCATATCCCTGAACCGTGATACTGGATATCCTGACCCCCAACTGCTAAGACCTGTGTAATTTGACTTCCTTAATGGTTTTGGAGGACGGTTTCTGTAACGTCCGTTTTGTCGCGGCGTTAGCGGGAAAACTAATCTCTAAAAACCCTACTTGCGAAAGTTTGCTCTTCGGTTGAGTCTTGTCGTGTGCCAAGGTCTCGTGTTTCCCCTCTCGTCTCAATCCCGGAGAAAACCGCGAAATCGGATTTCGAATCCGAACCCTAAATCCCTCCAAAAATCCAACTCCCAGAAAGTCTGCTCTACCTCCCTCTGCCCTCGGGCCGATTTCCCCTCGGCCGCTCCCTCTCCCCCTTCCCTCTCGGGCCGCCGTCTAGCCCAGCCCCTCGGCCTACTGTAACGTCCCGCCTCCACGAGGCCGGGCCCGCTTACATCTAGCAGCTTAAATAGGACATAGACTGCCCTCACAAACCAACACCCATCTTTTCTGCGCACTTTGTCCTCACTCGTGCGCACCCGGGAAGGACTTCCCGGTCGGTCACCCATCCCTAGATTTCTTCAAGCCAAGCACGCTTAACTTTAGAGTTCTTTGGAGATGGGCTTCTGGAAAAGAAGTTGTAACTTGTTGGCATGAGTATCCTATCAATCCTATTATGCCTTGGGCCGGGGTGTTACATCCTCACCCCCTTAAGAGATCGACGTCCTCGTCGATCAACCCCAAGCCAGGAACTCCCTCTCTTGGCCACGTCCGTGTGTCCAGTGCCAGCGCATGTGCCATGCTGTGTGACCATACCGGGTCCACACCAGCCATGCACACCATGCTTGCGCAACTGCAACACACCCATGTCCAGTGCCAGCGCATGTGCCATGCTGTGTGACCACACCGGGTCCACACCAGCCATGCGCACCATGCCTGCGCAACTGCGACACACGCGCCCGTGAAACCGCGAGAGTCGGCTCTGATACCATACTGTAACGTCCCGCCTCCACGAGGCCGGGCCCGCTTACATCTAGCAGCTTAAATAGGACATAGACTGCCCTCACAAACCAACACCCATCTTTTCTGCGCACTTTGTCCTCACTCGTGCGCACCCGGGAAGGACTTCCCGGTCGGTCACCCATCCCTAGATTTCTCAAGCCAAGCACGCTTAACTTTAGAGTTCTTTGGAGATGGGCTTCCGGAAAAGAAGTTGAACTTGTTGGCATGAGTATCCTATCAATCCTATTATGCCTTGGGCCGGGGTGTTACACCTACCCTCCCCCTCTCGCTCGGCCTCCTCCCTCCCGCTGGGCCGCGCCCGCCCGGCCCGGTCCGCACGGCCCAAGCGTGCCGACCCCGCCGCGCACGTGCGTCGCACGCGCTGCGCGCGCGAGAGAGCAGCCGCTCTCTTCCTCCTTCTCCCTCGCCCGCTCGCTCTCTCTCTCTCTCCCGCCGGTGCCCCGTCCCGTTCCCGCCGGCGACCCCGTTCCTCCGCGCTGCGGTCCCGCGCCGCGCGGCGTGGCCGACCGCCACGCCCGCCGCCACCGTCACCCGGGACCCCCCTCCTGCGTTGTTGCCCCCGCGCCGCGCCAAGCGCTGGCGTCAGCCATCGGCCCCGCCGCTGCGCTGCGCGCGCATGTTGCCAAGGAGCCGAGCCGCGTTCGCGCGCGCCCTCCCCTCTCTCCCCGCGCGCCTTGCCCGAATCGGCAAGGAGGCCCCCTCCTTTTCCCCCTTTTTCTTTCCCTCTCCTCCTTTTTCCCCGACCGCCGCCGGTCCCCTCCTCTCTCCGCCTGCTGCCGCTCGGCCGCACCCCGTGCGCCGGTCCCCTCTCCACGCGAACCGCCTCCGCGAACCGCCTCTCCCTGCCCCCCCAAACCGACCTAGCCGCTCCCCTTAAATTTCCCCTCCGTCGGCCGCCATTGCCGCCCCTCCCGAGCTCCCTTTTCCCCACTGCCGCCGCCGCCTTCGTCGACCGCCGCCGCACCCGAGGACGCAAGGAGGACCCCGGCGCCCTCCTTCCCCTCTCCCTCGGCACGGAGCCGTGCCGCGCCGCTGCCCCCGCGCCGTTGTCATCCTCCCCGGCAAGCCGCCTCCCCGCGGTAACCTCTCCTCCGACTCCCCCTCCCTCTAGTGTTTTAGGCCGCTAGCTCCCCGTAGGAACCCCCTCCGGCGCCGCCAAGGCCGCCGCCCCTCTCCTCTACTCTCTCCACGCGCCGCCGTTGCCGCCGACGTCCCGCGCCGTCGCCAGCCGCCGTCGGTCCTTCCCGCGCGAATCCGAGCCGGTGGCCTTCTTCCTCTCTCCCCCTCTCCGCTCCGGTGGTCTCCCCCTCCCTTCTCCGGGCTTGCACCACGCCGCCCGAGCCCCTCCACCGTCGCCGCCGTCGTCCCGTCGCCCCTTTTTCCTCTTCCGCCCGGCCGGCCGCCGTGGCTGCCACATAGGCGCCACGCGAGCGCCAGCCGGCGCGCTCCCTCCTCCCGCCGGCCTCCGTGGCCGCCACATAGGCGCCACGCGAGCGCCGACGGCCTCGTCCCTCCGTGCGCTCAGCTCGCGTAAACCAAGCCGCCGATCGGTGGGTCCCGCCCTAGCGCCCGCGCGGTGGACATGGTCCACCAATCCGGCCGCCCGCGTAGGCCGCGGCCTGCCCCGGCCCATCGGCCCCCTTCCTCCTTGGCCCACACGGCCTCGCCCCCCCTTGGCCCGCTCGGCTTTCCTCTCTCGTCGGCCCGGTTGGCTTCCCTCCCGGACCAGGCCGTGCGCCATCGGCCTCCCCTCACGCGCCAATCGGCCGTCGGCCGATTCCTTCGGGCCGTTGGCCCCTCTGTTCGGCCCCCGCGCCCGAATCGGCCTTGGGCCGAACCCATTCCAAGACAAGTCCGATTTTTGTCCCTCTTCTCTTTTCTTTTTCTAGGGAATTAATAATTCCCTTTTCCTTTAGACAGAAAATCATTTAATCTTCGGAAATTCATATCTTCTCAACCGTTCACCCGATTGACTCCGTTCCACTTCCAAAATTCCTCAAAAATTGAGATCTATCCAATGGCACAATTAGTGGCTTTAACAGGGCTTCTTTTTATCATTTTGTTGAGTCGTCTCGTTTCGCGTGTAGTCTCGGAGCCCGAAGACTCGCAGTGCGCGGATTTCGAGGAAGAAGCTCAAGATCTCGAGCAAGGCAAGTCACATTTGATCTAAACCTATAATTTAAAATTAAGTATTTTGATTTCTGTAAATCATGCATGTTTAGGTTACACTTGACACTTGGTCTTGGTTTGCAATATAACCGTCGGGCCCTACCCAATTGCTGCATTTACCTTCCTTGAATATTGAATACCCTGACACCCTTGTCACCCCTCAGGTGAAGTCTCGGTATTCGCATCTCGCGTACGAATATCGAGACTCCCCTCAAAATTTAAAATGGTCAACTGGGTAAAACTTGAGTTTACAAAATGCTTGAAAAACCCGACACTTGGGTCGGTGACTTGAAAATAAAGTGAGTTTCTAAAACTCGTGGTACGGGAGACGTATTGGAGGTACGGTCTGCCCGTTCTCGCTCTAAGGACCGATTCCTTGGGAATTACATCCGAGCATATGTCAAGTATGACCACATGGGTGATATGGGACACTCCTGGCTGAGTAACTAGCTAGGCCAGAGAAATCTTGATGCCAAGGGACAAGTGGATTCGCCGGGGTGGTGTCGGGGAGGACCCCTGGGCTTCCTGGCACAGTATGGTCTGGGACCTAATCTGGTGTTGGTCCGTGGGACCCCTCCCGTTGGCATAAGATGACCCTGAGTCGGCTTTCGAAATGTCTTGTCGTGAAAGCCTCAAGGTCACCAGACGTGGCTGAGAGTCACGGGCTGGGTGGCTCAGGGTTAGTAACGTCATGTGGGTAAAGTGTACCCCCTCTACAGAGGTTAATAACTGTTCGAACAGCCGTGCCCACGGTCATGGGCGGATATGAGGTGATTCCTTAGCGTAGTTTTAATGGTTACTTTGTGAACTGCTGTTGGTGTGAGAAATCCTTTCTATGCTTAAGTGTGGCTGTTGGAGCAGCCGGTGTCGGTGAACGATTGGCAGGGAGCCTCTCGTGCCGATGTGTTTGAGTTGTGGCTGTTGGTGCAGCCGGGGTCGGTGAACGATTGGCAGGGGGCCTCTCGTGCTGACAAGAATCAATCGATACAATTTCACGGCTCTGGCCGGACGAGACGCACTTTCTCGTCCGTGTCGTTGAGAAACACTCACTTAGATGTTATGAAAATCTTAAACTAAACTCAATTATGAAAAACGAATGGCTTTCCTTTGAAGCTTGCATCAAACACTTAATTCCCCTGACTTGCTGAGTACTCCCGTACTCACCCTTGCTCTATATAAATAAACCCCCCCAGTTCTCGAAGACGAAGAGGTGGACTCTACTGATGAAGAGTTCTTCCAGGAGCAAGCAGACTTCGAGCAGTTGTAGGGTTTCGGCCTTTCCCCAAGGCTTTGCTTGTGGCTTAGGGCCAGTCTCCGCCTTTTTCCGCTTCCGCCTTTTTGTAATGTCGTTGCGAACTCGGGTTCCGTTCGCAGTTCCAACCTTGGTTGTAATTCTACTCTTAATAAAGAGACCGCTGTTGTTGTGATATTCTATCTTCCTGTTGTACCAGCGCTGTTTCCTGGGACTGGTACAGGTATACAGGTCAATCTTGATTGCTTTATCCTGGCCTCCGTTCGGGGCTAGTTTGGGGCGTGACAGTTTCGCTGATGTGACGCTTTGACTTGGTTCAACCTGACAAGTAATTCTGTGGGCCCCACCCGTTAGTGACCCATATCTTTCTTCTCTTCCTTCTTTTTCCTCTCCTCACTTTTCACTCCGATGGAAGCAGCAGGGCAACAGCGGTGAGAGCAAAGGCTGCCATCACACCGTCGCCACTTCGCCCCTCTTCCTCCTTCCGCTCGCCGCTATCGGGGAGGTGGAAGCACGAATGAGGATGGTGGTGGCGGTGAGAGGGGAGGCCATCATCGTGCCGCTACCCACTTCGCCCCCTCTTCCCCTTCCGCTCGCCACCGTCTGGGAGGAGGAAGCACGAACGAGGATGGTGATGGTGGTGAGAGGGGAGGTCGTCATCATGTTGCTGCCCACTCCGCCCCCTCTTCCCCTTCTGCTCCACGCGGGGCCGATGTCAGGGAGGAGGAAGCGCCAACGAGGATGGCAGCGACGGTGAAAGGGGAGGTCGTTGTCGTGCCATCACCTGCTCCCCCCTCCCTCTTCCCCTTTCCGCTCCACGCGCAGATTGCTGTCGGGAAGGAGGAAGCCCAAACGAGGATGATGGTAGTGATGAGAGGTGAGGCCATCGTTGCCACTGCCGACTGCCATCCCTGCTCGAGCTCATGTAGCGGTGTGCATGACGACAGCCTCTCCTCGTCATTGTCGTACCCTGCTGCTTTTACCGAAGAGGAAAGTGAGGAGGGGAAAGGAAGAAAGAGAAAAGATAAGGAGGTCACTGATAAGTGCACCCCACAGGATGACTCAACAGGTTGGATCAAGTCAAAGCATCATATCAGCGAAACCGTCCTCCAAAATCGCTGAGGAAGTTAAATTATACCGGTTTTAATGGTTGGGAGATTAAGATATCCAGTATTACGATTCAAGGATATGACTTAGATGGAGCTATATTTGAGGGAGTCCAAGTGGACTTATTCCAAGGTTTGAAGTATTAGGCCCAGGTATCTAACAAAGATATGGAGGCCCAGGTATCAGGATTTCCAGATGACACTGTTTACTGAAGACTGAAGCAGAGTTGTGTTGAGCCATGCAACATCAAAATGGTCAATGATTCTTAAATAGCCGCCTGCCGCCTTCAACATCTGAAATCCCCACGATGCCTAGTGACAACCTTCAACGACAAAAAGACGCTGTCCACGTTTGCTGGGAGCACCAGCTAGCAGTCAAATTCTCTGATTTCGCTAATGACAGGGTTAGCAGTGAGGTTTGGCACGAAAAACATCAAAAGAGGTTTGGTTTACGCGAAGAGCAGCCGGGCCAGCGAGAGCGACGCTCGGTAGCGACTTCTCATCTTATCCTCGCCTCTTGTTTGCCTTTCAATTGATCAATTGATCATGCACGTGGCGGTTTAGCCAAACTAATCAGTGTTTCTTATAGTCCTTTGGCAGAATGGCATGATATGCAACTATGCAACAAAGGTGTCGTGTTGCCTGATATGATGCCCAATCATAAATTCGTTGTTCGAGAATGAACTCGTGATTAATCTCCAACGGACAGCTCAGCTCGCTTAGCTATCTTAGTTTGCACGTACAATCATCTTATCAGCAAAGTGTGATGAGAAGAAGGTGATCATGACATGTAGTAATAAAACTGAGTCCATTTCGATACACAGTACAGTTAATCCTGATAAGCAGTGGATGCTGACACGCAGGAACTCTAGTAATCACTAATCAGTACTACTATTTCTAGTTAAGCAGCACAGTGTTTTCCTCCATGTACATCCCGGATGAGTCCAGAAAAAAAAAATCAAGCCTCGTTGATAACTGATAAGAGAGTGTTTTGACCCCCCATGATCTCCATGATTTCTCTGTATACAACATAAACAAATAGTTTGTTTGTGCGATAAGATGGGGAAACCATTATTAATTCCCTTAGGCTGAGTTCGCTAGTTGCTTTTCCGAGCGTCTCGATGGCTTGGAAACGACGCATAGTGCGAACAGTAAGTGCACAGTGATGTACAGTATATACACAGTATCACACAGTGTCAAACAGTATATGCACAGTGTCGCGTACAGTACACAACAGTTCGCTACAGTATTTTTTAGGTTTGCAACCCACCGAGACGCTCGGAAGAGCAACACGCGCACTCAGCCTTAAAAGATTTATGAAGCTTACCACTGTGCAACTGAATTTGTACTTGTGCTGGTGCTGGTGCTGGTGGTGTCAGTTTCGTCTATTTTGGACCTCTGACGAGGATGATAGGAGTGTGAGTGTGACATGGAAGAGTACAAAATGTGTTCAACGCCTCACACTCTAGCAGCCGCGTCAGTCAAAGGCACGCCTAACAAGCATCCCAAAAAATATATTCGATATCAAGCATGGAAGATTGGCATTTGGCAACATGCTAATATGTTGTTCAGATCTGAACGCCTATATATACAGATGATCTCTTGGGCTATAGCTATAACCACAAACACAAAGCATAAAGCCATCTACTAGTACCAAGTAGAGGAAATAGCTCAAGGCTTTGGAACGCAAGAACATTAGAACAGCATCATGAAGAGCAGCACTCTCTTGGTGATCCTGGCAGTCCAGGCCGCTCTTATCATGGGAATCTTTGCTGCTGTGGCAAAAGAAAATGGTACTGTACTGTATACATTAATCTCTTGCTGCTGATGGATGTGATTCTCCTATCTAGCTAGGCTGCTTAACTGCGTTCTCACACTGACCATTTCTGTCTTCTCGGATGCTTACTGATAGCAACAATAATGTCATATCGCCTCCTGTAAACTAGCATTACAATGTTCTACTGGTTGATTGCTCTGAATGTTTGGAATTTTTATGTGTGCAGCCGTGGGTGAGAGCAAGGCGATCGACATCAACCCGGGGCAGCTTAAGTGCTGCAGCAACTGCAACTTCTCCTTCTCGGGGCTCTACACCTGCGACGACGTTGTCAAGAAATGCGACCCTGTCTGCAAGAAATGCACCGTCGTCAAGACGTACCCGGTGAAGATGTTCAAGTGCACCGACACCTTCCTCGGCATGTGCGGCCCTCCCTGCAAGCACTGATCGATGTTGACCTGAATAATGCATGAACGCGAGCCATTGCTGTCATATATCTGCGATCTGTGATATACAGTGTGCATGATATATCATATCTCGATGCTAGTATACTGCATACACGAACAATAAGCCGTTGTTTGAGTGAAGGACCCAATAAAAATAATGAAGCTAGCAGGTGTTTGCATGTTACTTGGGAGACTTGTGTTTCCCTTGGACTTGAGAGGGATATGAGACCAATGTTAATATTATCTTGTGATAATAGATATATATATTGTCTATATTATTTGTCAGTAAGGAAAATCTGTCTACCTTCTCAATAACCATCAAGTTTAAAAAAGATCAACTTCTTCTATTACAATTTACTGATTAGCACATCATGTCAGAAAAAACTTATTACGTACACTACTAGTACTATATAACATATATAACATAGAGAATCCTTTTGTATACACCCTTTCATGTAACCAATTAATGATTAAACTTTTTATAACAAAATATTGCTTTGAACGGGGAAGGACCCATAATTTCACCCACAGATCCACCAGATTTGAATCCTAGTGTGCACGAATATTAAATACGCTTAAGTGCATTTTCAATAGGATAGTAAAACCATGGATTTGTTGATCGGATTTATTTCTTTGAGTGTGATAAGAGGTGCACTCAGTGGCACTATCGTTGGATATCGCATGATAAGAGGTGCACTCAACGATGAGGTAGAAAACAAGCTTAAAGACTGTGGATAGGATCTCATCAGTTCGAAGTCATAGTCTAATGAGTCAAGCCAAGCTAGGTTTTGGCTCATGAGCTTAACAAGTTAGCTCGTAAGTTGCTCATTTAACTCATTAGTATCATATTTTATGTACTTAGTACTTCTTAACTAAACATTTAATTAGTCCTTCAGCTATATCTAAACTATTTGCATTTAATTAGTTAGTTATTAATTAGTGTTTATTATTATGTTGATATATGATAAAATTGTAAGTTCGAAATTATAAATATGGTATATATGCGTTAACAAGCTTAGCTAGCACCAAATCGCAAGTCAAGTCAAGCTAGGCTTTTAACTCGTTAAGCTTAACAAGCCAAGCTGAGCTGGCTCGCAAAGAGAACGAGCTCAAACAAACCAAGCTAGCTCGTCATCCACCCCTAGCATCTTCTAAAGAATCAGAAAAAATATATATTCCTCTAGGAAAACCTCATATCCATGGAACCAATCAACCTGAAATTCAGGTGGCTTACAATACGATCATATATGAGGTCCCCATTTCATGATTGCCAAATGACTTGGACAGAGAGGAGGCTTTCTCGGAGAGGAGAAAAAGCACTACAGTAAATTCCCCACCCCTAACCCCTCTTTCGCCCATGATTCCGGTGGTTCCTCGTCGGCACTGGTCGAAGGGGGGGTCGGGCATCATCCCCTAGTAGCTTAGTATAGTTTAGCTTCGGGTTTTCCCGTTCTTAAGCCCTTCTGTTGTGTCGGGCATGTCTTGTTTTGGTTGGTTTGCCAGCGTCGTCTTCATGATGTCGATTGGAGGCGGCGATGCTGCTGGTGTTGGGTGTAGATCAAGATGGCCTTCTTCCTCAAGCTTGTTGGACCATGGCAAGTTCATGGAGCAGTGGTTGGGTTTGGATCTAGATGGTGTCACCTTGAGGTCATGACTTACCAGTTGCCGATTTGCCTCAGTTTGATACACATCAACAGCAACATGTGATTGGCAAAATCTAGGAGAAGCTACATCATGGATGCATGCTTGCAATTTTGTCGTCTAGAGATTTGCTCAACCGATGCAAGACCCTTGCGCTGATGGGCTGCTTCATCGGCAATCTTCTTAACTGGCGCAAGATCCTTGTGCTACCAGGCTGCTTCATCGACAATCTGTCCGGCCAACACAAGCTTCTTGCGTCGCCAGATTGCTTGAGCCGTTGGGAGCAGCTCTGCCTAGATCTAAACCTAGTGGTGGTCGTGCAGTTCTAGCAGAGTATGGTGCTTCATGTCATCAAAATCTGATGTGCAATGGTATGAGGTATGCACAGGTCATGCTCGCCCTAACATCCTCTGCTATGCTTCGGCTTGATCCAGACAAACAGTGGTTCCTTCACCTCCATCCTAATCCTCTCATGATCAAGGTGGGCTGGATTGCGAAGATATCTTCTGCTTATGTTACTTGTAGCGTAACCATGTCAAATTCTCTGTTCGGGTTGAGCGCGGACTGCCTGTTCGACCCTTGTCGACTGGATCGTAGTTAGTGCTCCTCATATTTGATGGAGAACTCCATGGCAAATCTATGTTGAGTCCGATGAAGCTCAAACAAAATCTACGACTCAACAACAAATCTCGAATTGTGTCGTTCCTGTGGAGGCAGCCGAAGGGGTTGCCGGACTGTCAAATGGTGTGCATATCAGTAGTAGAGGACTGTGGATGTAGTCGTCGCGATAATGCCACAACCCCCTATCGATCTCATCCATTACTGTTGTATGGTCTCATTTACAGGGGTATTTTCGTAGTCAAGTTTTCCTTCCCATTGGTAAGGACGTTTGTTTTTAGGAAGATCTTTTGTTTTCAGGCGATGTATCGTGGATTTACTTCGCGTGAACTCTGTCTTTAATCTATAATAATAATATATTAAGTTTTCAAAAAAAAAAGTCCCCATTTAGCTGTTTATTGTTAAATCAAGCTTTCCAGTTAAACAGTCATTAGATGGCCCGCCCAAGACGTCGATCGGTCTCCAGAAAGAGACGACGAGCAACCGGGGCGGCAAGGTGTGCGCACGCTCGACTCGCCGAGCCACGAGTTGTGCATCGTTGCGTTGGGCCATCGCCGTCAAGCCGATCGACAAAACGCGGCGCCCGGGAACCAATTCCAGTTCCCACCGACTGCTCCTGTACTTTGCAGCTAGCACGCGTACCATATACTACTACTATCCCCTATCCCTGCAGCTCGATTTCGACATGGCAGCTAGCTAGCCGCCTATATTGTTGCACTCTTACATCGTCGAGTAAGATTTGGCTTTCTCCAATGGCAGATGGCTAATGGTCCGTAATCCGTACATTACGTTTGGCAGGAGGCCATCATGCGAAAAACTAAACGCTAGCTACGGTAATACTTCTTTCATTTCATAAAAAACAAATCTTATATAAAATGTGATACATTTTAATATTATGAATATATATTATATTTTATATTAGATTTATTTTTTAATATAAAACGAGTAGGCTTGTTAATTTACCGAGGCCGGGACATCTTCTCGGGAATTAGAATTCATTCCCTGTAATTGTTATATATATCGTCGGTATTGTTCTATGCGATCATCGTCAGGTTTGCAAGTTGTTGCAAATGGCGAGCATCGTCCACGTGATATGTAGGAGTAGTTGCTTAACTAATTAGCCGCGTTAGATCACTCGACTGTAATGTGCGGTGTGTTGTACCATCAGATTACGCTGTGGAATGATGCTCCTCTCCATGTTACTGATACTGACAAGCGACATTAATTGTGTTATTGTAAGGAGATATAGGTTTTGCAATTGCCAAATTAAGTGAGGTTAATTAAGCAGTGATGTCTCATAATAGCTACAGTTATTGTCCTTTAGAAAGTAAGCTTGGGAGAAACACGAAGACGACATGTGCATTCCAGATCGCAGACCAGGGTCAAATAAAGACGCACTTGCGAAGTTAATTTCCAAGAAAAAAAAATCCGATCTGGATACCTATAAATAGAGCTGGTCAGATGTGCTTAGCCAGCAGCAACCACAACCGCTCAAAGCACTCTGCAAGTAGACCGAGCAAGGGCAAAGCTTTGTGCATAGCTAGCACGATAACAATTTACAGGTGACCATGAAGAGCAGCACGCTCATGGTGATCCTGGTTCTCCAGGCCGTCCTGGTCATGGGGATTTTTGCAGCTGTGTCTAAGGAGAATGGTACGTGTGTTTGTTCATTGTCAAAATAAGTCTGGCCCCGGCCAAATGCTAGTTAATTTGCTTTGTAAACTGGATTTACACTCTCACGAGATTTCTAATAACTGGATCCAACAAGCCCAAACAACTTCTTTACAATTTTAAAAAGAACAATAATGGAGCGAGCGTTTCCATTCCCGTACTATGTTGTTGTTTCAGGATTCGGAATTGCGGTGATTAATGATTATGCATCGTACTTTGGAGATTTTTCTAAGGCATACCGCATTACCGAATGAATGAAACTACACATGCACATAAATGGATAAGCTCAAAGCCGGAAAGAACCCAACAATTCAACCCAAGTTTCTACTGCGTAACCAACTGTCACCGTTTTAACTATCCAAATGAGTGTAAAAAAAAAACCGTCTGATTAATCACTGAATGCTTGCACGCATAATTGGTTGCAGCTGTGGGAGAGAGCAAGGGCAACACGGAGACCAACGGTGGCAAGCTCAAGTGCTGCAGCAACTGCAACTTCTCCTTCTCGGGGCTCTACACCTGCGACGACGTCGTCAAAAAGTGCGACCCCGTCTGCAAGAGCTGCGCCGTCGTCAAGACTCACCCTGCCAAGATGTTCAAGTGCACCGACACCTTCCTCGGCATGTGCGGCCCTCCCTGCAAACACTGATCCTCTTAATCCAAACTCCAAAGTGCTGTGAGAGCATGGCCATGGTGCTTGTGTTCGTGCATACGCATGCCATCCCAAGTTACATGCCAACAATAAGCCGTTGTTTCTTAGATATATGTACGCAGTACGTGAAGATGTAGCTGGTTGATGTAAGTACTTCACGGACAGCCACTCTGCCAGCACATGTAATGCATCTCTGTCCGCTCAATCGAGCTGGGGCAAGAATAAACGCAGCTGTTGTCTATGCTTTCATATGCTGCTTTGGTTTTCCATCACTTATCCTAACGTATGGCAGATGCCAAATTGGAAAGAGCATTTTGCCTAGGATGCACAATGCTTTATCGTCATGTTCATTAGAGGATTGCTCCCTGATCTACATGTGTGAGTCTACTACAGAACTGATCAGATAGAGCAGAGCTGCTCAAGATGTATAGGAGTCTGGCAGGTTGAACTCTGAGAGAGCCATTCGATCCCGGATCATTACACCGGCCTTGGGCATGACATGCCAGTGTAGAACAAGCTGAACTTTCTTCCCGCGCAAACTGCTTCCCTGATTAGAGTAGATGATTCTAGTCAAAAGAAATTCCAGGAATGCATGCAAACCAACTCGCGATTTTGAAGTAAGATTGATGCTTTACCTGGTCAATCAGAGGATACTTGCTCTTCACCTCCACTTGCAAATTCGCATGGTCCTTGTTGGGCATTATGCGGTCCCATAACGAAACCTGTCAAATAGCACAATTTCAACGTGAGCATGGATTGATCAACCACAACCACTAGAATATAAATTGACCAACTTAATTGTATATCTGACTACATAGTATCAAAGCAATGAGCAACTTGTTGGAACTGGAACAACTTGACCAAAAGTCTACTGGCCGGTTAAAGGAAAAGACTGCACTATAGCAGCACAATGAATACATGTACCAGAACATTTCTACAGATTTCAGCCAGTTTCTATAAGGTAGCATTCGAAACAAATTATTCACCGAATTATTGCCACAGATTATCTACTTGATTATAAGGATAAATTAAATATTTTGAGAAATAACCTTAACAGATAGCTTAGAACAAGAGGTCTAAGCAATCGTATTTGTAGAAGCGTGGAGCAAATAATTCGGTGAAAAAGCTAAAAAGAATGGGGTAGGTATGTACAGTGGTCTAAACATTCCATGCACGATTAGTCGATTACAGATTTGATGTAATCATTGATTGAAGATCAGCTACTTGTTTGTAATAGTACAGATACTGGCAGGAAGAATCTGCTGGCCATGGTAAAATGTGAACTAGTTACCTGGTTAAGCGAATTCTTCGAGTTCTCATACTCAGCAGTCAGAAAAACAAACACCTGTTTCAAAGGAACAACTTAGTAACTGGCTACGAAAACGTTGAAGTAAACCAAAACTTTACAAAATCATGTGATAAAAATTGGGAAATCCTACATCTGAAGTATGGACTGCCAATTAACCCAAAAATTAAATATGTTTGTAGCATTAGCTAGCAAGTCAACAACATTCAGTGGATCATCAGTGACCATCTATTTATTACTGGTTTCACAGGGCAAGCAATCATGAACCATGACAACATTAAGTATCAAATAGTGATGGTCACAGTGCTCATTGCTCAAGTTTTGCAATGCTTCTAAACTGAGGACAGCAGTCCAGTTTCTCAGTAGCATGTTACATGAAATGCTCAATCTCTACCAGAGCATATTACTTGTGATGTTCATCTAATATTGTTTGCCAGACTGGCAGGGATAAACATGTGCACAGTTTTCTGATATACCACATTTAAAACATGAGCGCTGCATATTCTAGTCATCTAGTGAAATCAAAATATCACCTGTTTTGTGCTCCAAGTGAATAATGACTCCAAATTTGCGGACAAGTTGAAGGTCAGTGTCACCTGTCACACAAATTTACAAAGTTTTCATTGTAGTTGCAAAGGAAGTAACACGGTATATTAATGAGATCGATATGTTTGCAGAATTTCACAAAGGAAATATTGCAACAGCAAATCATCAAGTTATTCAAACAGATGTGCATATTAGTAGTTAGGGAGAGAAGCAAATTATATCAGAAGCAGATGTACAAGACTCTGTTCAAGATATGAAAGTGAGATAATATTACTTTGGAAAATCATTGTTGTATATTTATGAATATCATGCTATTGGAAGTTGACAGATTTTGTTCTGCAGGTGGTTGGAAGTTGGAACATGTGTACTCTATTGCACTCAGTATAAGATAGTAACATTTGAAACCTTTGCAGAAGAAAGGTTTTTTACTAAAATGTATTTCTTGATTACAGAGATCAAAGCAGATTTGCATTAAGAGAAAGCGAAGGCAAGCCTTTGACTGTTAATTCATAACATGGGAACTTCAGACCAAGCAAACTCTCCATAGCACATAATGAAATGTATTAAATCTAAACTGAAAAAGTGAAAATACACAATGGCAGAACCCAGACTACTTGATGAGAAAAGGTAAAAAATGTACTATAACATGATTATACAGTGTAGAAGATTATAAAAGAATAGCACATATTGAAATCTTGCTCTATTTAGAAGAGACTACTCTGAAATTGTGATTTGGATAATTTGAAGTTATCGCATAATGAAACCAAATACGTTTAGGCCTCCTGCCTCCGGCACCACACACGCGCGCACACCAAGGGTTAAGGGCCTTAAGGCACAGACCTTGTCGTTGCCATTGAGCTGCTTGTGGAACCGGTTTATCTTTGTAACCTACAAGAAAAATTACATAAGCACATTGATGCTAATATCAATAGGCAACAAAACCAGAACCAGCAAACAGATGATAAGTGAGCACTGCTTGCAGAGCTAACTGATACTCTGATAGATTCAAAATTTTACCATTATTGAAAGAATTAGAATTTGGCACCCAACCTTCCAAAATTCAAAATTTCAGTCAGACAAATCAGTGTCTATATGTACATGATCCAGCCGAAAATGACAACAACCTACCAGTAATAGCATCTCCATTTGAAAAAAAAAATCAAAGATCCTATAACCCCCAAAATACCACCTATTTTGCCACACCAATGACCTCCCGGACATCACAGAACCCTAAACCCTAACCCTATCAAGATCTTTCAGTGAACTATACGATTTCGTGTTGCTAGATAGAATAAGAGAACGTGCTAGAACAAATAACTAAATATTTAAGCACTAAGTCAGGCGTATCAAACATGCTGCGCAATGCGGAGAAGATTCCCAATTTCGACGGTTCCAACTTCCAAATCGCAGATTATTCCAGGGGTGTGAAAGAGCTAAGGGAGCAATAAGAAGAAGAATAGACGGATTCGTACATGGGCTTGCGCCTGGACGGAGGGGACGTGGAAGGCGTCGAGCGCGGAGGCGGCGCAGCAGGCGGCGAGGAGGAGGAGTGCCGCCGTCGTCGCCGTCGTCAACAGCCGCTGCACCCAAGAGTGCATCGCTCCGAGTTTTTTTTTTCCTTTCTTTTCTTTTCGGGCTCTTTCTCTTTTTTTTTTTGTCTCGAGTTTTTCCTCGCTTCTCCTATATGTGGATCAACGGACGGCAATCTTGCAACTGCCAGCCACGGTGCAAGAACTTGCGCGCCGTCCGATTAGAAATGTTAAATGTGTCTATGTTGCTTGTGGATTGGACTGAGCTTGGGCCGGGCGGGCCAATGCATCTTCGTTTTGGGCTAAATATTGCTGTATAGGCAGGCTAGTATTTTTTCGGCAAAACTGCTTATTAGCGATTCATCGTTAAATTATTTTTATGTGTTTCATCAAATATAGTTTAAAAACAAAATACGTTGAAAACAATCTAAAAATATTTTTAAAAAATTAAATTTTAGTAACGGCTTATAAGTTGAAAGTCAAATGATAGAGGCTGGAGTGATATTCGAGTTATGTCGAGGAGTGGAGTTTTGAGTGCTCATAGATGTAGAAATGGATGTTAACGATGCCAAGAGCGTTGCCGTTTCGACTAGCGCATAATATGAAAATAAGGAGAGGGTGATTTCCCAATGTGATTAATAGAGGGGAGATTATATTTTCGGTTCATATGTACCATATAATGCGAGTAAGGTTCATCTAAGGTGGGATGAAAGCTACTCTAAACAATCAGTGTACCTTATTAGTGAACTGATCGCGTACATATCTATCAGCCTGTTCATACGCGGGTTGGGCTGGTTTAGCTGGTTCCCCAGCCGAACCAGCAATTGAATAGTTTTAGCCGGTTTGGGCCGGTTCTAGCAGATTTGAGGGAGGCGTTCGATTCTCGTGTGGCACGTTTTTCAAACTGCTAAACGGTACGTTTCGTACGAAAATTTTCTATATGAAAGTTGTTCTAAAATATCAAATAAATCTATTTTTTAAGTTTGTAATAATTAAAACTCAATTATGTTAATGTCACTTCGTTCGTGAAACACTTAATCTTCATCTTTATTTTTATTTTCAGGAGATTCAAAGTTGATGGGTTGGTTTGGGTGGTTCACCGGTTTAGACGGTTTGAACCCATTTAAACTGCTTATTAACACTGCACTACTGCAATAGCTGCTACGAAGTAGATGATAATAAGTTTTTCCAGTGCATGCATGTGTATATATTTGTGTATATACATCTATGATTAACATCAAGCATCTTTCCTCAGTAATTAATCATGCACGTTGCTTCATGCAACTAATTACTAGAACATAACATTACATGATTAACAATATCAAACTTTGACCTGTTGCTATAGCTACTTTTCTTGTACAGCACAGTTGCACTGAATCTGATGAACTAGCATTAGCATCAAAGAAAGACAGAGAGAGATGAAAAAAATACTGGTCCTGTATATAAATAAAATTACTAATTAAAAACTAGCATTAGCATCAAAGAAAGACAGAGAGAGATGAAAAAAATACTGATCCTGTATATAAATAAAATTACTAATTAAAAATTTTGAGTTGACAAGTCACTATGTTGCCTCCCATCAGCAAGCACTAGAAGTACAAAATAAAAACTAAATTAGAATGACCATGAGCTATAGTGTTGAATTAGAAATCCCAAGTCTGATTACAATCCATCAAAACCTGACATTCTTATAAATGAACTTTGTGCACTGACCAGGAAAAACATGAAATAGTCAAGCTATAAATTGATATATTACAGTCAATTTTTTTTCGAAAAGTACCAATCTTTTATAAGACTAGAAGCAACTGTAACTACAACTAATAATTCCATTGTTCTTCCTACAGTTCCAGTGACAGAAAAGTAAGCTAACTTGTGTTTCCACCCACTAGTGCGGCAAGCTCTGCAAAACACACACACACATCATGGTAAATTCGAGTTATGCTCCAAGCTGACTTCGAACATGCAAATACAAAAAAAAGTTTACCTTGCTCAAGATCTTCATACTTTTGAAGATCTTCAATGGAAGCTCTTATGTCCATATTCCTTGGAGAGGATTGAAACCAACTCTGCGCGCATATAAGTGCTTCAACCATTGTAGTGGACAATGAGCTGCGGAAGGGATCTAGAACTCGTCCACCAGTGCTAAATGCAGATTCCGAAGCCACAGTTGAAACTGGAACTGCTAATATATCCTTTGCCAATTTGAAGAGCACAGGATATTTATTAGAGTTCCCTTTCCACCAACCCAAGATGTCAAATTTATCTTCAGACTTCTCATAATTTTCAGCAAGATATCTTGACAACTCCAAATTACTTTCCTTACTCTCAATTTCTTCTAAATGGATAGCAAACTGGGCTGCTAATAAGTTACAAGGATCTTCTTCATACTCTTCTACATTAATTGCAAAATGTAGTTGAGAGTTTTTCTCAGCACAAGAAGAGTTTGCAGCAAACTTTACATAGCATTCAAACAATTATGTTAGGCCGTCTTTAACTTTCTGGCTGAAATGTTTTGCGTCCTCTCTGTCATATATTCTTGAAAAGCAGAAGTTCAAATATTTCAGTTTGTACCAAGGATCCAAAGCAACAGCAATAAATAACAAGGGATTCAATGTATTGATATTGCCCCAAAATTTGTCAAATTTTTGTTTCATGCGTATCGCCATCACAGCCAAGCTAGGATCACTTCCAACGGAATATTGCACTAGCTTATTATGCATCAACAGGAAGTCATGGAAGAAAGCGCTTGAAGTAACGTAGTGTGACCCTGACAGACATACCGTCACGTTGTAAAACAACTTCAAGAATGAGATCAATTGTCTGGCATTTTCCCAGTCTATCTCATCTGGAGGTCGACCATATTCATCAAAATATGTCAAATACTGCTTATTCCCTTCCAATCTTTTAAATGCCCTCTCATAAACAACTGCTGACTCCAACATGAGATAAGTCGAATTCCATCTAGTGTCAACATCCCAAGAAAGGACGTTCCGATTCACTATTTTCTCCTTCTGTGGGCCCCCGGTTTTTTTATACCGAAAACCCCATGTGTATTACAATACCATTCCCTGGATCAGTAGATGGTACACACATGGCACAGTTGTATATCACAAGCTGACATCGTCATACAGGTCTTATAATCTATTAATAATACAAGAATAGCCCAAATGGGATCCGAATAGACCAAGCATGGTCGACAACAACACAAAATACCAACACAAATAAATGAGGTAGCAGAAGCGAAGCAGCAGCGGTCCATTTTATCCCACACGCATCGACTGGTGAACCTAGGTCCCTATTCCGCCGTCCTTGGTAACTCCTTGCTAGCATAGCACAAGCACAGATCGACACCAACACCTTTTTCTAAAAAAAATTTAAATAAGCAAGAGTGAGTACCAACCGTACTCAGCAAGCCACCACTACAGAATGCATATAATGTTCATAGGGGTTCAAGGATGGCTTGGTTTATTTCCATAAAGCTAGTTTTCACAAATTATTTCACAAACCTATACCATAACAGTTTTAACTGAAAACCACGTTAAATTAAAGTTGTCATTAACCTGCGAGGGTTCATCGACCTTCCCCAAGCCTCGCTTGGTCCGGTTTACCCTCGCATCCAATTTCCACAGTTTTAACCACTACGACCTTTTTGCACATCAGGCAAGGTCACACCTTCCATACCCATCATATTTTAAGCAATATTACAAATTGACAAGACTAGTCAAGAGTAATACAAGTCCCGGCGCTCATTAACCGCGAGCACGGCTATTCGAATAGTTTAATTTACTCACACTGCAGCGGATGTACGCTTTTAATCCCACACTCCGTTACGCACCCAACACATGAGACTTGTCACGGCCCGGTTTTTCAGTTACCCTCACATGGTGGCACCCGCTCCAAGGACTATGAATCCTTATTGCACCCCCGGCACCACATTCCTACCTCGAGCCGGTTGTGAGGGGAGTCCTGGCGCTCCCAAGATTGAAGGTTACATTATACATATATAAAGCTTGATGTCATTAAACCACACACTTTCACATTTCCATACCAATATCCAGAACCTACCATGTCTGGGGTGCCACCCCACGAGAATAACCTAGTCCACCGGGTCTAACCCCACTCAAGAAGTGTGGTCATACTCGGTTCGTTTTCTGCTTAGATTGTTGACTCGGTCCTTAACTGACCAGGGTCGGCGGCTTACCGTTCCCAGAACCACCCATATTCTATCCGTGCCGCCCCAGTCGAAATCACTTTTGTTTGATTAAGTTTTTTTTTGGGTTTTCGCAAAGGTTTTCATGCTGTGGGTGGTGCTTATGTCTCCACCCGATCTCTAACAATCACTCCCATCGAGTGATCGGTATAACCACATCCACATATCACACATATGGAGTGTATAACGTCTATGTAAGCAGGGCTAAGTAGTGAATAAATAATCACGCGTAAAGTAATATACTCAGGTAACAAAGGTGTGTAAATACATAAGGATAAACAATATCAAAGGTAAGGCTTAAGCAAATGTAGGTACGCATTTTATAATTAGTATGCAATTTTATTTGTAATCAACACATTTATAAAAATAGGATCAACATGTTCGAGGAAGGGGGCGTAGTGACTTGCCTTGCTCAATTGGGGGTTCGTTCTCAATTAGCTCAGTTTCTTCCTCGCAGATGTACCCTGTCCGGTTGAATAATAAAGTCACCAACTACTCGCTAACACAAAAGAGCCAAAAATTCCAGAAAAATCAAAAAATAACAAAACCAGTGCCATTGCGTAGATCTTGATTTTAGAAAGATTTTGACGAAAGTTTCGTTCAAATCTGACTTAAAACGAGGGAGATACGGAATTTGAAAGATTGGAAAAGTTTTAAATCAAAGAAAAGAAAAAAGGTCTGACGGGTGGGACCGCCCTTTGCTCCTCACGTACAGGTTTTGTTTTTAAATGGGTGTGCGCATGGTGAGGTGAAAGGCTTGGGCGAGCTGCAAGCATGCATGCATATGCATACACACGGCTAGCTAGCTGCATGCATGTGAGCTGCTTGCATGCATGCATGCATATGCATACACACGGCTAGCTAGCTGCATGCATGTGAGCTGCTTCCATGCATGCATGCACACAAACAGCCAACTGCTTGCATGCATGCACACGTACAGCCAGCTAGCTGCATGGCGCATACATGGCCGGTGGCGAAGCGGCGATTGTCGCGGAGGGCGTCCGCGCAAGGAATGGGTATGGTGTTGCGCCTCACGACGTCACCGCACCGCGACAACAACGGTAGACGAGAAATGCAGTAAGGAAACAAAAGCAAGCGGGAGAGCAGGAGAGGAGCTCACCTTGCGGTAGCCGGGTAGCGGCACACTGAGCGACAGTCCTCGCACGAAACTACGGTCGTCGATGCACAACCTGGGGATGATCGACCCGTGGATCGTCCTCGCACACCACGTGTTCGATCGGTGGTAACAAATGAACACACAACGTTAAGGCGTAAATGTTAGCGGGTTAGTGCAAGTTAGGGGTTAGGGGTTAGTGAGTTAGAGGTCAGTGAGTCAGTAAGTTAGAGTGTCAGCGGGTTAGTGAGTCAATGGGTCAAATGTTAGAGTTAGAGGTTAGCCGTTCAATAAGTTAGTCGTTCTCGGGGTTCAGATGACGGCGCGACGGCCTATCCGTCCTCTTGCTCAACTGAGGCTCAGCCGAAGCCGGCCGCGGTGGAGCAAGCGGAGAGACGGCAGCGTGTGCGTGGGAGGAAGTGACTGAGGGGAAGCAAAACGAGGAGTAGGAGGAGAGAGAATGGAAAGGGACAGGTTGCGTGCTCACCCACGACGGCGCTTAAATAGAGTCTGGGGAAGAGACGTTTGCTACTGCCCGCATTCATTCCATCCCAGAAAACGCGTGTGTGTAGGTGGGAGCGGTGACGGCTGCGTATTGGCGGCCTGGGCTGTTGCCTGCATGCGTGCTGCATGCTTGGCTAGTGCTAAGCTAGCTGCATGCAAGCTTCTGCTAGCTTGCTGCATGCATGCATATGCATTGCACTCACGTACAGCTAGCTAGCGACATGCATGTTTGCTTCGCCGGTGAGGTCAGGCAAAGGCGCGGAAGCGCACAGCGAGGTCGCTGGCGCGATGGGAAAGAAGGGCAGCAGCTGGCGATGTCGCAGCGGTTTGGTCGTAGCGGCGCGACGCGCGGCGACGTCGTCGCCGAAAACAGTACCGGGGAGGAGGATTAGACTTTATATTTTTATTGCCAACCCAACAGGAATGAATGGCTTGGAGAGGCAACATGGACTTTTCTAGGAAAAAAGCTTGCAGCAAGAAGGCCAGGTAGAGGGAGTTTAAGCAGACTTTTTGTAGCAAAACTAATTTCGGTTAGAGTGAAAATCTTGGGACAAAAACCAAAAGATCAGAGGAGTAGAAAAATTGGAAACTTTCAATAAAAGTTTAGCACTGTCATAAAACAAATAAAGAAATTTTTGGCATGATGCAACATTATAAAAATAAATCAGAAATGATTTTTGGTCGGTGCATTTTTATTTAGGAATTTTCTCAGGGTGTTACAAATTTTTAGTTTGAATCCAGGTGAATAATTCGGTCGCTCAGTCGCTTGAGAATTAAATTTAGGATTTTATTGTCAATGCTCTGACTGTATCGAAAAAGGAATTTCTAGGATGACGTATGGCATTCAAATCCAACCGCCGCGGTACAAATAAAATCGGGAATAGTCATATCGACGTGCAATAGGTAAATTCGTCGATCGATTGCAAATATTCAAGGGAAATATCGAGGTCGACTCGATAGAGTGGTTAAAATTTAACCCTAGAATAAGAGTTTGCGAGAGGGATAATACTGCAGTAGAAGAGAAGAACTTCGGGACTGTTGACGCCGAATCCGTACCGCCGATGTGGATCTGGCGTGCGAACACACGAAGGCCTGGGAGATCTGCTTAGCTCCAGTGCAGGTCCTAAAATTGATTAAGCGCGGGTGTGCCAGTCAGTTTGATCCTGCCACTGACAAGATACGCAAAATAGCAGAACAGAAAGTCTATCGGCCGATAGGCCGATAGGGCAAAAACGTAACGGCCGATAGGCCGCTAGTCAAAACAACCGATCAGCCGATGGGCCGATGGCACAGTCCCAGCTGATGCTGGTACCAGCCGATGCAGTTAGGGTTTTGAACCATCGGCTGTGTACTGAGCAAACATCTATATAAAAGTGATCGGCTGACGATAACATGATGATATAGCAGTGTGATATAGCATAATCCAAATATATGATAAAATAACATTGATCTGAAGATTACAGCACGCATCGGCCAAAGGTCCGATGGTATAAACTCTCAATAAGCAAATAAACAATAAATACTCTGTTGTCATCGGCCAGATCCAATCTATACATAAACCTCTTGGGCCGATGCAACATCCAGATAACTCACCGGCTGAAACCCCGATGAAACCCTTATTGGTAGCTAACAAGCAAGCTAGAGATTACGGTTCTAATCACGACTTAGTAGGTCAAACCGAGCTGATGCAGCACTAAGTATGAAAAGAAACGCACGACCTAGACAATCAAGCCCTTGACTGATTTTCAGAGTGGTGGATATCTTAGCCAATCTAATCTAGCGAGGCGATTTGGTCGATACTGGCGTAAACCCTAAAACGAATCTCGGCCGATACGATGAAATCGAGAAGCTAAATCAGATTGACTAAGATATATGATAGTAGGTGCTTACGTTGCCGAGATCAGAACGTCGAAGCCCTAGCCCCGACAGCGCAGGCAGCCATAACGAGACTTACCCCTTGTAGAAAGGGCATGAACTCGCCGAAGAAGACGAAAGTAAAAAGATGGCTATGCGCCGAAGTTGTATTGATCGTGTGATGATAATTACATGAACTACGGGCTTACATATTTATACGAACTACGGGCTTACATATTTATACCCATAGGCTAACAAAAATCCTAACAGTATACGACTCAAACTTTCCTAAAAATAAAAGGAAACAGATAAAGTCCTTATTAGACACTAAACACACTTTTCTAAAGATAAGAAGGAAACTAACAAACTTATCTTAATTAAAAGATACAAGCCGCATCCTCCTCAAACTCGGTCTTCTTTGGATAAGATCTTCTGAAATCTAATAAGAATCCGACTGCTGTTGGTGGTTGGTTTAAAATAACCCCCATCGGCCGATGTATGTCACACCCTGAAGTTCTCCTAAATCGTAAAATTCGAATTTAATAATTTATTTGAGAAATTGTTCAATTAATCTAGAGGAAAATTCAATTAAATAATGCATTAAATAAGTGGAAAAGGCATGGTGGAATTTTTCTTGAGTTCCCCATGTCAAAATACATTAACAAGATTTTTAGTGGAATTTTCAGAGCCCTGGAAATAATTTTAAACCAATTAAAATCAAATTCGGATTTAAATTAATCCCAGGAAAATCCCTTTCTCCATTTCCTTTCTTTTTCTTTTTCTTTTTCCTCTTCTTCTTCCTTTCGGGCCGTCGGCCCAGCCAGCCCAGCCGCCGCGCGCGCGCGCCCTCCTCCCGGTGGGCCGGCCCACGGGGCCGTCTCTCCCTCCCGAGAACGCGTTGCTCCTCCCCTCTCGTGGGCCGGCCGCAGGCCGAGGCCCGCTAGCGTCGCGCCCCCCCTCAGCCGCGAAGTCCGTTCGGCCTCCCTCCCGGTCCGGGCCACCGACAGGTGGGCCCCACCGGTCGAGCCTGTCTCCCTCCTCCGGCCGGCGGAATTGGAGGGAAGCAACCGCCGGCCGCCGTCTCCGCCCACTTCCCCGCGCCCCGCGTGCTCCGCGAACGTGCGCGCCCACGCCGCGCCCCACCCGCGTCCACTCCGCCGCACCGAGAGGAGCGGGATTCGAATTCGAATCTTGGTCGTTCCCTCTCTCCTTTCCCCACTCTGGCGAGAAATCCGCGCCCACTCGGCCCCGATCTCTCCTCCCCGCGCCCATATAAACACTCCCTGCATCCTCCTCTCTCTTTTTCCCATTTTCGCCGCCATTCTCGTGCTCACCCTCGCCGCCGCGCCGTTGAGCCCTAGCGCCGCCGCTTTCCCCCTCTCCGGCCGCCGCTCCCCACTGCTCGCGTCGCCCTCGAGCCGCGCCGACGTGTCCGCCGCGATCTTTCGCACCTCGTTCGCCGCTCCACGCCGACGGTTCGCGTCTCCCTCACCGTCCGCGCCGTCGTCTGCTCCGGCTCGGGCCCGAGCCCGGTGAGAACCCCCTCTCTTCCTTCTCCCCTCCTCCTCTCCGGCCGCGCCGTCCTATCCCCGCGTGCGCGCCGCCTTCGTCGCTCTCCGCCGCCCTTGCGCCGCCTCCCTCCAGCCGCCTCCCTCCCAGTCGCCGCCGGCCGAGCCCGGTCACCGCGCGCGCCATGGGAGCCCTGGCCGAGCTCGAGTCCGTGCCGCCCCGCTCGCTCTGGGCCGTCGGATTGGCCACTTGGGCCGATCTCGGCCGCTCCCCTCCGTCCCGCGTCGGCGCCATGTGTGCGCCACGTGGTGCACCGCTGTCGCCGCGGTCCCGTGGACCGAGTCCACGGTGGACCGGCCACCGCCGCTCGCTGATGCGAGCCCTGGGGTTAATTGCGCAATAAATTAATTAAGATTTTTCTTTCTATCGTAAAAACACAGATAACTTCAAAAATTCATAACTAATTCATCCGAGCTTCGTTTAAGTCCATTCAAATTTCATTAAATTCATAAAAATGCAGAGAATCCATAAAAAATACTTTTGTGCTTTGTTTCAGTAGACTTATAGCATGTATTGTTGTTTGCTTTGTTTGTCGCGTAGATTCCGATACCTCCGACGTGCCCGTTTATTTTGAGATCGTCGCAGAAGTTGCTTCAGCTCAAGAGCAAGGCAAGTTATGCTTCACATTGATCATATTGTACCTATATTTACAAATGTCTCATTTTTCCGTAAACACTGCGTTATTTCGCAATGTCATTTCATGTGGGTTTTTACCTATTGTACTCAGCCTATTATATTGATTATCATGTACCTTTGATAGCTTGGGTATTTAACTAGTCAAGCACTGATTTTAGGAATGCTTAGCCATGCTTAGCTAACTTAGCTCACTAAGGGGGATTCACTAAGGGGGATCACACTAAGTAATTATTTAATGTAGTCCCTATGGTGACACTTTGGTTTAGGAGCCACCATGGTAATAATAATTAATTAAAATATGCTAATGGTGGGCTGTGGGTGCATGGTTTTGATGGAAGCACCCATGGCAATTAAGGACCGGGTCGCGGGAAACCCTGGAAGAAATACCGTGCGTACCACAAGCCAGCGTGGGCAACGGCTGGACTTGTAGTGTAGCTGTCTCTAGCTGACGTACCAGACTAGGGTGGGCGTGATGGAGTTGGGTCGACAGGGGACATACCCATTGATCGGCTGCCGGATTCACCGTGGCACGAGAGGGGGCTGCCTACCTTGGACTTAAAGGTGGGGGCGAAACCTGTGGTGTGGTACGGTTGGTTAGAGGGGGTTATGCGAAGGGTCCTGTCACAGTCTCTATTCGGGTACTTTCCAGTATCGCGACGCATGGTTGACATGATGTTGAGGCTATGTCTTGTGGGTACAGATGTACAACTCTGATCAGAGTAGAACTATTCGAATAGCCGTGCCCGCGGTTATGGGCGATCAACCAGATTCACCGTGATTAGTCCCACCTTCTTAATAATTGGATTTACTGGAACTGGTTTAGTTCAAGTGGTTGGTTTGGGCCTGTCGCGTTGGACAGTGATGGTTTAATATTGTTCAATTAATTCAACGTTTTACTACAGCTTTCAACCACTGTTTTTAAATGCTTACTTTATGCAAATAAACCCCTGCCTTCCTTTGGAATATCTTGCATCATGCCTCCTTTTCCGGCATGACTTGTTGAGTACCGTGGGTAGTACTCAGCCTTGCTTAATTTTTCCCCACACCAGAAGAGGAGTATGCGTCTGATGGAGGCTTCTCAGAGGAGTAGGCTTCGTCCGCCGTCGAGGATGCCTGTGGAATGGTGTCATCCCGCTACAAGAGTCCCGTTCTAGTTTAGTTTGTCTTTTTTCGTTTTTCTGCTGCATTTCTGTAAGACTTTTATTGTGTTTATAAGACGTGGAATTGTATGTCAACTTTGTCATTTGTGTACCCTGGCTGGTCCTGGACAGGGATTTTAATACACATTCAGTTTCAGAAATTCTGTTTGTGAATTTCCGGGCGTGACAATGTAGAACTCTAGGCCGATACTAGCTTCGAGTCGATATGGATCCTAAGCTGATGGGGACTTCGGGGCTTACCAAATTCTGGCGTTAACACATGCCCCCCAGTTTTTGAGTATGAGAAGTCATGCTTCAAAATTATCCTTGCCTTGATCGCCGCAAAACTGATTCTTCTCTTCTTCTTGACATCGGCTCTCGTAAGCCGATACCCTCTGTATTAGATGAGCCAGGCTATCAAACTCATGGAAAAAGAATCTATCTTTGATATATGTTGCCAACCCTTGAAATGCAAGCTCTGCTAGCTGCTTGTGAGCCCCCGGTTGTTGTATACCGGGAACCCCATGTGTATTACAATACCATTCCCTGGATCAGTAGATGGTACACACATGGCACAGTTGTATATCTCAAGCTGATATCGTCATATAGGTCTTACAATATATTAATAATACAAGGGTAGCCCAAATGAAACCCGAATAGACAAAGCATGGTCAACAGCAACACAAAATACCAAAACAACTAAATGAAGTAGCGGAAGTGAAGCAGCGGCGATCCATCTTATCCCACACGCATCGACTAGTGAACCTAGGTCCCTATTCCACCGTCCTCGGTAACTCCTTGCCAGCATAGCACATGTACAGGTCGACACCAACACCTTTCTAAAAGATTTAAATAAGCAAGAGTGAGTACCAACCGTACTCAGCAAGCCACCACTACAGAATGCACATAATGTTCATAGGGGTTCAAGGATGGCTTGGTTTATTTGCATAAAGCTAGTTTTCACAAATTATTTCACAAGCCTATGACGTAGCAGTTTTAAATGAAAACGATCGTTAGGTTGAAGTTGTCATTAACCAGCGAGGGTTCATCCACCTTCCCCAAGCCTCGCTTGGTCCGGTTTACCCTCGCATCCAATTTCCACAGTTTTAACCATTACGACCTTCTCGCACATCGGGCAAGGTCACACCTTCCATACCCATCCTATTCTAGGCAGTATTCAAAATTTATGAAGCTAGTCAAGAGTAGTACAAGTCCCGGCACTCATATCCGCGAGCACGGCTATTCGAATAGTTTAGTTTACTCACACTGCAGTGGATGTACGCTTTTAATCCCGCACTCTGTGACGCACCCAACACATGAGACTTGTCACAGCCCGGTTTTTCAGTTACCCTCGCATGGCGGCACCCACTCCAAGGACTATGAATCCCCATTGCACCCCCGGCGCCACATTCCTACCTCAAGCCGGTTGTGAGAGGAGTCCTGGCGCTCCCAAGATCTTAGGGAGGGTTACATAATATATACTTAGGGTGCATTTTAAGTTTTGCCGGCGTTCAACAGATCGACCCAAGCGATCTAAACCACAACACTTCATCAACACATCAACGAATATCCAAAACCTACCATGTCTGGGGTGCCACCCCACGAGAATTTCCTAGTCCACCGGGTCATACCCTACTCGAGAAATGCGGTCGTACTCTGTTCATTTCTCGCATAGCTTCTTGACTCGGTCCTTAATTGACCAGGGTCGGCGGCTTACCGTTTCCAGAACCACCCATATTCTATTCATGCCGTCCCAGTCGAAATAGTTTTGTTTTATTAAGTTTTTGGTTTTCGCAAAGGTTTTAATGTTGCAGGTGGCGCTCATGTCTCCACCCGTCTTCCGACAATCACTCCCACCGAGTGATCGCCACATCCACATCCATAACCGTATATCACAAGTATGGAGTGTATAAACGTCTACACATAGCAACGCTAAGCAGTATCGATACATAACCATGCATAAATAATAGACTCAGGTGACGAAGGGGTGTAAATACATATGGATAAACAATATCAAAGGTACGGCTTAAACAAATGTAGGTACACATTTTATAATTAGCATGTAATTTTATTTGTAATCAACACATTTATAAAAATAGGATCAACATGTTCGAGGAAGGGGGCGTAGTGACTTGCCTTATTGTTGGTCTACAAATCTTCGAGAAAATCTACGTTCGTTGCATCTCCGAAACGGCCACTACACGCTCGAAAAGCGAAAAACATCCAAAACCCTATAAAGCAGATAATAACTATTATAAACTAATTGTGCCATTGTATAGGTCTCATGTTTAAAAAAATTATGGAAGTTGAACGGAGTCAATCGAACTATGGTTGAGGAGATACAAATTTTGGGAGATTAATGGATTTTCTGAAATATGGGAAAAAAGATTTATTAAATTGGAAAGGAATATTCCCAAGAATATTCTTTGGCTGAGAGGCTCAGAGGGAGGCATATTTGACTTTAATTTTGGGAGTGCTTGGGCTTTAGCCCAGAGGTGAGGGAGGTCGGTAGGGGGTAAATGTAGACTTTAGGAGAGGGGCTTGGGTGAGTAGAGGGATATACATTAGACTTTGGTGAGGAGGGAGGTTGTTGGTGGGCTTTGGCCCGGAGGATGCAATGTAGACTTTTCAGGTCCATTCATGGGCTCGGCCCGAGGAAAACAAGGGAATGTTTTGTGGACTTATGTGGAGGACTTTATGGTCTTGGCCCAAGGGACATGAGGGATATATTGTAGACTTTTGGATAGATTGCAAGGCCGGTTGGCCCAATGAAGTAGAGGAGGTTTTATAGACTTTATAGAGAATTTCGTGGGCTTAGGCCGACCACGAGAGGAAGGCAATGTAGACTTTTTGGAAGACTTTATGAGCTTCGGGCCGACAAAGAAGAGGGAGGCGATATAGACATTTTCCAAGTCTTCAGTCAATGGGGCTCGCGGGGAGAGAATAAAATGTGGGGCCCATTAGTAGGCCTAACACGGTGTGGCGGCGACGCGTCGGCATGGCGTGGCCGAGGCCCGTGTCCAAGAGGTGGTCGGGCGCAGGCCGACGCGCGGGCGCGGAGGCTCTGGTCGGCGCGGTGACTTGGCTGATGCCCGCGGTAGCGAGGAGGTCGACGGAGGCAGCTCGGCCTGAACTGGGCCACGGCATTGGCCGGGCGCGATGCGGTACTGCCAGGACGACGTTGGCCGGGGCTCGGCCGAACGACGGATGCATATGCATACACACGGCTAGCTAGCTGCATGCATGCATATGCATACACACGGCTAGCTAGTTGCATGCATGTGGGTTGCTTGCATGCATGTGTCACATCCCGAAGTTCTCCCAAATCGTAAAAATCGAATTTAATAATTTATCTGAGAAATTGTTTAATTAATCTGGAAAAAAATCCAATTAATTAATGCATTAAAGAAGTGGAAATGGCAAGATGGAATTTTTTCTTGAGTTCCCCATGTCAAAATACATTAACGGGATTTTTAGTGAAATTTTCATAGCCCTAGAAATAATTTTAAACCAATTAAAATCAAATTCGGATTTAAATTAATCCCAGAAATTTCCTTTCTTTTTCTTTTTCTTTTTCCTCTTCTTCTTCCTTCTTGGGCCGTCGGCCCAGCCCAGCCGCGCGCGCGCCGCGCGCCCCTTCCCCCTCTCCTGGCCGGCCCAGCCAGCCCTGGCCCCCTTCCTCCTCGCGCCCCTCCCTCTCTTGGGCCGCCCGCAGGCCGAGGCCCGCTAGCATCGCGCCCTAGCCGAGCCCGTTCGGCCTCCCTCCCGGTCCAAACCACCGACATGTGGGCCTCACCTGTCGGGGTCATCCCCTACCTTCAGCCGCCCCTGCCCGTAACGGCCGGCCGCCGCTTCCGCCCACCTCCCCGCGCCCCGCGTGCCCCGCGCACGTGCGCGCCCACGCCGCGCCCCTCCCGCGACCACTCCGCCTGCAACCGCCGCACCGAGAGGAGCGGGATTCGAATTCGAATCCCGGCCATTTCCTCTCTCCTCTCCCCACTCCGGCGAGGAATTCGCGCCCACTCGGCCACGATCTCTCCTCCCCGCGCCCATAAAAACCACCCCCGCGTCCTCCTCTCCCTTTTTCCCCATTTTGGCCGTCGCTCTCGTGTCTCCTAGCGCCCGCGCCACCATCGACCCCGTGCGCTGCCGCCTCCGCCATCTCCGGCCGCCGCTCCCCACCGCTTGCGCCATTCCCGAGCCGCGCCGACGCGTTCGCCGCATTCGCCGCATCCTCCCGCACCCCGTCTGCCTTTTTGCGCCACCGGCCCGCGTCTTCCGCGCCGCCCGCGCCGCCGTCCTCTCCGTCTCCGGCCGAGTCTGGTGAGAACCCTCTCTTTTCTTCCCTTCCTTCCTTTTTCCCCGACCGCGTCGTTTCCTTCCCACGTGGGCTTCGCCCTTGCCCCCTCCCGCGCGCCGTCGCACGGCACCGACGCGCTTGCGCCGCCGGCCGCTGCGCTGGCCGGCCGCTGGCCGCCACCACGTACCATGGCCGCCTTCAGCCGAGCCTGAGCTCTGTCCGCCGCCGCCCGCGCGCTCTGGGCCGTTCGATCGGCCGCCCGGCCGATCGGGACCGCCCGCGCCATCTCTCCCGGTTGCCCGCGTGGCCGCCCACGTGGCCGCCGCGTGGCTGCCGCGTCGGCGCCACGCGTGCGCCACGTGGTGCGCCGCCGCCGCCACGGTCCCGTGGACCGAGTCCACGGTGGACCGGCCGCCACTGCCGCTGACGTCAGCGATGACGTCAGGCCTAGCCGCTGACGCCAGCCCTGGGATTAATTGCGCAATAAATTAATTAAGGATTTTTCTGTTTTAGTAGAAACACAGATAACTTCAAAAATTCATAACTAATTCATCCGAGCTCCGTTTAAGTCCATTCAAATTTCATTAAATTCATAAAAATGCAAAGAATCCATTAAAAATACTTTTGTGCTTTGTTTTAGTAGACTTATAGCATGTATTATTGTTTGCTTTGTTTGTCGCGTAGATTCCGAAACATCCGACTCGCCCGTTTATTTCGAGATCGTCGCAGAGGTAGCTTCAGCTCAGGAGCAAGGCAAGTAATGCTCACGTTGCGGCAGCCGGGTAGCGGCGTACCAGGCGACGGTCCTCGCACGGACTACGGTCGTCGAGGTACAGCTGGGGACGGTCGACCCGCGGATCGTCCTCGCACACCACATGTTCGATCGGTGGTAACAAACGAACACACAACGTTAAGGAGTAAATGTTAGCGGGTTAGTGCAAGTTAAGGGTCAGGGGTTAGCGAGTTAGAGGTCAGCTGGTTAGTGAGTTAGAGGTCAGCGGGTTAGTGAGTCAATGGGTCGAATGTTAGATGTTAGAGGTTAGCCGTTCGATAAGTTAGTCGTTCTCGGGGTTCAGATGACGGCGCGGCGGCCTATCCGTCCTCTTGCTCAACTGAGGCCCAGCCGGAGCCGACCGCGGTGGAGCAAGCGGAGAGATGGCAGCGTGTGCGCGGGAGGGAGTGACTGAGGGAAAGCAAAACAAGGAGGAGCAGAAGAGAGAATGGAGAGAGGCCGGTTGCGTGCTCACCCGCGACGACGCTTAAATAGAGTCTGGGGAAGGGACGTTTGCTGCTGCCCGCATTCATTCCATCCCAGAGAACGCGCATGTGTAGGTGGGAGCGGTGACGGTTGCGTATTGGCGGTGGAAACGTCACATGCAAGCACGAGCTAGACTAGCTTCTTGCAAGCACGAGCTAGCTGGCTACATGCATGCTTTTGCTTGGCTTGCTGCATGCATGCATATGCATTGCACTCGCGTAAAGCTAGTTAGCGACATGCATGCTTGCTACGCCGGTGAGGTCAGGCAAGGGCGCAGAAGTGGACGGCAAGGTCGCCGACGGGATGGGAAGGAAGGGCAGCAGCTGGTGATGTCGCAGCGGCCTTGTCGTAGCGGCGCGGCGTGCGGCTACGTCGTCACCGAAAACAGTATTGGGGGGATTTTAGACTTTATCGTTTTATTGCCAGCCCAATAGGAATGAAAGGGCTTGGGGAAGCAACATGGACTTTTCCAGAAAAAGCCTAGCAGGAAGGCCACGGTAGAGGGAGTGGAAATGAACTTGTGTTGTGGAATGGGTTGGGCTAACAGAGGAAAATGTGGTCCACAGAAATAGGATGCTCGAATATTTTCTTTGGAATATGAAATTTGGAAATTTGAAGGGGATTTGAGATAGAATTTGTACTGGACTGTATTTATAATTTGGACTATTTAATTCAACATTTGAATTGGATGCTAGAAGGCCGTGCGAGGATTAGGGTTAGGATTTCTTTGCGCGCACTCTGACGACACTGCAATTGGGATTTTTAGGGCAACATATGGCATTCAAATTCAACCGTCGTGATAGAAATAAAATCAGTGATACTCGAATCGACACGCGATAGATGGATATGTCAATCGATTATAAATATTTAGGGAAATTACCGGGTTTGAATCGATAGAGTGGTTTTTTTTTTAAAAAAAATAACCATAGAATAAGAGTTGAGAGAGGTAATATCGCGGTGAGAGCTTTGGGTCTGTGATTAACTTTGCACCGAGGCGTTTAATCAACAAACGAAGATGATAGTGGCATGAAGGATGTCGGACAGAGGACAACCTTTTCGGGAAAATGATTTAATCGAGATCTTTTGGCACAGATTCTAGACACACACAAATAAACAATTAACAAGCAAACTAAAATTATGCCTGAGGACTAGACTTTGTTTGAGGATGTCATATCTTTGAAAATAGCCTATTAGGAATTTATATTTCGCAATTAAGGTTTCTAGTAAATACTTTACCAATAGACATAATTTTGCAAATAATTTACAAAAGCATATCACTCTATATAAAGGTTCATACAAAATAATCAAAGCTATTTCTTTAGTGGAACGGTATTTGTTTTAATAAATTATCCCTTAATGGGTTTTATCCAAAATGGTGATACATATAGATATATAGCTTTATTTATAAAGTAAATATGCCCGAGGGTTTTTGTTTTTCGAAAATAATTGGCATATACAAATCATAGTTCCTTGAATAAATAATTATTTGAAATAAAATACCGTCATATCCTCAGACGTTCGTCTATTAGCCCACGTATAAACGAAAAACGACAGATCGAATTAAATTAATTCAGGCATGAATGTATTTTGAAAAAAGATTTTTGGTTATTCCGAATTTTTAATTCCGTATTCCAAAGTCAAAATTTTCAGGGTGTTACACTGCTCATCTCTTAGACTCAAGTTATAGCATCGGCTGCGAACATTACAAAACCTTTGAATATATTCCTTAGCCAATTCCCCTTCTTGTTGTTTAACTGATATCAAGTCTAAAATCTTCAACTCGTCAATTCCAGCAAAGAAGTATTGATGAAATTGCTTCTCTAGATCGGCCCAACCTTTAATTGAGTTTGGTGGCAATGTCAAAAACCATGTGAAAGCCGATCCAGTCAAAGATAATGGAAAAAATCTAACCCTCAGAGCTTCTTCAGCCGATGCCTCCCCACACTGAGCTAAAAATCGGCTGATATGCTCCATTGTAGTCATATTACCTTGCCCTGAGAATTGGAAAAAGTCCGGAATCTTGTATCGGCCTGGAAGTGGAACCCTATCAAACCACTCAGGATATGGCGACCGATACATAGAATTCTGATCCTTAGGTTTAATTCCAAACTGCTCCTCCGTTACCTTTGCAATCATATCGGCCCAATCTTCTTTAGACTGATATCTTTGAGTTTCTTCTGGCTGATATTGTTGATGTGGCTCTCCAGGCTGATGCTGATCTATTTGCCCCCCAAGCCAATATTGCTATTGCCGATGATGCTGAGATTGTTCGTCGATTTGCCCCCCAATCTGATTTCTTAAGGCAATTACTCTGGGAACTATCTTCTCGATCAAACCATGTAATGTACTCACCAAAACTCTAGATCGATCAAACAAAGCGCGACGAACGATTTCATCAACTGTCTTTTGAAGCGTCTCATCGTCCATCGGCTCTTCTTCTTCCTCCATCGGCTTGAGAAATTGTTCTTCCTTGGCCTTAACTTCCTTCTCAGACATCTTGTTGCAATTGTCGATTCCACGAGCCGTATAAAAATCTGTTGTCAAAAACACTGTCCCACCGGGCGTGCCAAAAATGTGTTGACGCCGAATCCGTATCGCCGATGTGGATGTGGCGTTCGGACACACAAAGGCCTGGGAGATCTGCTTAGCTCCAGTGCAGGTCCTAAAATTGATGAAGTGCGGGCGTGACAGTCAGTTTGATCCTGCCACTGACAAGATACGCAAAATAGCAGAACAGAAAGTCTATCGGCCGATAGGGCAAAAACGTATCGGCCGATAGGCCGCTAGTCAAAACAACCGATCAGCCGATGGGCCGATGGCACAGTCCCAGCTGATGCCGGTACCAGCCGATGCAGTTAGGGTTTCGAACCATCGGCTGTGTACTGAGCAAACATCTATATAAAAGTGATCAGCTGACGATAACATGATGATATAGCAGTGTGATATAGCATAATCCAAATATATGATAAAATAAACATTGATCTGAAGATTACAGCACGCATCGGCCAGAGGTCCGATGGTATAAACTCTCAATAAGCAAATAAACAATAAATACTCTGTTGTCATCGGCCAAATCCAATCTATAGGTAAACCTCTTGGGCCGATGCAACGTCCAGATAACTCACCGGCTGAAACCCCGATGAAACCCTTATTGGCAGCTAACAAGCAGGCTAGAGATTACGGTTCTAATCACGACTTAGTAGGTCAAACCGAGCTGATGCAGCACTAAGTATGAAAAGAAACGCAAGACCTAGACAATCAAGCCCTTGACTGATTTTCAGAGTGGTGGATATCTTAGCCAATCTAATCTAGCGAGGCGATTTGGTCGATACCGGCGTAAACCCTAAAACCAATCTCGGCCGATACGATGAAATGGAGAAGCTAAATCAGATTGACTAAGATATATGATAGAAGGTGCTTACGTTGCCGAGATCAGAACGTCGAAGCCCTAGCCGCGACAGCGCAGGCAGCCATAACGAGACTTACCCCTCGTTGGAAGGGCATGAACTCGCCGAAGAAGACGAAAGTAAAAAGGTGGCGATGTGCCGAAGTTGTATTGATTGTGTGATTATAATTCAATGAACTACGGGCTTACATATTTATACCCATAGGCTAACAAAAATCCTAACAGAATACGACTCAAACTTTCCTAAAGATAAAAGGAAACAGATAAAGTCCTTATTGGACACTAAACACACTTTCCTAAAGATAAGAAGGAAACTAACAAACTTATCTTAATTAAAAGATACAAGCCGAATCCTCCTCAAACTCGGTCTTCTCTGGATAAGATCTTCGCAAATCTAACAAGAATCTGACTGCTGTTGGTGGTTGGTTTAAAATAACCCCCATCGGCCGATGTAGAACTCTAGGCCGATACTAGCTTCGAGTCGATATGGATCCTAAGCTGATGGGGACTTCGGGTCTTACCAAATTTTGGCGTTAACAGGGACTTTAATTAATTAGCACCGAAGCGCTAAAAGAAACAGACGGATAGGATAAAGAAAGGAAAGGATGTCGGACAGAGGACAACCTTTTAGGAAAAGGATTTAATCGAGATCTTTTGGCACCGATCCTAGACACACACAATTAAACAATAAATATTAGCAAGCAAGCTAAAATTATGGCTGAGGATTAGACTTTGTCTGACGAGGAATTTATATTAGGAAGTAGCCTATTAGGAATTTATATTTCGAGATTAAGGTTTTTAGCAAATACTTTACCAATAGATATTATTTTGCAATTAGTTTTCCGAAGGCAGACTCTGCAAGGTTCATAGAAAATAATCAAGCTATATTTCTTTAGTAAAACAACATTTGTTTTAATAATCTATTCCCTATAGGGTTTTTTCAAAACGGTGTTACATATATATATATATATATATATATATATATATATAGCTTTATTCATAAAGTAAATATGCCCAAGGGTTTTTAATATTTAGAGAAGGGTTTTTTGAAAATAGTTGGCATATGCAAAGATTAGGATATCATAGTTCCTTGAATAAATAATATTTGAAATCAAATACCGACATATTCTTATACGTTCGTCTATTAGCCCACGCATAAAAGAAAAACGACAGATCAAAATAAATTAATCCCGGCATGAATGTATTTTGAAAAAGATTTTTGATTAGTCCGAATTTTTAATTTCGTATTTCCAAGTCGAAATTTTCAGGGTGTTACAAACCTACCCCCTTAAAATAATCTCGTCCCCGAGATTACTTAGGGGTTAGAGAACGAGAGGGATGGTTTTATTATTATTATTATTATTATTATTATTATTACTTTGAAAAAAATTTAGAGGACTTCTGAAGAAACACAGAGGCTGAGACATCATGAATTTCCAAATTACACAGGTTCGGTGCCGGGCTGGTGAAGATCATTTTGGTACCCTCTCCTGACCATATTAAATTTCTTTTTCGTGCGAACGGGCTCGCACTTTTTCTGGGGACAGGTGTTGGTACCCTTATCCTTTTTGGGATTCTCGCACATGCGCATGTGGCAGTGGTTGCAGTGCGCAACGACTGGTTGTCGCAATGGTACCTTGTGTACGCTGCGAGGTTTATAGCTGTTAACCGAGGCATTCAAATATTTAACAGTTCGTTTCGAAATCCACTGGTCTATCAAAATTTCAAATTGCCTTGTACACTTGGGTAGTTGCTTTGCCAGGCGTGCAACTTTCAATAAAAAGGGAGAAGGAGGGAGGGGCTGCTTTGCGCCTTCTTTGTGCGGTTGCCACAAGTGGAGTGTGAGTGGAGGGTGGTGTAGCTCGAGTGCGGGGAAGAGATGGAGCGGCGGCTCGGTGGTGGAGGCGACCAGAATGGCGGCGAATGCGATGCTGGCGACCACGGCGCCGGTGGCGGCGCGGAGCGAGGCACTGCAGCGCGAAGTGCTGCGGGCGAGGGCGTGCTCCTTCGGCGGTCGGGGTTGGCGGCGACTGCAACCGAGGCGCAGCAGCGTGTTCCTTCGTTGGCGCCGGCGGCAAGCGGCGCCATTGGGGGCGGGGCTACCATGATGGTGGCGCGGGGACATCCCAACCGAAGGGGGATCTTCTTATCGTGGGTGTCTGCTGCCTTGTACTGAATATGGGTATGGTCCGGCCTGCAGTTGGTTAGTGCGTCTGTTTGCGCCATTTTGTCCTGGTTGGTGCGTCCAGTGGTAATCATTTAGTTTCTATTTTATCTTTAGGAAAGTGTGTTTAGTGTCCAATAAGGACTTTATCTGTTTCCTTTTATCTTTAGGAAGGTTTGAGTTGTAATCTGTTAGGATCTTTGTTAGCCTATGGGTATAAATATGTAAGCCCGAGGTTCATGTAATTTTTTTATCTCACGATCAATACAACTTCGGCGCATCGCCAACCTTTACTTTTCGTCTTCTCCGGCGAGTTCATGCCCTTCCCGCGAGGGGTAAGTCTCGTTATGGCTGCCTGCGTTGTCGGGGCTAGGGCTTCGACGTTCTGATCTCGTCAACGTAAGCACCTACAATTATATATCTTACTCAATCTGGTTTGGCTTTTCGATTTAGTCTTATCGGCCGAGATTCGCTTGAGGGTTTACGCCGGTATTCGACTAAATCGTCTTGCTAGATTAGATTGGCTAAGGTATCCACCACCCTGAAAATCAGTCAAGGGCATGATTGTCTAGGTCTTGCGTTTCTTTTCATACTTAGTGTTGCATCAGTTCGGTTTGACCTACTAAGTCGTGATTAAAACCGTAATCTCTAGCCTGCTTGTTGGCTGCCAATAAGGCTTTCATCGGGGTTTCAGCTGGTGAGTTATCTGGACGTTGCATCGGCCCAAGAGTTTTATACATGGAGATTAGATCTGGCCGATGACAACAGAGCATTTATTGTTTATTCGCTTATCGAGAGTTTATGCCATCGGACCTCTGGCCGATGTATGCCTTAATCTTCATATCAATATTTATTTTATATTTGGATTATGCTATATCATCATGTTATCATCGGCCGATCGATTGTTTTGGCTATCGGCCTATCGGCCGATACGTTTTTGCCCTATCGGCCTATCGGCCGATAGACTTTCTGTTCTGCTGTTTTGCATACCTTGTTAGTGGCAGGATCAAACTGACTGGCACGCCCGCACTTCATCAATTTTAGGACCTGCACTGGAGCTAAGCAGATCTCCCAGGCCTTCGTGTGTCCGCACGCCGGATCCTCATCGTCGGTACGAATTCGGCGTCAACACATTTTTGGCACGCCCCGTGGGACCGTGTTTTTGACAACAGATTTTTACACGGCTCGTGGAACCCACAATTGCAACAAGATGTCTGAGAAGGAAGTCAAGGCCAAGGAAGAACAATCTCTCAAGCCGATAGAGGAAGAAGAAGAGCCGATAGACGATGAGACGCTTCAAAAGACGGTTGATGAAATCGTTCGTCGCGCTGTGTTTGATCGATCTGGGGTTTTGGTGAGTACATTACATGGTTTGATCGAGAAGATAATTCCCAGAGTAATTGCCTTAAGAAATCAGACTGGGGGGCAAATCGACGAACAATTTCAGCATCGGCAACAACTACATTGGCTTAAGGGGCAAATAAATCAACATCAGCCTGGAGAGCCACATCAACAATATCGGCCAGAAGAAACTCAAAGATATCAGTCTAAAGAAGATTGGGCCGATATGATTGCAAAAGTAATAAAGGAACAGTTTGGAATTAGACCTAAGGGACATATTTCTGTGTATCGGCTGCCATATCCTGAATGGTTTGATAGAGTTCCACTTCCAGGCCGATACAAGATTCCAGACTTTTTTCAATTTTCAGGGCAAGATGATATATTTACGAGGGAACATATCAGCCGATTTTTAGCCCAATGTGGGGAGGCATCGGTTGAAGAAGCTCTGAAAGTTAGATTGTTTCCATTGTCTTTCACTGGATCGGCCTTCACATGGTTTTCATCATTGCCACCAAATTCTATCAGAGGTTGGGCCGATCTTGAGAAGCAATTTCACCAGTACTTCTTTGCTGGAATTGATGAGTTGAAGCTTTCAGACTTGATTTTAGTTAAACAGCAAGAAGGAGAATCGGCTGAGGAATATATTCAAAGGTTTCATAATGTCCGTGGCCGATGTTATGGTTTGAATTTAAATGATGAGCAGTTAGTAGGACTTGCATTCCAGGGGTTGTCAGAAACTATCAAAGGCAGATTTTTCTTCTATGAGTTTGACAGCCTAGCTCATCTGGTGCAGACGGTATCGGCTTATGAGAGCCGATGTCACGAAGAAGAGAAGAATCAGTTTTGGGGCGATCAAGACAAGAATAATTTTGAAGCATGACTTCTCATACTCCACAACTGGGGGGCATGTGTTAACACCAGAATTTGGTAAGCCCCAAAGGCATCATCGGCCTAGTTTGTGTATCGGCTTAGAGTACATATCGGCCTTAAAGTCTGTATCGGCTTCGGAGGTCTATAAGCGGCCGATGAGAGTTATCAGTATTTCCAGCAGTCGGATTCTTGTTAGATTCGATTTGGGAGGATCTTATCCAGAAGAAACTGAGTCAGTGGCAGGATCAAACTAACTGGCACGCCCGCACTTCATCAATTTCAGGACCTGCATTGGAGCTAAGCAGATCTCCCAGGCCTTCGTGTGTCCGCACGCCGAATCCTCATCGGCGGTACGAATTCGGCATCAACAGCAGGGGAGAGCAGATCCATCCCCAGGGGGGACTTCCCGTGTTTCCTGCTCATCTCACGGGCTTTCATCATATTGGCCGCCACGTTCGCCGGAGGTGTTCCTGCGGGTCAGCCGCTGGTAGTGGGCTTCCAGGTCTGTGTACTGGTCTCGAAGCTCGTCCAGCTCCTCGAGTGCCTGCTCATAGGCATTCTCGATAGTGCAGGCTAGCTCGGAGAGGAGAGCGCACCGGGTTCCTTGGTCCTGTCCGGTCACGCGGAGGTGGTACCGGTTGTCGTCTTCGGCGCGGAATGGGTGCAAGCCATAGTCATTGACTATACCCAGAGGGACGGAGATCTTGCAAAACCGGTAAAGGGTTTCACGAAGCACATCCTGGAAGGCAGCTTCAGGGGTGATCCGAGGATGACGTGTCTGGAAGGAGAGCGCCGTTCCTTCTCCTTCTCCCTGAAAGGGGAGAAAGATCTTCATCTTCCAGTACTTCCGGGATCCTCGGACGATCTGCTCACTATGGTAGATGGGTTCAGTGAAACCACCTAGCTGCCGGAGTAGGCACTCCAGCTGTTTGGCATATGCATTGGGGTTGTCCAGAGGGGGACAATCTGTAGTTACCATGGGGTCACTTTGAGGAGGATTCTCTATGGTTGCCATGGGGTAGTTCTGAGGGAGACTCCCTGTGGTTACCATGGGGTCTGCCATGGGGCTAGGGTTTTCCTGGCTCAAAAAGAAGGGAGAGGGGTGGTGCATCTCCTTGGGGTAGCCTGGGGCTAGGGTTTTTCTGGCTAGCTCGGCTCAAAAGAAGGGAGAGGAGTGGTGCATTTTTTTGGGGTAGCCTGGGGCTCCTTTTATAGGCACCAACCACTGGGGCTACTGTGATGGGGTCAGCAACTCCAGTGCTCGTGCTTCCCGGGGGTGGCCTGTTCCAATTACTGGCGACGAGCAGTATGCTACTGTGGGTCCTGTCAATCGAGGCTCCTGTTGTGTTCCTGTGGGTACTGTTGGAATACGGTGGTTCCCGGGTCTTTCGGAGTCTTTGGACGGTCGGTACTGTTTGGGTCGCCGTCCTTGTGGTTGAAGCTTTCGGCTGAGGTCGCATTCCTATCTTTGTAGGTTGCCAAATTCCCAAGGTGGTTTTGTTGTGGTCTGCTTACTGTGGCTAGACTGGGTAGGGTCTTAACTTAACACTTGTCGATCCTAATTGTACTCATGTTAGTGATTATCCTTCATCCTGACAACACCGGTATTTGGAAGGTTAGGGAGGAATGAGAAAGTCCATCGGAAAGAAAGAAATAGAGTTTTCTAAGAAAGGGATGCTTAATGGGAAGTTTTAATTGTTCGGGTGATGTGTATCATACACTTGGTGAGCACACAAGGGAGGGGGGTGAGTAGTTAACTGCCTAAGAGCTACTACACAACAAGGAAATCAATGCACAAAACGATGGGTTGCTACCCCATACTGCGATAACTCACAATAGGAGGCGGCTTATGCACAATACAACGTCTACGACACACATCTAAGGGTATTTAGTCAGATTGGTTAGTGGTTCATGTGGTCCTAATAAATCAGCTATCTCTTCATCCTTAATCCTTATAATCTGTATAGGAGTATTTGAAATTAAAGCGGTGAGTAGAGGTTGGATAAAATGCATTTTCAAAATTACTCGAGACAGAGGAGTAGTAAGAACCCATGGCTTTATCAAAATAGTTTTTGCAAATATATAGCTTGAGGGTAATAGGCTGCACTAAACCAGTCCTAGGTTTGAAGGGTGGTTACAAGGGTCCTTAGGTCCTGCAGTCGTCTTGCTCTGATACCAACCCTGTGGGCCCCCGGTTTTTTTATACTGGAAACCCCATGTGTATTACAATACCATTCCCTGGATCAGTAGATGGTACACACATGGCACAGTTGTATATCACAAGCTGACATCATCATACAGGTCTTATAATCTATTAATAATACAAGAATAGCCCAAATGGGATCCGAATAGACCAAGCATGGTCGACAACAACACAAAATACCAACACAAATAAATGAGGTAGCGGAAGCGAAGCAGCGGCGGTCCATTTTATCCCACATGCATCGACTGGTGAACCTAGGTCCCTATTCCGCCGTCCTTGGTAACTCCTTGCCAGCATAACACAAGCACAGATCAACACCAACGCCTTTTTCTAAAAAAAATTTAAATAAGCAAGAGTGAGTACCAACCGTACTCAGCAAGCCACCACTACAGAATGCATATAATGTTCATAGGGGTTCAAGGATGGCTTGGTTTATTTCCATAAAGCTAGTTTTCACAAATTATTTAACAAACCTATGCCATAACAGTTTTAACTGAAAACCACGTTAAGTTGAAGTTGTCATTAACCTGCGAGGGTTCATCGACCTTCCCCAAGCCTAGCTTGGTCCGGTTTACCCTCGCATCCAATTTCCACAGTTTTAACCACTACGACCTTTTTGCACATTAGACAAGGTCACACCTTCCATACCCATCAAATTTTAAGCAATATTACAAATTGACGAGGCTAGTCAAGAGTAATACAAGTCCCGGTGCTCATTAACCGCGAGCACGGCTATTCGAATAGTTTAATTAACTCACACTGCAGCGGATGTACGCTTTTAATCCCACACTCCGTGACACACCCAACACATGAGACTTGTCACGGCCCGGTTTTTCAGTTACCCTCGCATGGAAGCACCCGCTCCAAGGACTATGAATCCTCATTTCACCCCCGGCGCCACATTCCTACCTCAAGCCGGTTGTGAGGGGAGTCCTGGCGCTCCCGAGATTGAAGGTTACATTATACATATATAAAGCTTGACGTCATTAAACCACACACTTCCACATTTCCATACCGATATCCAGAACCTACCATGTCTGGGGTGCCACCCCACGAGAATAACCTAGTCCACCGGGTCTAACCCCACTCAAGAAGTGTGGTCGTACTCGGTTCGTTTCCTGCTTAGCTTCTTGACTCGGTCCTTAACTGACCAGGGTCGGCGGCTTACCGTTCCTAGAACCACCCATATTCTATCCGTGCCACCCCAGTCGAAATCACTTTTGTTTAGTTAAGTTTTTTTTTGGGTTTTCGCAAAGGTTTTCATACTGTGGGTGGCGCTTATGTCTCCACCCGATCTCTAACAATCACTCCCATCGAGTGATCGGTATAACCACATCCACATATCACACATATGGAGTGTATAACGTCTATGTAAGCAGGGCTAAGCAGTGAATAAATAATCACGCGTAAAGTAATATACTCAGGTAACAAAGGTGTGTAAATACATAAGGATAAACAATATCAAAGGTAAGGTTTAAGCAAATGTAGGTACGCATTTTATAATTAGTATGCAATTTTATTTGTAATCAACACATTTATAAAAAATAGGATCAACATGTTCGAGGAAGGGGGCGTAGTGACTTGCCTTGCTCAATTGGGGGTTCGTTCTCAATTAACTCAGTTTCTTCCTCGCAGATGTACCCTGTCCGATTAAATAATAAAGTCACCAACTACTCGCTAACACAAAAGAGCCAAAAATTTTAGAAAAATCAAAAAATAACCAAACCAGTGCCATTGCATAGATCTTGATTTTAGAAAGATTTTGACGAAAGTTTCGTTCAAATCCGACTTAAAACGAGTGAGATACGGAATTCGAAAGATTGGAAAAGTTTTAAATCAAAGAAAAGAAAAAAGGTCTGACGGGTGGGACCGCCCTTAGCTCCTCATGTACAGGTTTTGTTTTTCAATGGGTGTGCGCATGGTGAGGTGAAAGGCTTGGGCGAGCTGCAAGCATGCATGCATATGCATACACACGGCTAGCTAGCTGCATGCATGTGAATTGCTTGCATGCATGCATGCACACATACAGCCAACTGCTTGCATGCATGCACACGTACAGCCAGCTAGCTGCATGGCGCATACATGGCCGGCGGTGACGTGGCGATTGCCGCAGAGGGCGTCCGCGCAAGGAACGGGTATGGTGTTGTGCCTCACGACGTCACCGCGCCGCGGCAACAACGGTAGACGAGAAATGCGGTAAGGAAACAAAAGCAAGCGGGAGAGCAGGAGAGGAGCTCACCTTGCGGCAGCCGGGTAGCGGCACACCGAGCGGCGGTCCTCGCACGAAACTACGGTCGTCGATGTACAGCCTGGGGACGATCGACCCGCGAATCGTCCTCGCACACCACGTGTTCGATCGATGGTAACAAACGAACACACAGCGTTAAGACGTAAATGTTAGCGGGTTAGTGCAAGTTAGGAGTTAGGGGTTAGCGAGTTAGAGGTCAGTGAGTCAGTAAGTTAGAGTGTCAGCGGGTTAGTGAGTCAATGGGTCAAATGTTAGAGGTTAGAGGTTAGCCGTTCAATAAATTAGTCGTTCTCGGGGTTCAGATGACGGCGCGACGGCCTATCCGTCCTCTTGCTCAACTGAGCCTCAGCCGGAGCCGGCCGCAGTGGAGCAAGCGGAGAGACGGCAGCGTGTGCGCGGGAGGAAGTGACTGAGGGGAAGCAAAACGAGGAGGAGGAGAAGAGAGAATGGAAAGGGACAGGTTACATGCTCACCCACGACGGCGCTTAAATAGAGTTTGGGGAAGGGACGTTTGCTGCTGCCCGCATTTATTCCATCCCAAAAAACGCGTGTGTGTAGGTGGGAGCGGTGACGGCTGCGTATTGGCGGCCTAGGCGGTTGCCTGCGTGCGTGCTGCATGCTTGGCTAGTGCTAAGCTAGCTGCATGCAAGCTTCTGCTAGCTTGCTGCATGCATGCATATGCATTGCACTCACGTACAGCTAGCTAGCGACATGCATGCTTGCTTCACCGGTGAGGTCAGGCAAAGGCGCGGAAGCGCACAGCGAGGTCGCTGGCGCGATAGGAAAGAAGGGCAGCAGCTGGCGATGTCACAGCGGCTTGGTCGTAGCGACGCGACGCGCGGCGACGTCGTCGCCGAAAATAGTACCGGGGAGGAGGATTAGACTTTATATTTTTATTGCCAACCCAACAAGAATGAATGGCTTGGGGAGGCAACATGGACTTTTCTAGGAAAAAGGCTTGCAACAAGAAGGCCCAAGTAGAGGGAGTTTAAGCGGACTTTTTGCAGCAAAACTAATTTCGGTCAGAGTGAAAATCTTGGGACAAAAACCAAAAGATCAGAGGAGTAGAAAAATTGGAAATTTTCAATAAAAGTTTAGCACTGTCATAAAAAAATAAAGAAATTTTCGGCATAATGCAACATTATAAAAATAAATCAGAAATGATTTTTGGTCGGTGTATTTTTATTTAGGAATTTTCTCAGGGTGTTACAAATTTTTAGTTTGAATTCAGGTGAATAATTCGGTCGCTCGGTCGCTTGAGAATTAAATTTAGGATTTTATTGTGAGTGCTCTAACTGTATCGAAAAAGGAATTTCTAGGATGACGTATGGCATTCAAATCCAACCGCCGCGGTAGAAATAAAATCGGGAATAGTCATATCGACGCGCAATAGGTAAATTCGTCGATCGATTGTAAATATTCGAGGGAAATATCGAGGTCGACTCGATAGAGCGGTTAAAATTTAACCGTAGAATAAGAGTTTGCGAGAGGGATAATACTGTGGTAGAAGAGAAGAACTTCGGGACTTTAATTAATTAGCACCGAAGCGCTAAAAGAAACAGACGGATAGGATAAAGAAAAGAAAGGATGTCGGACAGAGGACAACCTTTTAGGAAAAGGATTTAATCGAGATCTTTTGGCACCGATCCTAGACACACACAATTAAACAATAAATATTAACAAGCAAGCTAAAATTATGGCTGAGGACTAGACTTTGTCTGAGGAGGAATTTATATTAGGAAGTAGCCTATTAGGAATTTATATTTCGAGATTAAGGTTTTTAGCAAATACTTTACCAATAGATATTATTTTGCAATTAGTTTTCCGAAGGCAGACTCTGCAAGGTTCATAGAAAATAATCAAGCTATATTTCTTTAGTAAAACAACATTTGTTTTAATAATCTATCCCCTATAGGGTTTTATCAAAACGATGTTACATATATATATATATATATAGCTTTATTTATAAAGTAAATATGCCCAAGGGTTTTTAATATATAGAGAAGGTTTTTTCGAAAATAGTTGGCATATGCAAAGATTAGGATATCATAGTTCCTTGAATAAATAATATTTGAAATCAAATACCAACATATTCTCAGACGTTCGTCTATTAGCCCACGCAAAAAAGAAAAACGATAGATCGAAATAAATTATTCCCGGCATGAATGTATTTTGAAAAAGATTTTTGATTATTCTGAATTTTTAATTTCGTATTTCCAAGTCGAAATTTTCAGGGTGTTACACCTTCTCCGCACACTTCTTGAATTGGGTTGTTCTTACAGGTGAACCTCTCACAAACTGAACAGCACTGCGTGTCCTTCTCACCGAGTCGATTGTACCCTTCATCCCACTCTTAACAATCAAGTTCACAATGTGTGTTGAACATCTTATGTGCATGAAGTCATTCTTCAGAATTGTTCCTTCCCAATCTTTACTGATTCTTTTTAGGTAGCGGATTGCACTGTCATTGGATGTAGCATTGTCAACGGTAAGAGTGAAAATACGATTGATTTCCCACTCCAGCAAACACTCTTCAATCTTCTCCCCTATGGTTTCACCCTTGTGGTCAGGTACAACACAAAAATTTAGGACTCTTGACTGAAGTTTTCATTTGTCATCCACCCAGTGTGCTGTCAAGCTTATGTAATTTAGATTCTGAATTGATGTCCAAGTGTCGGCTGTGAAACAAATCTGATGGCGCTTCAAGGTTTCCTTTAACCTTTTCCTATCTTCTAGGTACATCTTGTAGCAATCTCTGGCAACTGTGACTCCGGATGGAAGTTCAAATTTTGGTTGGAGGGTCTTTGAGTATTGTTTGAAGCCTTCTCCTTCAACAGTACTAAAAGACATCTCATCAGTTATGATCATTCTAGCCAGTGCTCTACGACAATCTTCAGCATTGAATTGTTGCTTTGGTGTGCCATATTCCTGACCTCCAGATGTGAGCTTCCTTCTCTTACCCTTGTTCCAAAATGGAGAAGTAGTGCATGAATTCATTAGATGTTTTCTCAACGTGCTTGTTCCATGGATAGAACGGTCACATAAATACACTTTTTCACAATAATTGCATACAGGAATTCCTCATGTAGATATGATATCTACATGACTTCCTCATGTGTGTGCCTACGACTACGTGATATCCTACTCAGTGTACTCAATTCAGCAAGACTTGATGCGGTTTGCCGTTTTGATATATTGGTATGAGGTTTTTACATGTTCATGTAATAGGCTACACCTACCTTGTAACTTTGCCAACGGCATAATTTACTCAAAATTAGTTCAAAATGTTCGAGAGAAAAACATTGAGCTTGACCCTTTTTTTCTTTTTGAGATTTTCACTTTATGTTATGTTTTTTTCCTACTTTTTTAATTTTTATTCTCTCATTTTTCGTGTGCATGCTTCCCAAGTTACCAACCAGTATGTTTTTTTTAAATGTTTTCTATAGAAAAGTTACTTTAAAAATCATATTAATCTATTTTTAAAGTTTTTTAAGACTAATACTTAATTAATCATATGTTAATGGGTAACCACCTCCCGAACACAACCTTAGTATGTATGATTATTTTTTTCCTCAATATTTGAAATAAACTTATACTCCATTTCATTACTAGTACTACATTCGTCCTAAAAGGAATAGAGAAATAGAAAAAAGTCTTTTCGGATGAAAATGAAAGAATATTATGCCATATATCCTACTTGGATAAATTAGAAGCAATTTTCTCTTATTCTCATTTGTTCCTTTCTTTAAATAAATACTCAAAATCCTCTTACAATAATGCAATTTCGAAGGAACTTTTCCTCATGTTAAGAAAAAATTTATTCTTCTTCTTCCAATTCTTCTTCATTCAATTCATTTCAAAAAATTCAATTGGTACTCAAAATACTTAAGTTTATTTTTACTCATCCCACACATACCGATAAAAAACAAAAAAGAACAGAATATCCTCACTTTATCAAATCTCAATACAATTATCTATTACTTTATCTATTCATAATGCATTTATATGTAGTTTCACAAGCTCCGATACAATAATCGCTAAAAATAAACTTGTTTGGGAATAGACGAGAGAGACCAAATTTGTCTTATTTTAGAAATGGAGGGAATGCTATTTATAACGAAACATCCAATTTTCTTTTTGATCCTCAACAGGCTCCGTACAAGATGATATTCGAGTGACAGAAAGAGGAACATTTCTCCAAGCGATACGACCGAAGTACAGAATTAGCAGATCCAACCGGCAGCGAGCTGGCTTGACATCTCTCGAAGCCGCAAGAAATAGTAAAAAACAGTTTAGTGACAGCATTAGTGCTGGATCTTTCTACTAAAAGCGCTTCAGTACAGTGATTCACGCACTGCTCAGCTCTCTAGAGTGAAAGCAAAGCAACCGGCCGCCTACTACCTACTACGGCTGACAAGCCACGAGTTGTAGCAGGTCAAAAATATCAACGGCAAGGACGAGCCAGGTGATCGAGTGAGAGTGCTCCACACCAGGTCACGAATGATTGATTCCACGACAGTAAAATACGCCAATAATACACGCCCCCGTTCGTCCAACTTGGCTGCAGCCTCCGGAGTCGATCGTTTTGACCCCGGATCATCACCATGGTCAGAGCTCGGTGCTCTCTGTCTCCCTCAAGCCCTCACACTCACCTCATCTCGCCACAACACCACGTGACAGCGACCACACCACTGGCCCCTTTGCAGACACCACGGTACCACACGGCAATCTCGTCAGGAAAAACGTTGAGAAATCGGGGCGGAGCTCTCACCATGTCGACCGGCAGCTGGTCGGTCAGACGCTGTCGTTGAAGGGGAAAAAAAAAGAAAAACTGAATCTTGTCTCAACTTGCTTGGAGCTGTAGCACGAGTAGTACTACGACTGTGCGGTGTACCGGGATTCCTTTTACTGGCAGCTTTGGATCTTCTCGCAGGAGGACTTGTCACCAGCAGTATATCACGTTTGCGATTTTGATGTTTTGTCTTCGACGTATGCGGCGATAACCGGATGAATAGTAGTTTATCATAGGTTTCGGCCGACTAATCAAATGGGTTATTTTTTCCATCGACGCGGGCGAAATGTTCCAGGAAAAGAGTGGATAATCGAGCTGGAAGAAGCTGGACTATGCCACGACTTTTGTGCAATTTTCTCCCCCAGGTTCCATCACCGATTTGACTCGGGATGTCGCTCGCGATGGGGACTGTCTACCTGATCGGCAACACGAAGCATGGATCCTGTCAAAACTCGAGCAGGATTAGTGTAGATCCGGATCTGATGCAGACCAAACAGGGCGTGGCCAATTCAAGGCCGCATTAACTGCCCCCATCAAGCGGCCACCGTGCGATGCCTACCGTGCGGCGCGAGCGATCTGCGTGGCAGCTGCACGCCCCATCAAACGCCAAGCGCGCCACCGTCTCCGTCGAGCTCGGCCGTGCGGCGCGGCGCCCGCGTCGCGATCGGCAAATAGCAGCGCTGCACCGGGGAATTGTGGGAAGATTCAAAGAACGATACGGACGATGGAGCCGGCAATAACTCCTCTTCCAACACGCAACACTGCAATCGATATCTTGATTTGATAGGCGATGCGCCGCATGCCGCCACCAACTCTTTCGGCATGCGGCAATATTGCGGCAAAGACGACCGTTTCGATCCACACATCGTCGAGTGGTGGCGAGTCACTCGACGCCCAGGTAGCGTACAGACGAGAAGACGAGATTGTTAACAAGATTCGGCAAAATTCACATGGATATACTGTATCTCCGTAAAGACGAAGTAGGAACACGCGAAGTTCTTAAGCTTGGATGTATAATGGATTCCGCACAGAACGTTCCGAAAAAAAATGACCCATCACTCGGTCACTCGTATCCCCAGAGGGAGTGAAGATTTCAACATGGAAGTGAAGTTGGGGGTTCCAATTCTTTTGGGGTTAGGGCTGTTCCTTTCCAAATATCCTAGTACTGTTTAGGTGCCAAAAATCCTAGTACTATTAGGTGCGGTCTTAATAATCATCATTATTGCCTTCACCTCGTGGCCATTCTTCTTGTTGCGTGGACTTTGTTGACCAGTAGTGTATGGCAGAAATCGAACCACCTATCTGAACCATTTTTCTTCGAAAAGACTCTAGTTAGCGATCATATCAAGTGTGACTGGCTACAGTTTTACTTTTACACCACCATAAGTCCGTAACTAACTTACCTACACACGTGGATTATTAGCCAAACCTAGTACTGCTACAGGTAGCCTAAACCAACTTAGCGCAATGATTCGATGCGTGCACCGGCCGCAAGAGATGAGCAGCAGCCGCCATGACGTCGAACAAGACAACAATACAAACCACATACTGTATGACGTGCGCAACAAAAGGTGAAAAAGCAGAGGCAACAAAGCCGTGCGCGAGCCGGCAATTCGATCGGCGCCGCGCCACATGTCAACAACCGTGGAGCCACAGCTGCTAGCGAGCGCGCGATATGTCGACCTTGCACGGCTACGCCAAGCTGACATCCGAGTATCCGACTGCGATTCATCCTCCACCCACCTGACCCAACCCAGCCACGTCCCCGTCCCCTACCCGCTAACGCATTCCCTCCACCTTGCAGCGTGGCTTCCTGCTGTGCCGTACGTACCCCGCCCCAAGTAAAAAACAAGTTAAGCTCTGGGAAATGGTCTCACGAGAAAAGGTTAAGAAATCACAACAGAAACGGCATGGACGGCATGTGAGCGAGAGGAAGGAAGCGAACAAAAACGCAGCAGCGCGCGGGGGGAAAGGCGTCGACGTCGTGGCGTACCAGCGCGGCCGGTCCTAGAATAGCAGCCTTATTCATGCTATTAACAAATAAAAAATTATTTATGAATAAAACTTTTTTATATATATTTTTTTCTTAGAGACTCAAAAACAAATATTATAAAATAAATTATGATGAATAAAAATAAATTCAAAATTAAATTGTAAAATTAAAATTTTAACATATAAACATAAACATAAACGTAAACCAACCAAAAAGACCCGTATCGCCGTATCCCCCGGATGGGTTAGGCCGCCGCGTCATATTTGCACGCCTTTTCCTCCTGCCGTTTCGCGGACGGGACGGGGCCCGGGCGGAGCAGGCGTGACCACGCGACGAGCCGCGCGCTCATCGGGAACCTTATCAGGTATCAGCGCCGCGCGCGCGTCGCCACACCACACAACGCCCCCGCGGGGAAAGCATGGCCCAGCCGTCTCGCGTCGCCGCGCGCGGCGCCAAAACGAGACAAGCAGCGCCACACCAAAGGGCGAGCCTGCGACTGCGAGCACAATACTACGAGACGAGTGACTCACGCCCACACCTCCGTGACTTGTCACACACACCAAGGAGGAGTACTTCCCAGCCGTGAGCTGGTACACATTTGCTGTACCTTGTCACGTGGGGCTCGGTTTTGTTTGGCACAGGGCGAGCGAACCACCTGTCGCGGCCTACTCGCACCTCTCCCGCCACGCCGCCTTCACAAAAGTGCACCTACTAAACGAAGAAAGGAGTGAGCACTCTCACTCAATCCGTCGATGCCTATGGCCAACTTGCTCCATACTCTCCATTCTCCAATATGCTCGGCTCAAGTCTCACAATAAAAATCTCAGGCTCAGCTCACTACTACTGCACTCGTAGTCGCTCGTACTAACGTACTAATACTAGTATACTCGCTCAGTCCCTCTCTAACAGGTCACAACCTCTGAAAATATTTTTAGTACGCACACCCGTGCAACGACCAAGCTCTCCACATAAACAAATGCATCGCTCCTAAACAAAGGCATCACTCGACACTCCTACACAGCTAACACTGAACACGGACTTTGTCTAGCAGCTTGTACGCATGCGTATGGGATCTAGCTGCATCTTGTATACCAGCACCTGTAAAAAAACTGCACGATCTGCCCACCAGACTCCAAAACAACCAGCTGCACGATCACAGCAACCCAAGCATAGGTAATATCTAGCCTCATTAGTCAAACTGAAAAAATTAGCTGCACCTCCTCAATGCCGGAATCTCGTCACAAGCTCATTAACTACACAATCTCACCATTCAACCAGCGGAGCAAAATGCATACATACGAGACGAGTTGAATGGCGACGACATGAACAGATCTCGAGCGCAAAAGATATGCAATGTAATAAAAACTTATTTTTCTTTCCATAACAGAGACGATAGCCTCAAATACTTGACTTGTCCACTATGATTTTCTTGACAGACTTCCCAGATAACATTGAGAAAAGAGAAAAACATAACATACCACCTATAACTTACCATACTTTTAACCTAACAAAATTACTCTCTGGTGCTTTGGAGTTCTTATGAGGGAAACAGAAATCTCAAGGGCACGAGCAGATTGATTTTGCTCGGGGAAAAAACCCAAGAAATCTCCTCCTCCCAAGCACCCACACTCACAGGCCCATCACACCCAACATCAATAACTTTAGCAAGCACTTAATTCACACGCAGAAATCCACCTGTCGGAACATATCACCACGGCCGAAGTCGAAGCCGCTGGGTATCTCTGGGAAATCCTCGCAGAAGTCATCACCGATGTCGTCGAGGTCGAGGTCGTCTTCTTCAGCGAAGTCTCCAAGCAGCATGTCCTCAGTGAAAAGTATGTCTTGTTCGCCATCCATGTAAGCCGGCACATCGGAGATATCCAGAGCATCCAGCCCAGCTCGGAAATCCATCGGGTCAATGTCCGGCAGCTGTAGACCGCGCAGTATATCCTTGTAGAACTCCGGGTCATCCGGCAGCTCGGCGGTCTCGTTGGTAGCCTCCACCAGGTTGGCAGTCGCAGCGTGCTCCGGCGGCGGCGACTGTGGCGTCGGAGCTGGCTTGGTGGCTTCAAGCACAGACGACGGCGAAGGGTGGGCGAATGGCGCGGCAGAAGTCGAGGACGAGGAGGATGCAGTAGGAGTAGGGGTCGCCGAACTAGCAGGTGAAGCAGAGGAGGCCGCAGGCTGACCGCGGCGGCGCTTCTCTTCGGCGAAGCTGCGGGAGGCAGACTGGTAGGCGGCGGAGGCCGCATCAGCAGTCTCAAAGGTGCCAAGCCACTCCCTATGGCCGGTGAAGGGGTTACGGATCTCCGCCGCCCACTTGCCCCACTTCCGGAGGCGCACCCCACGGTAGCAGGTGCTCCCCACCTTGCCGATGGTGGTGGCATAGGCAGCGATGGTGGACGCCGGAGAGGCCTGCTTCGTCGACGAAGCTGGCTTGCCAATGAAGAGCTCAAAGTAGCGCTTCTTTGAGGCGCCGGCGTCCTCCTCGTCGTCAGAGTCGGAGTCCGTTGCGTCAGGGTCCTCGAACACGACGCGGACACGACGGCTTGGCTGCAAGGAGGCCGCCGCCGTCGGCGCCTGAGGCCTGGAGAAAGCAGCAGAGGGTTTAAGGCCAAACCCGGACAGCCTCTTCGTCTTGGGTTTCTTCGCCATCACCTTCTTGAGGAGCATCTGCTGCTGCTTGGAAGGGGCCATTTCTCTTCTTCTAACTCTTGCCGGAAAAGAAATCTAAAATTCCTCACCAAAACTGACAAAACTGAAGGGGAAAAACTCTAAAAGGGGGAACTTTTTTTCTCTCTTGTGCAAAATCTTGTGCAAAAATTTGACGGAGACGAACACGAATCGATCGAATCCGTCAATCCCCTCGACAGAAACCACACGGCCTTATGTGGAGGAACCCGGAATACTTGACCCCGAACCCGTCCCTGCAAAATCACATACAGAAACAACCCATCAATCAAAAACCCCATAAAAACCCGTCAAGAACCCTCCAGATCTGGACGAACCGGCCGCGAAACCAGGTCAAATCCACTCCAGATCGGTGAAAACCTCGCCAAAGATGAAATTTTCACGGGGGGAAGGGACACCCGGACGCACCTGAGCATCGACGTGGACTTGTTCCAGCCGTGGAGCCTCTGGTGCATAGATCGGCGGGCGCAGACGAGGTGGAGGAGGAGGATGGCGGCGACGACGGCGCAGACGAGAAGCACGACTACCACCAGATCGGAGAAGGGGCTAGAAGACATATACGGGTGCTGGTACTGGTTGCTCCGCGGCCTCTTCTCCGACGGCGGAGCGGTGCGGTCGTCGTCGTCGCCTCCGGCCTCCCACGCGCTCGCTAAAACCCCGACCCAAAGCGGCGAGAGGAGCAAAAGGGGTTGGGCTCGTCTCCTCCGCCGATATTTAATCCCCTCCCACTGCGCGAGGAATGCTCCCCGCTTTATCCTCTCCTCACGCGCCTCGCCTCCACCCCTGTCACGCTGACGCATGGGACCATCCACATCCTGGACCCAGATGTCACGCGGAAGTGTCATCCACGCCGCGGTGAGAAACGGGACGCGTGATATTCTGCGGCTTCACGCACCAGATTTCCGCACAGTCTCCTGCTACGAACACAGCGACGGGTGGGCCATTACTACATCCGGGCCCACGCGCAGTGACATAGAGGTCACCTCGCAGAGTAAAATACAATAGCCGTGCAACCGTCCGGAAGCATGCTGGGGTTTTAGCTGACATGTGGGCCCAGGCTATGTGTCCCCACCACTCATGGGGATAAGCACCAAATGGGCAGAGGTGGGGAGGGTTTTAGGGGGGCTTTATGACGGGGAAGCGAATGGGCGAGATGAGGCGGCTAGCCAATGATAAATGCTTCCCCTACACGCCTGGCCTGTAGATTATCATCTCCATGACATGTGGGCCCTTTACACTTTCCGCCCCACTCGCTGCACACTGCATAGTGACCAGATCTAGGGATTGGGATTCTATGGTTGAGATTCCACGCGTCAAGGTTAATCTCGCAATCAAGAAGTCCTTAACTCTGAACTAATTTCTGACACGTGGAAATGGCGATAGATTTTTTTGGAACAAATAAAGTACTTAATGATGAAATTATCGGGAGAGGCTCCACGACAGAATTGGAAGGATTTGTGTTTCCAGCTAGCTTGAGGGCCAAGGTAAACGGGCACCGTAAAACGGAACGGAATTTTTGGTGGAAAAGCGGGCAGAAACGTGTGGCCACGGAGGGGCCGTGGATTGGTCAGCTTTCCCTCCTTTTTCGTAGCGCGCCTCGTTTGACACGTAGGCATGTTTTGTGCGATAATCTCTCATCTGATGACCCACGATATATTTTGGAAGATTTTCTCCTCTACGTGGACTTGGCACTTGCTGAAAATCCCAAGATTTGTTTACTACACAGTAATTCTATTTTTAGGAGAGATTGTTTCATATTGCCAGATAAAAAGGCGGAAGCTAAAATAAGTCTTGCGTTAATCATCATATCTGATTCTGTTTTCAGCGCTGTATTTGCATGCATGTAGGGGTGATTCCTCGATCTTATTATGAGCCGTAAACAGGATTCTTCGCAGAAAAAGTCAAAGATTTGTACATTCGATCTATATTGAAATTCTAAAAAAATACTTCCTTCCTTTTAGTAATATTTAACGTTGGTTACCAATGTAAAAAGGAACTGGAGGGAGTGAATACTAGTAACTTGTTCAGCGTAATACTACGTTATTGAACCTATAAGAAATTGTTCTATGTAAAGGTAAAAAAAATATTTTTTACTCAATATGCAAAAGAGGGGTAAAATATTTTTTACTCAAAATGACTCGAACAAAATATTCGCGCTTATAGAAGCACAAGCATCTTGTACAAAACATTTAAACCCGAATATGCTATACCTGGAACATGACGAGTATATTTTTACCGAATTTTACACATTGGAGAAAAAAAGGAGAAATAATATTCGGAAGGAATTGGTTGGGCACGAAAAAACAAAAGGAATTTCTCATCGTGGCGAGACTAACGTATACATTTGTAGCAGGCGATGGGCCTCGGCTCGCTTTTGCAGCTGGCACGCCCGCCTGCGTGAGGTGTGTGGACTCGATGTGGTGCGTGCGGTCGGCCGCCACGCAGACCCAGACCCAGACCCAGGTGCACTCACGAGGCCCAGGAGTGAAGTGAAGCGAGGCGAGCCGGTCCGGTTGGGTGGGTCCCAGATGGAAAGCCCTTGTCGGTTGGTGTGCGCAATTTGACTATTCTTTCTTTCTTTCTCGCTGCTACTCGCAGTATCCCTTTTCTTTTCTTCTCCTCCTCTTTCCTTTTCTCCCTTTTCGAGGCGTGCAAGCTGTGCCCTGTGCACGCAGCTGCCTTCCCTCATGGCTCAGCACGTGCGAGCTGCGTGCTCCATTTTAGGTTTTTATTTCCTATCACTTCTCAGACGGGATAATATACAGTATCATCTGTTGCAGCAGTACGCATGGTCGAGTAGACAGTAGTAGAGTAGACCATGCCGGTATTGTTGCGGCGGCGAAGAAGGCGTCGGCGTCGGCGTGGCACGACACGAGTGGATCCGATGAGTCACACGTACGTACGATCGCGGCTGGGGGGGTGGCATGCGCGCCACGTGACGCGCGGTCGAGTCGCACCCACTTGGACGGACTCTCGCTTTATTATATGGTGCCGTGGTGGTGCGAAATATTTTCGTTCTTTCAAGGAAGTTGCGAAATATTTTATGGAGCCAAATGGATTCCCAACTTTGTCGTGGAGTCGTGCGGTGCGTGGAGTGGAGATCCCTTCCGCTGGACAAAGCGAACACGACGCTGGAGTGCTGGACCGGTCAGCGTGCAGCAGTTACAACGTTGCATTGCATGTGGAGAAGTAGTAGAAAGGCTGGTGATACGAGTGCGGGCCAAAGGTTAACTGCAGGGTGTATACGTAGCGCGCATGCGTGCCGGTGCAGATTTACCGTTACAAAAAGGTTCATGTGTTGTTTTACCTTCTCACTTCGATCTTGCAGTAACGGTAAATGTCAGTTTGTTAGTGCACTGCATTTTTTTGTGAGGTACTAGTCCTAGTTTTCGTGCTCGTAGATGGCTACGAACAATTCATGCGAATGGCATGAACATGTTTCAAGAGAAAAAGGTTGCCCGGATATTTGTTTGGCCCACACAGTCCGGATCCGCGAGCTCACGATTTCTCCGTCCAGATTCACCGTGTTGGGCTAAGGGAAACGAGCTGGCCTTATAGGGGTCCAGTCATGGAAAGATTGGGCCTTAGGCCCACCAAGCGTATAACTTTCTGCCGTTTCGTTTGGCGTTTGGAGAGCGTAGTATGTTTGAGTAGAGTAGACTGGGGGTAGTTCAGTGACAGTGATGCTCCCCAATTTCACCGTCAGGCACCAGCCCATCAGAACAAAATAAAAAAACTGTTCAACGTCACTGCATTGCAACAGGTCGCACCGTTTGCAGTTACAGCTCGATATTATTACAACATGGACAGCATCAGCCACAGAGTTACCCACTGCAGACATCGTTTTCTCACCATCATGATCCGGTTCAGGGCTTGCTGATGAACCACCCACCTTTGATTGTTTGAACAAAGTAAAGAAAGAAAGGAGGGAGCTACCTTAGCGGAGCTCACATCAAAAGACCAGACCACCACCTGACGATGGCAGCAGCCAGCACCAGCGGTTGCAATGAGTTGAACACAAAGTCGGTTATTAGATGAGATCCCCGATCCAACCACCGGCACCGGCACCAGTCCATGTGCGTGATCTGCAGCTCGTCGCAAGCTGCATGGGCCGGCGGCCAGTTTAGCTGTTTAGACGCTGTAACCGGCAATAAAGATATCCACACACATTCGCATGCAATGCCCATCACCCAGATGCAGCCTCTGCCACCACTCCACCTCCACCTTTTCAATTCCTCCTCCGCCATTATTGCCGCCGCCTCTCGACCTTCCGTCGACCCGTGGCTGTTGCTTGCGTTGCAAACCGCCGTGGCCATGTGGTGGCCGTGTGCGTAACCGATCGCGCGCAAGCCGTCCTCTCGAGATCCAACCACCTACCCAACCGACCGTGCATTACTCGTACGTAGTACTACAGTATACCCCTCCCTACTAACGCCATCGCCGTGACACACCACGCAAAACGCCAAAGAGAAATACCGTACCACGCTTGACCGAGAAAAATGCGGTGCAGTTTGTTTCTTCTGGACGATATACTGTACCGAATCGATGAGTTTATGTGTTTCGTCAGGGGGATAACGAGGAAACAGCCAAGATTGGTGTCCATCTATACAGTGTACATGATGAGTTTGGATGGGTCGGGTGCAGTTGGCGCCGGGGAGTAATGGTTTTGATCGGCGCGCCGCGGCTCGAGCCAGCGAACCACATGAGTGCAGACGAGATATCACACGCTAGAAATGAAATGAGAAAACCCACAGGCAACGCACATCTGAAACCGGCCTTACTCATACGAGAAAACGACGTCCCGAGAGAGAGAAATCAAGCACCGATTATTCCTAAACAAGCACAACGCCGTGGGTGGGCTTAGCTTGCGTGGTTTGAACACAACCTTTTTGTGGTAGTACTCCTTTGCAATCCAGGGCAAACACGACGTGTGCGATGCGGTCACGGCGATTTAATATGTCCTGGTAAATGGCCCTATCAGCTTTCCATCTCCCAATCCTACTTTCCTGCTCCCAAAATAAATATTGCCAGAGAATTACAGAAGGCATGATTGCGAATAAATTACTGATGACCGTAAATATTCTACTTGCAGTTGCAAGAAAAGTATTTTGTGATTTGGTCCCTACCGTCAATGGTAGCACTACACACTGGAAATCTTCAACCAAACATGCAAGACACAAATGGAGAGGGAAAAAAAAATAAAGGAAGAATACTCGGTTTTCGTTATGTCATGTGAATTGCCGCCCAACAAAAAACGCGAGTGTTAATCAATGTCAACCAGCAGGAGTTTTCAGAACAAGATTTGGTTTGCGCACATACGACCTACTCCGTATGCACCACCAAGATATTGTTTTTTCTTTTGTTTATGTGTTCTTTTGTGTAAGTTTTCGACTTCTTTTTTTTCATTTTTCGCGCACATATTTTCTAAATCACTATATAAAATTCTTTTATTAAAAAACTTTATAGAAAAGTTGTTTTAAAAAATTATACTAATTCATTTTAAAAATTTTAGCTACAGAGCAGTAAAGAAAGGATGATTCCACGGGAGTTTCGTGAACTCTTCTCCAGTGTTCCCATTTACCTCAAGGCGACGGCAAACCTGAAACCGACGTGAAAGATGTTGGCTCCCCATCTTTTCCTGTGGGCTTTATCTCGCACCACGAAATTGCATAAAGTTTTCATTTTTAGGTCAACCATGCCGGCCTCAATTATCTGCTCCTTTACAATTAAACGTTCACAATTCCAGGTTCACCTTTTTCCTGCACTCTAACGAGGACTAGAAGCTTCGGATTTCGAATTTTCCGTCCATTTTAGTGTTGTACGTTCATTGCAGATCTTTTGTTCCATCTCGGTTTGTCATGTGTAGGTCAACGTCGACAGTTCATCCACCAGCTTATTATTTTAGCTCTTCCGTCCACACAATCCTTTGAACTGCTCCATGTAATTTATCGTGGCAGCTGATTAAATTAAATCTTTTGTTCGCTTGACATAAAATATTTGTAAGGTTGTAGTAGCATGAAGCCATTCTTCTCATTTTTGTTCGGGAGGCATTGTCATCAGTTTTTTTTTTAACCATGCCTACATCTGTTTTTTTTTTCTCCTCTCCATCCATGAAACTTTTTTCCAAGTTTCGTCCCCTCTGTTTTTTAACCTTCTACTAGAAACTTTACATCCAAGGTTAAACAAGGGTAGCGCTAAGGTTAGCCAAAGGTAAAAAAACGAGGAAAAGAAAAAAAACAACTAATCCACTTCGGCCCGGGCCCATCAGACGGCCGGCATGGTCTCGTGGCGAAGCGCCGAGACCTCGTCGCCGAACCCGAACAGGCCGGCGTCGAAGCCGTCGTCGTCCCACTCCGCCGCGGCGGCGGCGGCGGCGACCGCCTCCGGCGAGGTGAGGGCGTAGCCAGCGTAGCCTCCTCCGCCAATCTCGTCCTCGAACCCCCAGATCTGTCCGCCGAAGCCGATGGCATCCTCGGGCTCCCCTGCCCCGGCCTCCTCCTCCGACGAGGATGCGGTGGCGGGCGGCAGGCCGAGCTCGTCGTCGGAGGCCTCGAGAAGGAACCCAAGCTCCGGCTGCGTGGGGGCAACATCCCCGGCGACATCCCCAGCAACTATCTCCTCCTCGAAGCTCCGCATGACGGACGCCAGGTCGCCGGCGGCGCCCCCGGCGTCTGTGTCATCATCGAGCATGTCGAGCAGGTCCTCCGGCCGCAGCCTCTTGGCTTCGTCGGCCTCATCCTCGGCGGCGGCGTCGCGCGCCCTCTTGTTGTTATTAGAACTGTCCATGGCGGACGGGGCAAACGGTGAAGCAAAACGAAGGTGTGTTTTGCCGCGTAAGGGGGAGAGAGAGAGCGCGCGATGGAAGAGTACAAAAAGCAGGGGGGGGGGGGGGGGGTGCTTTGCGGTGCGACGCCGAGTTGGGGGCCGCGTAATATATAGCGTTGGACGCGGGTGCGGGTACGCACTCGCGGGGGGTTTTTGCGCAAAGTTTTTGTGTGGTGGTGTGCGTGCGTGGGAGCGGGAGCGGCGCGCGGTTGCGGTGCGGCTTTGGTTGGTTTGGTTGGCACGGCTGGCTCTCGTGAGCACCTGTTTTCTCTATTTGGTTTTGGTCGTGCGTGTGGCATGTGGAAGACCAGCAGCCGGCAAGTCAGGTTTCTATGGCTGTGGTCTTGCCTTGCCTTTGCCGTGCCGTGCGTTCTAGATGGGGTTGGAACGGCGACGCCTTCCAAGTGAGCGATATTTTCTGCCACCGGTTTGCATTTGGATTCGCTGTAAAGTCATCCATCTCTGCCTCGTGGGAGGGTAATTGCTAATTGCTGCTGTTTTAACGGGTCTCTTTTTAGTTATAAGGGAAAAAAAAGGACTGGCTATGTTTTACCCATGCAGATCTTGATATTTCTCCTTTTGTGTGTGTGTGTCACTGCTGTTCATATGTACCTCATTAGATGGTTTTACAATAGTAGTATGGTAAAGAAGAATAATTTTAGAATAAAAACTTTATTAATTATTTTGTACTGATAATGACAAATTAAGGATACTACAACTATAGAATCGATCATATATATTAATCGATAGTGAAGGGTTAGTGCCGGCAGCTGTCATGGAACAGTGTGAAGTTCTGACCAACACCCAAAAACTTAAAAGCAGTCCTCACAAAAAAGAAAAAGAAAACAGTATTCAAGCACAGTTTCTTTGTTGCCCAAATGGCTTAGGCCAAAAAACGGAGACGACCCGGCGCACCGTACAGAATGGACCACCCAACCCAAGTACTCAACTAACTACCTTTATCCGGGGCAAAATCCACGCTCCCAACCCAACCAGCCAAGCGCCAAGCATGTGACCCCAACCGTCGGATCTATTCTCAAAACCCAAAACTCTCGGGGTCTTAACGAAAATACCCCGCACATTAATGCACCAGAACAGGGGGTACTTTTCCAAATACTTTTATTCAGAGGATTGATAGGATAAGAAATCTTGACAGGGGCTAAAGCGAAAAAGTGGCGGGAGCGTGGAGATCGGGATTCTGGGGCCATCCGTCACGGGCGCGTCGCCTTTTTCCAGTTTCTATATTTAATTTCCCGATTTAAATTTCGATTCTTAAGTCCGCTATCCGCTGTGCTTCAAGTCCGCCGGTTTGGCGTCCGCGAGCCGAGCCGAGATGAGCCGATAGCGATCTTCTCCGACCAATCGCGAGTGAACGGCTCGCTTGGGCCGGCTGAACTACGGCTGGTGGTTTGCTTCTTTTTTTTTCTATTTTTTGACTTGGATTTTACAACGGTGGGTTCTCGGCGCTTTTACAAATTGGCAAGGCCAACTGTGCGCGCGACTGCATTTTGCCCACTAGTTTTATGGAAAATGCACACCCACGTAACCATCACCAAGTTGTGGTTTGTCTGATGATTAGTCGTAAATAGGGTGCAGCTAGCAGCCTCTCACAAGGATCTTGTCTTGTACATTAGCCTCTAGAGTTTGAAAATTAGTATAACCCCTTTATAGTTTCATTTTTTTGTGTATTTGTGGCGTTTTAATTCTCCATGCTTACATAGTCATGGATGGTAGCAGTATTCTGGCCAGTCATAGATAAAAAGTTCTGACTAATAGGTATACGTTCTGCAAACTCTATAATAGCTGATTTTAGTTTTTTAAAGTAAAGACCAAAATAAATTTCTTTATTAATAAAAGGTGTTTGTTTCATTTCATGTTCAAAGTATGGACACGAGTTAGGATAATCGGTTTCTCCAATGTATATTTTTCATATGTAAAGTAGTTCTCAAAGTAATAACAACAATAGTGTTGTCGATAGGTTATACCAGGTAATAGGATTTATATAAATCTATACGGTTTATTTGGAGACTAGGGATCGACTGATATAAGGATAGGAAACTGTAAAAAGAACAAGGAAGATATAGATTTTTATACAGATTCGAAGCCCCTGATGATGGATAATAACCTTACTCATGTTGGCCAGAACCGATATTGCTATTATATATCAATTTCTTACAAGTAAAATGGGAAGAAAACCCTAATCTAATCTGCCACGATATCGACGTAAAGTTCGGGCATGTGATTAATGGCTAGCTGCTGTCAACTTTCTTGAGAAGGAACTCGGTAAGATTAGAAGTAGTTTTAGATCTCTCTTGGCTTGTATTGGGCCTTTATTGGCTTGTTGGATTTATGTCGTGTCTCCTCCTAGAGAGTATTATTTTTATATTCTTAGTTGTTTCTTTATCCAAGTAGAATTAAAAAGACAAATATGAATATGATATGAGTAATTCTGGTCGGGCCCAAATAAGATTATGTTTTTTCTTAATTATCCGGGACTTCTTATGTACTCAGAACTTTTGTCATATGTATAAGGCTTTTTTATAGGATTTAGTATATGGTGTGCCCAACCAAGCTTACTGTACATATATAAGATATCTCATATTCAGGTTACTGACAAGTGTCTAGTATTAAGTAAATTTTATAATAACAGTGACATCCAAAATCAGGAGATTATAGTGTATATTTTGTAATATTAAGTACAGATAGATTTTACCTTTATTCTAAAATATAAAAGATTTTGACTTATATTTTAAGACCAAAGTAGTATTTGTTTATTTCTGTATTTGTGTCAAACATGACCGATAACATATTTCACAAGTACCAGTATATACTTTAATTCTTTTGTCATCCAGTTCTACCATTTTGGTTTTTTCCCTAGTAGTTTTGTATCGATTGTGTAGAAAAAGGTTGAAGCTAACAACTTTTTGTAGATTTAATTAAATTAGTTGCTCAGGTGGTAATTTGTTAATAGAGACAGGCAACTAAACGCAGGCCATTTGCAAATTGATTAGTTCTAAACACGTTGTCACAGATCCAACCACAACCAGAGACTTGTATTGGGCAGAACGAGAATAACAAAGCACCCTGACTGGTGGTTGCTCCCCTACAAACGAACATCACTTGTACTATTGGTACCTTTTATCTTTTGCACCTAAGAAATTTTGTATGAAAATTACCTGTTCCATTGAAGAGTTCCAGTACTAGCGGCGGATCCAGCAAAAAGAAGTTACGCGGAAGAATTTTGACACCCACGTTAAATTCGCTCTTGCATGGATTGAATTAAGTTCATCCAGAGCGACTAATATACGTAGATTATTTAACCATCTCATATATACAAATGCAACGTAATAAATAACATTCGTGACGACCGCTATAGTAGTAATAGACCTCTGCCATGATTGAAAATAGCGTGTTAAAACTTAACGGCCGCTATAACGCTTCACGATCGTTATAACAGTCTGTTATTGATTTTGTAGAGCGCTATAATGCTTAAACGATGTTTTCTCATATGGATAGAACAACTTTACATCATGTGTCTTCTTTATCTTATATATCTTATATGTTTATATGTTATTTCGTAATTTTTATGTTATGAAATGTAAGAGTAATTAAGTATGTAGTTTAAATTTTAAATTTTAAGTGAAACTTGATGTTAATATTGATACACAATCCAAATTTATGGTTATTTTTAATTTCGTTATTGGAATTTAACGTTTGCTATCTGCAATCTGCAATCCGCTACCAGACACTAATTCGTTATCAATCCACCGTACATTATTTATTACTCTTGCATATAGGATAACAGGGATATAGTATTAGGTAAAATAACAATCAGTAGACAAACTCATCAGATAACTTTTCTGACGATAACTCATCTGATCGGAATAGCTTTAACACATACAGAATTCTTTGAGCATTTTCCCTCGTTCCTAGGGAACAAAGTCGTGTGTGCACGATCTTGAAACGCCGTATTGCCGTGGGTTGTGTACCAGGTTATCGTGGGCAACTAGCTTAGCTCTGAGTTAGCTAGGTCTCAGGTCAAACCCATGAACACACAGTAGTGACCTGCGGCTACACGCATGATGGATGATCTATCGATGCATGGTGCGTACACGGTGGAGGTCGCTTTCCCGTGTGCTGTGCGGTGCGTGCAATCCACCATCATTCATCTCGATCCGTCGATGGGTCTAGATATGCTAGCTAAGCTACGGAGTATTAAGTCAAGTCGCCTGCCGAGAAATCACACAGAGGTTGGAAAGGCATCAAAGCAGGCAGGCAGGCATGCATAATGCAGCCGGTGGATCGAGTCCGAGTCGCGAGCGTGGACGCACGCATCGACCGATCGCTTGCTTCACGTATAGTTTGCCCGGCACGTTGGTTCGCCGTGTTTGCAACTTCGCATGCCATAATCTAAATTATTTTCTTTTGCCAAAACATAGTAGATGCTCGTATACATACGTGTATCCTTATTCTTATAAACACGCATACACACCATATTTTTACGAGCACCTTTCAAAGAAAGATCGATAAATTGACGAAGTCAGCACAGGCATCTCGTTGTCACCAGATATACGAGCATCGTGTCATCGGACTTATACAGGTGAAGAAATAATTACCATAAATATACCCATGTCAACAGACTTGACTCCGAATAGATAATAAGTTTCACCACAGGAGATCTTACTAGTTGAGCGTCGTATAATCTAAATTATTTCTTTCACACCTTTATGAAAACACATACGCCTTACCTATAAGCATCTCTAAACGTCTCACTATCAATTGACACATAGCCTATCACTGATTATTACGACTTGTAAACACAATTAGCCATGTGTTGATGCAAAAAAACACACACTGGCCTGGGAGATCTGCTTAGCTCCAGTGCAGGTCCAAATCTTGATGAGATGCGGGCGTGCCAGTCAGTTTGATCCTGCAACTGACAAGATATACAAATAGCAGATCAGAGAACCGATCGGCCAACATAGCCGATGTAGTAATTCCAGCCGATCCTGATGACAGCCGATAGCGATAGGGTTTTGAGCTATCGGCTATGTGTTCAATGTAGATTCTGACACTTGATGAAGAGACAATCGGCTGATGATAATATGCATTAGATCGGCAATGACTTGATAAAGTGAAACGAAAGTTAGACATACTTGATCGGCTGTAGATATCAATGCTACATAATCTAAATCTCAAAACATATTTAAACCAAGTGATTGGGATAGATCGGACAGGGCGCCGAGACAGTATAAATCACTTATGTCTAAAAACACCTCAAGAGAGAGATTATATATATTCATAGCATAGCCGATGAAGTAAATCTAACATAGATCCAATGCAATAAAATCCACAAGATTAGATTAAACAGTGAAACCTTTGTTGTCATCGGCTAAATTCAACTTATATGCAATCCTTATAAGCCGATGCAACGTCCAGATAACTCATCGGTTGAAACCCCGATGAAACCCTTATCAGCAATCAAAAAGCAGGCTAGAGATTCATGGTTCTAAGCACGACTTAGTAGGTCAAACTCAACTGATGCAGCACTAAGTATGTAAAGAAACACGGTATCTAGATGATCAAGCCCTTGACTGATTTTCAGGGTGGTGGATGCCTAAGCTAATCTAATCTAGCAAGACGATTTAGTCGATACCGGCAGAAACCCTAAAACGAGAAGCAGCCGATAAAGCTAAATCGAGATGCCAATACTAGATTAACAGAAGACATATGATAAATAGCCAGACAAATATATTATCCAAACCAGAGTAATCCAAGAGGTCGAATGTACTGATGCAGCCTTGAACGACGCCGGCGTAGATGATACAATTGCCTGAACCGACGGAACATTGGACTTACCCCTTCGCCGGAGATCGATAGCCGATGCAGCCCCGCGTCAGGTGCCAAATTCCGCCGGTTGATAAAGAAACCGTAACAGAGTAAAAGGTGGCGATGCGCCGAATTGTATTGATCGAGGGTTGATAGATTACAATAACCCCGGGTGTACATATTTATACCCATGGGGAGATACTAGTCCTTGTAGGACAAGAAAGAAACTTTCCTAAAGATAAAAGAAAAACATAAAGTCCTTAAGGGACACTAAACACACTTTCCTAAAGATAAAAGGAAACTAACAAATATTCTAATTAATAGATACAATTGCCTTCTTCGGACTCAATCCGCACGTGGCAATCCTCATGAAGCACATCAACCGAACCCGACAATGATCCTGCCATCTCCTTATCGGAATCGGCTACATCGGCTATCCTTGTCCGATTCTGTTTCAGCCGATGCACACCGTAGCCGATTTGGCTTGTAGCCGATTCATACTCTGTTTCTATAATCGCTTATCTCCTCCAATCGGCTTCGGCTTTAACTCTGAATCCAATGCATGATTTACCAAATTTCGTCGTTAACACCATGCCAAAATGTTGATGCGAAAATCGTCGTGACACACGAAGGCTTGAGAGATCTGCTTAACTCCAGTGCAGGTCCTATCAATCGAGTTCAGGAAGTGTTAGTTAGTTTAATCATGCTACTAACAAGATAGATGGATGGATTGTATAAGATCAAGGAGTCGATCGGCTAATAAGCCGATGGGGTGTAACAATGCCAGCCGATGTCGATAAGGTTACGATCAATTGGCTATAGATCTAATGTAGATTCAAATAATCAGATAAACAATAAGATTTATATTATCATCGGCTAGAATTAAACTATACCTAATCATCAATAAACTGTTCTTTATCAAAGACAATATGGATAGATCGGACCTAACCGAGACAGTATAAGATTGAGGTTGATAAAGAAAGATTTAACTAAAGATTATACAAATTTGATTATAAGCTGATGTAACTCAGAAGATGTAATGAAATGATATAATGTGAATCAATCGACCAAAACTGATATAATATGATAGATGTAAATTCGATGGTTAAAACATATATTGGCTGAAGATCCGATGTAAGTAAATTAAAGTGTATATCGGCTAACTAACCGATACATCTAATAGCTGAAGCCTGAAGCTCAAAATAATGATAACATCGGCTAACACTCCGATGAACGTTGCATTAAAACCTATCGGCTTAACAAGACTTAGATGATCAGTAACAATCTAGTAGGTCAAACTTAACCAATACAGCACGAGATTGTATATGATAATCTAATACTCAATGAGCTGATAAGCCAATGTAAACGTGATGGTTAAATCAAATCTATCTTAAAATAGCATCATGTTTAGAGAAATATCAACTTGATCAGAATATCAGACTGAACCAAGAAAGTGTCAACTAAGCCGATGTAAAACTAAACAATAATGTGATATACCAGATAGGCAACGCTTGCTTCGACCTAATTAGAACATCGGACTAAACCGAGGAAGTCTTAGCCATGCCAATACAAGCGAAAATGACGAAACTTACTTCTCGCCAGAGGTCAGACTTAACCGATGCAACCCATGCTCAAAAATAAGAACTCGCCAAGAGTAAAACCTTCAAAAAGAGGGTAGCGATGTGCTGAAAGTTGTATTGATCTGAGAGATAATTTACAATGACCTCGGATGTACATATTTATACCCATAGGTAGATACTAGTCTTTATTGGATACGATACAAATTTTTCTAAAGATAAAGTAAAATATACAAGTCCTGATTAGACTCTAAACAATCTTTCCTAAAAAAGACTAACTGGCTCTGTCTAATTAATAGATAAATTACCATGTTGTATCCTTCTTGAACTTGACCTCTTCTGAATAAGGTTCTTTTAATTGATTGATTTCCTTAACTGAATCCACTAAAAATTCGATTGTTGGCGACTTATAATATTCATCGGCCAATTTTAGGACTCTAAGACCGATACTAACTCTAGACCGATCATAACTTCAGGACTTACTAAATTTTCGTGTTAATACAAACCTACAACTTGAATCAAGTAGATATGTGCCACCATATGAAGAACCTAATTAGGTGTGCTACAGTCAATTCACATATAAATTATAAGGGTATGTTTTTTTCCTTTCATAACTTCAACTCTCTCTTTCGTTTTCTATGTGCACATTTTCAAACTGCTAAACAGTGTGTTATATATATATATATATATAACAGAGTTGTCTTTAAAAAAAATCATATTAATGAACCATCCTATTTTACTTACGTGTAAGAGAGAAGGGTATCTAACCTCTCAAAGGTTATGTTTTTTTGGCGAGGTTGAGAGCACTGCCTTCCATACGAAAAAGGGATAGTATTAGTTATAAAAAACTTAAAAAATATACTAATATAATTTTTTTAATTAATTTTTTTAATAATTTTTGAAAAAAACACATAGGCCTTGTTTAGATCCTTCGTCAAATTTTTACACCCCGTCACATCGAATATTTGGACACATACATGGAGTACTAAATATAAATTAAAAAAATAACTAATTACACAGATTGCGACTAATTTGCGAGACGAATCTTTTAAGCCTAATTGCTTACTGTTTTGACAATGTGGTGCTACAGTAAACATTGCTAATGACAGATTAATTAGGCTTAATAAATTCGTCTCGCTGTTTACAGGCGGATTCTGTAATTTGTTTTGTTATTAGAGTACGTTTAATATTTCAAATATGTGTCCGTATATCCGATGTGACACGTCAAAATTTTACACCCCTGGATTTAAATACACCCATAGTTTAATAAATTAGGAAGAGTAAAAACGAGAGTGACGAGTTAGAAAAGCAAATGAATACAACAAAAAGAACACGGCCTAACTAATTAATAAAAACGAGAGTTAAAGGTGCGTTGTTGTGCGTGACATATCACGTAAACGTAATAATACCCGTTCAAATTGAGGTACTAATTGGAAAGAAGAGTACTCCTAGTTGTGCTCTCTCTCTCTCTCTCTTTCTTTCTTTCTTTTTTCTTTTGGGGTGACACGTTAATTCGGTTCGGCCTCACACAATCGCTATCGGCGTATTCATGGTTTCCGGCGTCTACTTTTTGCGTCTCTGGCAACTTGGATTCGTTTGGCCGGACTTAGCCAGGAACAGGAGTGAACCAGCGATACCGTTCCGATGGATAAGAACTGACTGGGGTTCTGCAGGTATATAATTTTTTTCAGAAACTATTCGATCTGCAGGTAAATGTAAACGTCATCCACGGATCTGATGCAAGGAGAAAAAGGCCATGCATGTCCATCTTCTCGATTCCCGGATGTGGTACTTGCCAGATTCTCGTCCGCAACTTCTAATAAAGGATAGAGTAGGCCACAAGGTGATGTATGAGTCACTGTTTCATCATTTCTATCATCTTAAATAATGTAATTATTGACGAAAAATGTGTCCTTCGACAAAGACACATCGATCATCTTGTGTGCAACCTACAACAGTCTGAAGACGCTCCGCTATAGGGATACTGAACATCCGATCGATAAACTGAAACTTTCGATATTACTAAGAAGGGACCTCATCATGACAAGCACGCTCATATCTGCTCTTGAAAGGGTAAAGGGCGAAGGAGAAAAAGAAAAGATAAAACTAATAAACTAATTTTGTTGATTGGACATTGTTTCAATTATAAGAATGTTTGTAAGAGCTAGAAGACAAGACCACCCCTTCTAATCGAGCCAACGCTGATTGCGACAATGGCTAATTAACAAAACTAATATATTACATTTCCTTTTCCTTTAAAACCAAGCTAAAATTTATCTAAAATTAATCGACCTAAAATCTTTCTAAAACTCGCACTTCTAGACCAGAATTCCGGTCCATAACTCTGAAATTCCAGTTAGGGTTTTGTGTCTCGAATAATTCCAAACATAATTTCAATATGAACAACGGAAGTTATAGAATTACAGGTTTCCAGAAATCAAGGTGCTAGATTTTGATGTAAACAGTAATACTTTCATACGTAGACAGTAGAAGTAGAACTTCTAGGAGATAATGGGGGCTCTCATGAAGGTCGCCTGTGTGTGTGTGAATTGAGCTGTTTTTGTTTGGATTTCATTTTTGCACTCAATTAGATGCTCCGTGAAACGCAAGGATCGTTACGTGGTACTGTAGTAGAATATTGTGTGGAAGCTGCTGATGGACAATGAAATAGCGCGTGCCTGTAGTAATTCTCACACCAGACACGCGTGGCTTAATAAAGTCACCGTTTTGGCCGCATCTAAATTTGTCCATGCCACTAGGCTGGCTGGCTAAATTGCATGCTTAGCCCTAGGATTTTCTTGGTAGGCTATAGCTATGTACATTAGCGGACTAGCGGTGGAAGTTACGGGTACAGGATACTGTTCGTCCGTGTTGATCTAGACTGACAAAATTAGAGAGAAATTTAGAGGTAGTTAGACGTCCAACCATTGGGAAGAGAATGACTGCCACCTCATTCTTGATCGTGATCGAAAAGAGGTGCACAAGCAAAAGGCACTCTGTCGGTTGAATCATCACAACTTCCCCATCTCATCTCGGTGAATTGAACAGAAGCAACTAGATAATTGAACAAGGAGATTTATAGAGTTAATAGGAGTTGGAAAGTTTTTTACGTGTCAAATACTGGGATTACTTTTGTGGGCCAGCACGTGAGGTGACACGAAGAAACTGGTTTTGGTTGGCTTGGGTAGCGGCAAGGTCGGCACGGGGCCGAGGCGATGGGGTCGGGATCCAGGTCGGATGCGGCGTAGTAGGTGCCCATGCCCATCATTCCCACCCTTCCACGAGCCGGATCGGATCGGAGCCGACTCCGAGCCGGCCCATCCAACCCACGTGTCACCCTCGTCGCGACCGAGACGTGCGCTGCGCAAGGCGTAGTCCGTGGGCCCCACCGGCTGCGTATACGACCGGAGGTGGGGACCGCTTGCCCTGCGATGGGGTTGCCGCCGCGTTAAATTTCCGCCTGCTCTGCGCGGCGCCTGACGTCGAGTGGAGGAAATGGCCTTTTTGCCCCTCCTGCTCTTCCGCCGACGGTGCCACGTCTGGGGTTAGAGAAAGTATGTTCGTCAATACGGCTGCAAATGCGACGAGTGCACGGATTTGGCACACGGCATGGGGACCGGAGTTTATCGCTTTGCCCCCTGTCCTTTTTGGTAATCAGTTTCCCTGGCAAGACGTGGGTCCAGGTCCGTAGTGGTAATTACGGCGAAGTAGAAGTACTGCTACTGGAGTATGTGACGGTGCCATGTTTGAATCTCCTAAAAACGAAAATAAAAATAAAAATTAAGTGTTTTACGTAAAACGAGATGACATTAATGTGTGATTAATTAAGTTTTAATTATTACAAACTTAAAAAATGAATTTATCTTATATTTTAAAACAACTTTCATATAAAAATTTTTCGTATGAAACGTGTCGTTTAGCAGTTTAAAAAACGTGTCACGAATATCCAAAATTTTATCCCCCTCCTCAAGAAAGGAAACGTTGTGCGACCGTTAAACGATATATTTTCGGTAAAAAGTTTTTATACGAAAATTGTTTTAAACAATCATATTAATTTATTTTTTAAAAAAATTAATAAATAAATAATTAATTATATGTTAATAAATTATTTCGTTTTTCGTGTGAAAAAATGAGTTCTTAACTTAACCAAACAAACACAGCCCTAAGAAAAACATCCTTTTCTCAACTTACTGGATGGATGTGAAAAAACAGCAGCTTATGGAAATATCAAGGGTGAGTTCTTCACCCTACTTTCCCAACTCACGTATCTTTTTTTCACGCGCAAGTTTTCAAACTGTTAAACGGTGTGTTTTTTTAAAAAAAAGTTTGTATACGAAAGTTACTTTAAAAAAATATATTAATCTATTTTTAAAAAAAATTTAATAAATATTTAATTAATCATGTGCTAATGAGTTGCTTCGTTTTTCGTGCAGAAAAAAATTCTTCTCAGCACATCCGAAATAACACACCCTAAACTGTTTATTTTTCGCGGTGTACGCGAAGGTGACATGGCGTAGATTAGGGTAGGACACGGGATATCATGAAGGTACGGCGACAAGGATGAAATTACTTATTTATCGTGGTAGACTGAGTGCCTAAATAAGGAGCCCTCCATGTTAATAAATCTGGTCGGTGTAACGAGGGGCGTGGTCCACGGGAGCCGTATGCACGGGACTTAAACGAGCCGGACGTGGCGTGGGTGGGCTGCCCGGGGCATTCCTGTCTTTTCAGCCGACGTGGTACACACTCGGTATCAACACATGTAACTAAGCCAAAGATGCCCGCAATGGAGTTGGACCCACATGTCAGAAGGAGAGTTGGACCCCGTCTGTTGCGTTGCGTCTTCTCCCCGTGGGCAACGCAAGCGACGTGAGATGGGGATGGGCCGTCGCCGACGCCACGGTCATCTTCTTCTTTTCTCCTCCGTTTCTTTTCGTCTCGCAGATGTTCCTTGCGACTTTAGCCTTGTTATCTTGGCTCTCTAATTTGGATAAAAGATAAAACTCATCTTGGCTCTCTAATTTGGATAAAAGGTTCCGTTCTAAACTCATAAAACTTTGGATAAAAGATAAAAATTATCATGACACGCTTTTCAAACTGTTAAACGGTGTGTTTCGTGCGAAAATTTTCTATATAAAAGTTGTTCTAAAATATCAGATAAATCCATTTTTTAAGTTTGTAATAATTAAAAATTAATTAATTACATGTTATTGTCACATCGTTTTACATGAAACATTTTATCTTTATCTTTAGAAGATTCAAACACCACCTAAAACTCCATGCAACTTGGCGGTGTAGGACAAATTAATGGTGGTCGTCAGCCGTCGCCTTCGCAGCTGCACGTTCTCTCCGGCGCGCGCGCAAGTACAAGCACGCGCCCACCAGGCCACCACCACCACGAGGCAGGCTGCGAAAACGACCGAGATGCGTTTGCCTAACGGAGCCCGGCCGGCCACGCACATATGCCCCGGCGGTTACACTTGCCAACATGCTGGTACAGCTAGCTGCATCTCGACACAATTTGGGCATGTCGAGTCGGTGAAGGAACGTCATTCACGTTGCCCAACCTACCAGATTAGAGAACCAATCCTATCTTCTTCGTCGTCACGCGGCATGTAGTGGTTATTTTTTGGCACCAGCAAAGCAACTGGTGATTCTTCGAGAGCAGCTATAGGCACGGATTTCTCTTTTTTTTTGCGTCCCGTTTGCTTGCACCAACTGGGAAGCTGTAGCTACGTATACTCGTCGTCGTCGTGGAGTACTCTGCAACGAAACTGCCGCCACCGATCACACAGCACAGCCACCGCTCCGTCGAAATCATTCATGTCGACGACTGTTCATTGCTTGCTGTATTAATTGTCGCTGTAAATTAATTAATTAAGCCCCGCACCACTGGATCCATCCACACACGTCGCTACGTACATACGGCTTGCAACTTTGCTAATTGCAGACTCAACTGTCTCCATCAAAGTGTATATATATATATATATAAACATATATATATATACATATATATATACATATATATATATATATACACACATACGTGTCTACTGAACATATCAACAGCAAATCCAGCTAGCAGTATGTAATTCAATTCCTTTGACACAAACAACACGTACGTACTGTACTGAGTCATTCCGTTTTACGTGTCAAAAAGATTAACTTCTAACATCAACTTTAAAACTTAGCCTTAACCATGTAGCTTAAGCTAGAGCCTGTAAAACTCGTGGAGACGATCCATCGACCGATCGATTCGATTCACTCGTTGTTTTTCTTGTCTTGGCTTCCAAGGGATTAATGGAGGTGGATCCTTCTGTCGTACGAGCAGTTGTGAAATATCTCTCCAAAATTTATGGCCGGTGCTTGTACATGTTTAGAAAACGACCAACTTTTTAAAGTCTCTCACAAGCGTGCCAGACCAATCGAATGGAACCCCAGCAATTGATCGATCTATCCATCGAGCCAACAACGCACGTGAAGCAATCGTGTTCAACAGTGGATGCATGATTGGACCCATATTTTCTAATAAGCCAAAACAATTTATTAGTGAATAAAAATTAATTTATAAATAAAACTTTTATATATTTGTTCGTAGCGATTTAAAAACCAATGCTAAAAAAATACGTTAAAATATCTTAAAGTTAACTTTAAAATCATGTTCAAAATTTAAATTTTGGTTTTTTACTTTGGTTTATTGCACCAACCGATAAGGCTCTTGCTTAGTGGTTAGAAGCAAATGGGGGATTGAGTATAGTAGTACTACTAAGTACTAGAAGTAACTTAATTAGTACGTCTGCCATTACGTTCGTCTATCGTGATGAAGCCAACAATTAGTGCGCACGAAAGGTACATATGGAAGAAACTACTGCTGCAGCCGCAGGAACACCAGTTTTGCTTGTCTGCTGATATGGCCACTCGTTCTGATTTGAAAATTAAAAACATTGATTCCACAAGAAGACAAATAGATAATCAGCCACTGTAGAGATTTTTCTTTTCTTCTCTTCTCTTCTCTTCTCTGATGAGGATAAGAACAATGGTTTCAAACCGATTGGTTATCTAAACACTCCGATCCTGGTCTTCAGTTGATACTACTATTTTTTATTACATTATTTGACTAGATTTTGAGAAAAAAAATCTTATAAAACTAGTAGTCTAAAGTTGAACCTAGACATATATTTTCATCTAGTCAACCTAGATAACACAATCATTTCCATCTTTCACTCCCATTTCAAAGTCATAAAGCATATATGTATTATGTCAAAAAAAATAAAGCGTACGTGTTATGTATTGGATACAAGATCCCGGACAAATCAATACATGATTTAGGACTGAAAAATGTAGCTACAGAGCGTTAGATCGATTATTGAATAAAAGATTCCCACATTCCCCTGTATCAGATATAAGTAGTGCCATCTACCCCGTAGCGTGTATCATACACATAGAAGTACATAGCGTGTACGTACGTAGGCAAGCATACATGGCTCATTTGGACATTTGGAGCGTATGAATAATAAAACACGAAAACAGAAAAAAAAGTATTTTCAACATGAAAACAAAATATTACAAAACACATGAAAAAAAAATACACGAATAACCAATTGGATAGACCAAGAGAAAAAAAGAGGATAAATAGAGACTCAAAGTAATTTGCCGTTGGTTTCCATTTGTCTGAACGTGTGTTAGGAGACATATTCGTGAAAGTATGAGTGTGATGCTATGTGTATAATAGTGTGTGCGCATCTGTCATATAAATGTGGGGGGAAAATAGAATTTCATAGTGTCATATAAGGCCCGCTACTTTGTTTCAAATGATCAAAGAGGAACATTTTCCATCGTATTAAAAATCTATAAAATTATCCTTCGGAAAATATGATTGTGTAGCAAAATTTTGTTGTGCATAGGGTGGAGAAAGACTCAGCTTACATGATGGCTGGGCTACTATAGTTTACAAAATTTTTTTGTAAAATAAAAACTAAGATGCTATAATTTACATCATTTTGCCTTTATTTTCTATTCTGAAACTTTACAATGTAATCTATTTTTCGGTTTTAGGTCTGAGAGTAAGGTTACAACCCTAGCTGCTCTGTTCCTCTCTGCCCATTGTTGTACTTGTACTCCTCTAGTCCTCTTGCACCATCTATAATCAAAGGATAATTAAGCTTTCCACTAATGACTTACACCAGTTTTCGGTCAAAACTGTGTACATCTGCACCAGAATGCAAGATCAAAATCACCCGTTGTGTACGTTTCTCTGTTCCTTTTCACTGCAGACAAGCTTGGTCTTTCGTTAGCAAAATCAAGAGAAAAGAATTCCTCGTCACAAATCCCAATCTACATATTATATTATTAAAATGACCTTGAAAGAAGTCACCACGTTCATTGTGTAGGCTAGAAATTCTCACAATAATTGAAGAAAAAAGTTCGAGCAGAAATACAATTAGAAACAATTAAAATTCGGAATAAAAATAAAAAATATTAAAAGAAAAAGTACATGTAGAACACAACTAAATATTAATTAAAATTTAAAATAAAAAATAAAATGAATTAAAAAATTATAAAAACAGCCTTGAAAAAAGCGACACATTTCCTATGGAGGTTATAAATTCTTACATTAATTGAAGAAAAAGAAAAAAATTCGAGAAGGAATATATATTTAGAAATAATTAAAATTTGAAATAAAAATAAAAAATATTAAAAAAGAAGATTTCATGTAGAACACGGTTAAAGATTAATTAAAATTTGAAATAAAAATTAAAATTATAAAAATAAAAATAAGAGTTCAAGTAAAAATATAATTTACAAACAACTGAAATTAGGAATAAAAAATAAGAAATATTGAAACAATAGTCCGTAAAAAACACGATACAAGATTAATTAAATTTTGAAATAAAAAATAAATAAACTTTGAATTAGAAAAAGAAAAACAAGATTTCAATGAGGAATACAATTTATAAATAAATAAAATTCAGAATAAAAATAAATATTGTTGAAAGAAGAGAACATATAGAACACAACATGAGATTAATTAAAATTCAAAATAAAAATAAAATAAATTTCGAAAATAGAAAAATAATTATAATAGTTCAACTAGGAATACAATTTATAATATAAGTAACAAAATATCAAAATAAAAAATATGAAATTTTCAAAAAATTAGTCTATTTAGATCACAACAGTGACAAATGAGAATAAAGAGGGGAGAAGCAACATGCTCATAAAGAAGAAGAGTAGTGATGATTGATGTGACATCTAAATACTATAAATAAAACCCCAAATAGAATCTCAATAACGATTAGAGGAGGGACAACGGATAAACCGTTAAGCAACATGGTCACGACGGTTGACGGGACTTCTAGAAAGTAAAAAAATAAACCCCAATGATATTTACGTACGATTTTTAAAATCTCAATGACAATAAAGAGTGAAGGCAGAGATGAGTCGTAGAGAAGTACAGTGGCGGAGCCATCAGTGGTTTACAAGACTTCTAGAAACTAAAAAATAAATCCTAACAATAATAAGTTTTGGTTTTCAAAATCCCAATGACAATAAAGAGAAGAGGTAGCGAGTGGGCCGTAGAGGAATACAGTGACAGTATTTGATGGGACTCTAAAATTATAAAAATAAAATCCAACGAGACAATGAACTCTAAAAACTATAAAAATTATAATGTTCAACTTTTAAAGATTTCAAAAAAGATGAATAGAAGCCATGATAAATCGAGCAAACAATTAAAGGGGTGATAAAGGAGTAAGGCGTAGTGACTAGTGTGACTTTTAAAAACTACAAAATCAAAAACCCAGGGATGGTAAGGTTCGGTCTTTTAATGTCCTAAGACAACGAGATGGTTATTTAACAAATTGTAAGTAAAATCATATGTAAAAAAAATAGATAATTTTGTATAGGTGCTAGCCGCATAGTTGCACGGGCCACCCAGCTAGTTAACTCTCCATGTTCGCTCTCACAACCTAGAAATTTTCATATTAATCAGAGAAAAAGAAAAAATAAAGTTCATATAGAAATACAATTTAAAAATAGCTAAAATTCAGAATTAAAAAATAAAAAATATTGGAAGAGGAGACTAGAGTCCAAACCGGTATAAAATTTAGAACTAACTGAAATTCTAAATTAAAACAAATAAATAAAAGTAGATGTTAGAGTCAATATAGCAATATAATTTAGAAAAAACTGAAATTCGGAATTAAAAAATAAGAGATATTGAAAGATGAGTTTAGAGTCCATATAGAAATACAATTTAGAAATAATAAAATTCGAAATTAAAAAATAAGGAATATTCGAAGAAAAGTCTAGAGTTTTTAAAAGAAGTTAGAACTAATTAAAATTCGGAATAAAAACAATAAAATTAAAGGTAGAGCTTAGAGTCCATATAAAAATATAATTTAAAAATAACTAAAATCCAAAATAAAAAATAAAAAATATTGAAAGAGAAGACTAGAGTCCATACCGATATATAATTTAGAACTAACTGAAAGTCAAAATTAAAAAATAAAAACTAAAAGTAGATGTTAGAGTACATATAGTAATAAAATTTAGAAATAACTAAAATTCGGAATTAAAAAATAAGAGATATTGAAATATGAGTTTAGAATCCATATAGAAATACAATTTAGAAATAACAAAAATTTAAAACTTAAAAATATGAAATATTTGAAGAAGAGTTTAGAGTTCATATAAGAAGTTAGAACTAATTTAAATTCAAAATAAAAAATAATAAAATTAAAAGTAGAGTTTAGAACCCATATATAAATATAATTTAGAAATAACTAAAATGAAAAATAAAAAATAAGGAATATTGAAAGAAGAGTCTAAATCCATATATGAATACAATTTAGAAATAACTAAAATTTGAAATTAAAAAATAAGAAAAATTGAAAGATGAGCAGAGAGTCCATATAGAAATATAATTTACAAATAACAAAAATTTAGAATTAAAAAATAAAAAATATTGAAAGAGGAGTTTAGAGTCCATGTAGGAGTACAATTTAGAAATAACTTAAATTCGAAAATTAAAAGTAGGAAATATTGAAAGGAGGGTTTAAGGTCCATATACAAATACAATTTACAAATAACAAAATTTGGTATTAGAAAAGAAAAAATATTGAAAGAGGAGTTCAGATTCCATATAAGAGTATAATTTAGAAATAACTTAAATTTAGAATTTAAAAGTAATAAATATTGAAAGAAGGGTTTAAAGTTTATATAGGAATAAAATTTATAAATAACATAAATTGGGAAATAAAAAATAAAAATATTGAAAGAGTAGTCTACAATCCATATAAGAATACAATTTAAAAATAACTACAATTCAAAATTTAAAAATAATTAATAACTATCATGTATATACAATACAATATAAATATTACACATTGGTTAGTTTGGTCAAGTTAGTATATAATTTTAAATCATCTTGCTATTTTAATATATTTTAATAATAAAATATTAAAATATATGTGTTATTACGTGAAAAAAAATATAAAGATGCTAGTCGCTTAATATGGGAGGGGGACGTGCTAGTTGCTTCAAAAGCGGTGAAAAATCACAGTCCCGTCCAAATCAATCAGACATGTTCAGCCGTGAGCACACATCAATGACCATCTGACTTTCAACCAAGAACAGCAATAGACCAAGTTAACAAATGAAATGTGTTGCTCAATCAAAACTGCAGTTGCCATTCCACATGACCGCACCATACACGCACAAAAAGAAAACAAAAATATACATCAGCTAGAAGAACAAAATAATTTATAAATCTAAAGGAGTACTAGGGGTGCAACGGTGAAATTTAAGCTGCACGACCTTTTGTCTAGCAAAGTTGAAATTAGCGTACAAATATTATGTACACATGAGTATATTTTTAATATAAATAAATTTAATGAGGTTAGTAATTTGGTGCTGATTTTTCTTCTTCTTCTTAGACATATGTTAGGGACACACTTACGTGTGTAATGATGTGCGTATGCCCGTGCGTTTTTGGAAAAACATAATATGCATAAATCCAACCCTTTGTTAAGTGGAAAAGTCGCTGCTTCTTCCATGTTCTAACCGACGCCGTCGTCACACGCAGCACATGTCCACTGATACGTACGCTTCATCGATCGCCCGCGGCTAAGCAGCCACCACCAAGTCGTCCATAAACAATTCGATCTGCATATATTTCTTGACCAAAGAAAAGAGAGAGAGAGATGTGACTTTTAATTCTCGAGGGAGGCAGATTCCACGTCTTAAGATTACTTACTTGATCTCGCTCTCCTCTAAGAATTGTTCATGATCGATCGACGGCAAGTCAGCAGCGAACAAACGTCATCTCAAAAGAGAAGTACTTCCTCCGTTCCAGGATAGATTGTCGTTTTTACGTTTTACTTGTAACAACGTTTAACCATTCGTCATATTTAAAAAATTAGTATAAATATAAAAAAAGATAAGTCATACTTAAAATATTTTTGATAATAAAGCAAGTCACAAATAAAATAAATAATAATTTCATAATATTTTGAATAAGACGAATGATCAAATGTTACGAACAAAAACTCAAAGCGACAAGTATTTTGAGATGGAGATAGTAGGCCGGAGATTAAATTGATTAATAATCATTCACCACTTCAGCAAGTTGCATAGACATGATATTCCTCTCGTCTCTTTTGTGACTTCTTTTTTCTCCTCTCCGGATACGAATACGAATGAGGCGAGGAATCGTTCTTTTGTCAAGGTCAGGGAGATGTGCTATTGCTAACCTGAGGAGATAAACAACTACTACTCCAGCATTGTGTTGCGGTTTCTGCTCCAATAATTGAGACACTGACGCGGACATGGCCTGCGTGTAGAGGGCAGCGAAGGAGAGAGCACGGTACCGGCACTTGGGCCAGACAGAGATAGGCACTGCGATTTTTGGTCCGGAACTGATCTGTGAGTGACTTGGCAAAAGTGTGTGCAATCATCCATGCGCATCTACAGATAAAGACCAAAGCAAAAAAGAAAGGTACTCTATCAATCAACTCTATAAAAGTATCTCTCACTCAAGACGAAACAAAAAGAAGCGGTGAAATTTTTCATAGTTCGAAGGTACGGAAGGAGTGCAAGACACCTCTAATCTCTGTATCATGTATTTGCCAAAAAGACATATGTGTCAATTGTGTGCAAATTATCTGTTTGGAACTAACAGTACAACAAAAAGGACTAATAAAGTCTGCACAATAAGTCTATGTTCATCTACCATAACAGCATCAGAATTCCTAGAATATGTAGCATAGCTACTCTGACGAAGACCATCAGAAATTTCCATATCTATATCTATACTAGTGTTAGGGCTGTCCAAGAGATGCCACCGATAAGTTTCCGGCACTGCTAGAATACGCTATGATCGATAGAGTAAAAGTGAGCTTAGTCATCATAGCCGGTGCTTTATATCTAACCAAACATTATAATCGATTCAGGCCTGTGTTAACCAATTAGATCACTTAATGTATCATATCTTCAGTGACTGCCCGCGGTATCCGGCCGTAAACAAGTTGCAAGATAATTTGAGTGCGTAAGTGGCGAATAACAATAGTTCTGAATTTCACGGAACCACTATACGAAGCATATTCAGAGCACAAAAGCAGAAAACCAAAGCTTTGCTCCACTTGTTCTGTTTCCAATTCTGCAACATGGCGATTGTTTACAGCTAAATTGTAATTTAATCTTGACATGAACCTACCCTTTTTTCGTTGTCTCAATGTTTTTTTTTTTGCATCAACCAATTATACGAACTGACCTGTACTAAATCAATTGTGGATTGTTTTGTAATGCTAATCTGATCTGTACCTAAGAATTAAGATAGGGTTATTAGTGTGCTCGAGCAAGGACTAGAGCACTTGCGTCTGTGCAATCGTGAGACAAAGCTCCACCAGAAATCATGGACGATTGCCAACCTACGGTGTTGACCTAACGTGACATTTTGTTTGGGCCCTCTCCTCCTAAATCTTAATCATGCACGCATGACAGCAATTTCTTTCCGGCCTCACTGCCCACTGTGATATGATCACCTGTCTCCCATTGTTGTTGATCCATTATCCGACCATTTCCCTGAATTAATTTCTTAGTGCCAAAAAGCTTAGCTGATTCATTACTACAACTTCTTAGTACTAGCAGCCTCAAGTCCATATGTAGGACGACTTAGTTGAGACCTCACCTCTAGTCTTTTAAAATTCTTTCGTTGGCTTTACGTGTTTTCTGTCTTTGATGCGAAATGAAACTTCCAGTAGTGGCCGTGTCAAACGCAGTGCCAACTTCCTGAAGCTGTCCCGGTTAGTGCGCAGGAAATTTTTGCTACCATCCACCCAATAAGAATCTGAGCTATTACATGGATAGAAAGCTCAAAGTCTAGTCCCAGAAACTAGGCCTTGAGTTGAGCAACTTTGTCTCACTTTTATACAATCAGCTTTAGAAACTGCCACCATAAAGTGCAGCGACTGAAGAACTTCCTGCAATCTCATGTGAAATTGCAGGCAATAGAGAGAAAGAGAAGGATAGATTGGCCATATAATCTTCCTCTGAATACTGACTACTACTTAGGTTAGGTACAGCCATTCTAGAACACTTCTTTGCAAGAATCATGGTACAAGATGGGCTAATAGCTTTATGTCGCTGCTTCAGGCGCAACTTCTTTTTTTCTTCGATAATGGAATTCAATCCAGCCTCTACATCAAAGATGTATCCGGGACAATGCGTGAATTGTTTGCACTGGTGATTGGATGATCCAGTTCAAATCTTCTTGTCGGATCAAGGCATGGCGAACTTGGGGAAAGAGATGGAATTCCATCGAAATGGGGGCATCAAAAGATGCCGCGGGTACAGATGAGTTGTGGCCTTTGTTCCTAGTAAAGCTGTGGGAAGTGGCTTTGGATCTTTCCTTTATTTTGCACTCTGGCTTTTGCTTTGTGTGGCACTCTTTTGTTCATGGTCCGCAGCAGCATACGTGTTGATCATTTCTCAACGCGACAGAGACATTCACCAATTGAAGAAGGCACCATGAATTTCATGCAAATTCATTTGGAGTATGAAATCACTGGTTTTTCTTCCTTGTGAGGACTTGTGAGTGACGACTTTTAAGTGATTGATATTTTAGTGAGCATGTCCTGCTTGTTTGTTCTGTTTTTTCATCCCAAGAACATGGGTCACTTGTAACTTGTAAGATATTCCGTGCCCTCATCGATCTTGTTTTCTGAACTGTGACTGATATGCAGGGATCTGCTGCCTACTGTATGTTTGCACATCACTGCTTTTATTTTATGCCAGCGCGAACCACTAAGTTAGGAAGTTGCATCATCTGAAGAAGTGGATCGTCAGCATGAGAGCATGACAAAATTGGAGTAACAAGAACGCCTTTTCTTTTCTGTTATTTTCCTTCTAATAAAAAGCAAAGAACGACCTCTCTTTTTTCTGGATAAATCGACAAAACAATTGTGGAAACGCCGCCCAACGATCTTGCTACACGTCTGTTTGGTAATTTGCAGCGTCGAAGTAGATGTGATCAAACTGCCAATTCAGATATTCAGAGATGCACGCGTCTTCAGAGAGAAAGAGCGTTGTGTGTTGGCTTCACGGAGCTGGTAGACCAACCCTTCCTACCCCAGCACACTGCACACCCACCCCGTCTCAGTTTTAATCGTGAAGAAAAACACTAAACACGCAGTATGTTGTTCAGTCACCGGCAATACCATGTCAGCGTGAAAAACGGTGACGGAAATTCCTGACCACCGAACATCGTCTTCGTAAAAGCGGTACCGTTTCTGATCCTAACCATCCACATGTAGAAATTTGATTTTTCTGATTTCTTTCAGCTTTAAATTGCAATCATCACTCAATAGTTAAATTGACAAATATGTTTGATTCTCGACCGTTCGAGAGTCGTTTCCGTAGACATGCTACCGTTTCGGATCATTTTGACCCCTTCAGCTAATATCAGAATGGAACTTTATTCTTTGTACCTTCGAATGTAGCCTTTGTTTGCAGCATACCTTGAGGAAAAGCTGGATGTGTGCGAATATTTGAGAGAGATGGAGGAGGGTGAGTGAGAGAGAGAGAACAAAGGTGTACGACAAGTCGAATGTTTTCAGGCACCAAATCACATGAAGCGAAAGGGACGCAAGACGCCGGCCGGTCGAAACGTGCAGCTCGTGGTGGCCACCCCCACAGCAGTAGCAGTGCTGATCCGAACTTCCTTTTTCCCTTTTGCGTTTCTGCGTGTTTTACATGGATCATGGAGCATTTTTACTACAAACTGCTACAGCATGTGAATCGATTTGACCGTGTATGTTCGCTTTTGCGTGACCACTGACATAAACTATACCTTAAGATCCACTGGAGTACTGTAGCTGGGACGCTGTTACTTGCATCTCATTGTTCAGCAACTGCATGTTTATGGTTTCAAACTTATAGCAACAACTAACACGAGGGTTACACTCGTTATGAGACTTTAACGTCTTACTGCACGAGCTGACGATAGACATGCATCACCTGTATCGGCGTTCTCATGGAGGATTCACGGCATGTCCAGATGCCGCCTTTATGTGTCTTTGGATGTAGTCTTCTCTGCAGTTGAGGGCACAGCCCGGTAAGGTAAAAAACCCTATGAGTAATGGTGGGCCGGCCCGTTCAGATTGAGGCCTATGTGCCGGCCATATATGTCCGGCCCGTTTGTCAAAATTGCTGCAGATCAGCATGTGCATCGTCGTCTCGTCCCAAACCAGACACGGCCCAGTCAGATACTAGTACTGCACATTGCCTGCCAGGCTGCTGATAACTACTCGTACTCCTAGCTGGCGCCATTTGAGACTTGAGAGTTTGAGATACTTGTACGTACGTAGAGTCTTGTTCCGTCACGTGGTGGAGTAATTTCTCTGCCTCATATTAAATTTATTTTTGGTTCTTTTTATTTGTTCTAAAATAAAATTTTATTTTTTAAATAATCATTACATCGGAGTTTGTAAACGTAGAAAATAGTTGTATTGAGAAAAAAATAAAATGATAAATAATTTTATTGAGATTTGATAAAGCAAATGTATTTTAATTTTTTTTATTGATACGTGTGATATGAATGAAAAATAAATTTTCTCTGAGACTATATCCCGTCACGTCAGACGGCCAAATGTGGGCGGTGAGACGACCGAACAAGGGCAGGTGCACGGCGCAGGAGCCGGCCGACCACGAGGAGCTTCCTCTCGTCAAATCTGGTTCTGGCAGAGTGGCGTCCCGTCCCGTCCGTGCAACGCATTGTATGCATGTTCCTGCATAAAAATACTCATACTACTACGAGTCGAGCGGCGTCAAGTTGGCAAGGGGAGTGGGTGGGTCCCGTGGATCTGCGAGCAATTAATCACGACTCTTTGCCGACATACGGCCACGCCCCTGTCGGCCCTTAAATGACCCTTAATCGATCGCTTTCGCGACTGAGATACGGCTGGCAAACACACACTTTCTACTCCCTTCCCTTGTGCCACAATACAAATATACAATGCCGCTATTGCCATTAGTATACCCGTCAATATCTGTGAACCACACGATGCACGTCAAGTATACGCATACTCCATCTGTAGTAGTAAAAAAACACTACTAATACCATGAAAAGTAGAGATTGGAGAGCTTTGAAAGCTAGTACTAGTACAAGGAGTGGTTCACGATGTCGGCATGCGATTTTGCGTCGAGAGAGAGACGGACGCACGCCCCCGTCGATGCCCAACCTCCCAAGTTTCCGGGGTTTCCACGTGAACCGTCCCGCGCTCTATCACTGGCCGTTGCTACGTGAAAAAAACTCTCAAAGCCACACACGGGGGCCGGTACGCTGCACAGCACGACTCCGATCCCCAACAAAATGTCAGGATACTACTGCTGCTCGTTTCCCTGTCTACAGTGCACCCTCGTGCGCTTTAACTAATCAACCTGTTAATTTTTCACCATCTGAAGGAAAAGCTGTTACCACTTACCACTATACTATACCTGTACAACGTTGTGTTACCGGCTGGCAATAGCGATGCACGCGGGGCTTTGTTGCAAGTTACCTCGCCGCACGGGTTCCCGTCACGACTCGGACCTGGCCCGATACACCGCACTGCACCGCACGCCAGGATAGAGGAGAGGAGACGACGCGACCTGGTCCGCACATACCGGCTGCGCGCGGCGACGGCGGCGCGCCAAACCAGCCAAGCCACTCGACGCCTACTACTACACTACAAAAGCCCAAAGAGGCGGCCGCCTCGCTGCCAAAACACTCCCACTCTCACTGACTCTCACTCCCCTTCCCTCACCTCGCCGCGCCGCGCCGCGCGCCGAAGAGCAGCATGAAGCGGACGAGAGCGCAGCAGCCGAAGCTCCAGGAGGGCCAGGACGGCGCCGGCGCGGCCGGGAACGCCAACCCGAAGCCGCAGCGGCGGGCCAAGCAGCCAAGGCAGCCCAAGGCGGCGGCGGCAGCGGCAGCGGCAGCCAAGAAGGCGGCCGCGGCTGCGACACGCGAGTCGTCGTCGTCGTCTGCGGGGGCGGGTGCGGCAGTGGCATCCGCGGCGTCGTCCTCCTCCTCCTCCTCTGGAGCGGACATGGTGCCCACCGTGCCCGACGTGTGCGGCGGCGGCGGGGGACACGAGGCCGGGGCGACGACCACCGTGGAGTGGGACCTCGACGGCGGGCTCAGCAGCGGGTCGTCGTGGTGGACGTTCGGGGTGGAGGAGGAGAAGCTGCTGGGGTGGTTCCCCTTCGTGGAGGAGGACTTCCGCTGCCTCGGCGGCCGCGGCGACGCCGAGATGGCCTTCGACGACGACATTTGGAGGATCCACCAAATCTACGAGATACCCAATTACGCGGCCAAGTGATCGGTCGATCGATCGGATTCATCTTGTTTTTTTCCCCTAGATTACTTAGTAATTGTTGCGTGGTACAGGAATTAATGTTGAGTGCGTAGCCAACAATGTGTTGACGATGTTAGCTAGCTGGAGTAGCTGATGATGGCATCTCAATTCCCAGATTGCAAAATGCTGCAATTCCAAAAGCCCCTTCTTTGCATTCTTTCCTGCTTGCTTTCGATCACACTTGACGTGCTACCTTCCTCGATTAGCATGCCATCCCTGATCAGAGATCATTCAGAGTGGGGCTTGCTATCAACGTTCGGAATTCTCTGTCCAGGCTGTAGAAATGTGGAATGCAGTATTCCCAGCATTTTGCGGTCGACAGTTATGAAATGGATCGGGTTCGTGACAACTTTGTTATTTGTTGGTATTGAAGGATTTATTTATCACTTCAATTTTCGTGCATCCCATACGATGGGAATGGGAGGCTTATTCAATTCCAACAATCCAGTAGTCTATTACAAAAAAAAAAAGAGAATGGGCGATATTTTAAGTTAGGGGCCCATTGGAATATTGAATAGATGGGTTTAAGAGTACCAAATTACTCCCTCCACCACATTTTATATTATAAGTCATTTTTATTTTTTTAAATTAAACTCTTTTAAGTTTGACTAACTTTATAAAAAAATCAAACATATCTACAATACAAAATTATTTAATTAAATTTAATATTGAATATATTTTTTAATAATGATGTTTTGTATTCAAAATGTTACTATATTGTTGTGCAAACTTAATCAAACTTGAAAATTTTGATTAAAAAAGTTAAAATAATTTTATAGTATAAAAAAAGTTAAAACAATTATATAATATGAAACAGTACCAGTGAAGGTTCGAAATGAGAAAATGAAATAATTAGTCCAGTATCTTAATTATTGGTCTTATTGGCTACTCCATTTAGAATCCACTTGATAAAAAGGCGATAACTATTCGGATATCACGATTATGTCTTATTGAGCTGATCCATGTAGAAATCAGTTGATAATTGGTTGAGTTCAGAAAAAATTGATAAAAGTTTATTTGAATTTCAATTGTTTCTGTCAATAACCGGTTGGTAATCATAATTTAGATTATTCGAACAAATCAACGTATGTTTTACACAGTTATGGGTCTACGATTTATTGAAATCGAGTATTTCTACCTTCACAGTCCTATGAATCTAAATTTGCCATTATATTGATGACATTTGGATAAATCATCTTGTTCATGTTTTAGATGAAATATAAATTTTAAATCGTTTAACATATGGTTGTTGGCTGGTTATCATCTTGCCTAATATGCTATTGACGGCGTGCTGCTATGGTTACTTGCTGTTGAAAGTAGGAGCCAGCTCATATATTATGGACTTACTACCTTCGTCCCCATTATATAATGGATCCAACCATTTTAATTTTGTTTCACAGTATAAGTGATCTAGTTATCTAATCAGTAAACTCACATTCAAATTTCTTCTTATATTACCCCAACCATTTTCTCCACTCTTCACATGCCTCTCATTTAACAAGGGTATTATATAGTCTTTCTGCTTTATCCTTAACTTTTTCAAAAACAACCTAGAATCCTTTATGCTATGAGTCAGGTACAATAAATTATCTATGCCACGGCTATCAAATTAAAGTTTATTTAAAACTTTACATATCAAATTGCTTATTGTCTTTCATGGTCGGCTTGTTGACTTATTTACCGTAGCCAAATTTTAATTTTAAAATCTTAATTTTAGAGTTAATTTTTTATTTTTATTTATCTTAGCAGTCTATTTTTAGCCCTAGGATTTACGAAAATAACATGGATATAAAAATTATATATATAAATTATTTTTGGTTGTTTTGTTATTCTATAGCTTATCGACAACGACTCAACATAGTCACGCCTTATTCTAATAAACTACCCCTTGATAAAAATATATTGGGATGAATTTTCTCGGGAATTGTTTTTTTCTCCAGGGGAGTATTTATTTGGTTTATAATATATATAATATTCAAATTATCAGTATAAAGAAATTGTCTATAATCTATTTAAATGCCCACCAATAAGTTTATTTGGCCATGGTCAATACTTACCGGAGATGTTGGACGGCTAGCTGGTTCAAACAATTGGAGGCAGGGTTGGACTTACCGCCGGGGGCCCGGTTACCGTCACCCGGCGGTACGGCGGTTACCAGTGGTAACCGCGGTAACCGCGCAAAACCGCGACAAATTTACAAATCAAAATTTGAATTCAAAAATTCGGGCAAACCGCGGTATCAACCACGGTTACCGTGTGGTATGGCGCGGTAACCACGCAGTTTGGCGCGGTTACCGCGCGATGTGTGACGGGCCGCACAGTAATGGGCCGGCCCATTTTTTTTCTTTTTCCAATTTTCAAATTTATTCTCTGTTTTGCCCTCAAATTTGAATAAATATTACTCTTTTTTGAGAAATTTCTTCACCATAAAACACTACAAATCAAGCACTACCTTCACCATTTTTTTTTGATTTTTTTTCTTTTTTTAAAAGTTTTTGAATTTCGGACGAATTTCATTAAACCGTACCGCGCGGTACGGGTAACCGTACCCTCGCGGTACGGGCGGTAACCGCGGTAACCGCGCGGTTACCGCCGGTTTTTCCAACCCTGATTGGAGGAAGTCAACAGAGAGAAAAAAAGATGATTACCGGCACTGACCTTGTGGATACGGCACCGCCACACCGGAAGTTTACGACACCGCCGGTTCAATTTGCTCGTAGTAAAGGTACAAGAGCCGATGCACCTGGAGGATAGGGAAGGGAGAAGACACCTTCACCTGGACAATGCAGAGTTCGTCACTGTCACGCCCAGAAATTTGCTAACCCGAATTTCAAGCAGGATGTGTGTTAAATCCCCGTCCAGGACCGGCCAGGATACACAAACGATAAAGTTGACATACAGATCCACGTCTTACAAACACCATAAAAATATCTTACATAAATACAGCGGAAAGAGAGAAACAAGCTATTCTAGTTAACTAGACGCTCGCAGCGTGGCAACACCATTCCACGGGCATACTTGACGGCAACCACAAGCCTACTCCTCTGAGTAGCCTTCATCTGACACGTACTCCAACTCTGGTGTGGGGGAAAATAGAGCAAGACTGAGTACTATCCACTGTACTCAACAAGTCATACCGGAAAGGGAGAAATGATGCAAGTAGAGTAAGGGAGGCTGAAGGGGTTATTTGCATGAAATACGCATTTAAAGATATTAGTTGAATACGGTAAAACAGTTGAGTTAATTAAGCAAAATTAAACCATCACTGCCCAACACTACACCACGTTGCGACAGGTCCAAACCACCACCTGAGCTACACCAGTTCCATTAAGTCAGGTTATTAGAAGTATAACTAATCACGGTCAATCTGGTTGATCGCCCATAACCGCAGGCACAACTATTCGAATAGTTCTACCCTGATCAGAGGTGTACAACTGTACCCATAAGACATAGCCCCATGACACGTTACCGTGTGCCGGCATACCACCACGGTACACCTTAAAGAGACCGTGACAGGACCCTACGCACAACCCTTCCTAACCCAAGCGCACCACACCACAGGTTTCACCCCCACCATTAAACCAACGCAGGCAGCCCCCTCTCGTGCCTAGGTGAATCTGGCAGCTGATCAACGAGTAAACCCCCGTCGACCCAACTCCATCACGCCCACCCTTGCTTGGATGCGTCGGTGAGGAAAAGCCATACTGCAAGCCCAACCATTACCCATGCTGGCTTGTGAAAAGTACGGTAATTCTTTCAGGATTTCTCGCGAACCGGTCCTTAATTGTCATGAGCACGACCATCAAAACCATGTGCTCACAACCCATCATTAATCAGGTTTTAGTTAGACCAATTAATTAATCATTCACGATTAACCATCGTGAACTATCATTAGCTATCCATCATTAAATAATAATGGTATATTAGTTATCCCAATAATGTGCTAATGTTTCTGAGCAGGGCTAAGCATGTTCTAACCTAGCGACTACTCAAATTACTTCCCAAACTATCAAAGGAACAAGGTATTTAAAACATAAGGCTGAGTACAATAGGTAAATAAGTCCATAAATGACATAATAAAACAATATAATATTTAAAGAAAATAAGACATCCGCAATTTAGGTACAATATGTTCAAGTGAATAAGCATGACTTGCCTTGCTCCTGTGCTGGATCGACCTTTGCAACAACCTCGCAGTAAACCGGAGAGTCGGAAATACCGGAATCTAAACGAAAAACAAAGCACACAAGCAAACAGGCTATAAGTCTACTGAAACAGAGAACAAAATCATTTTAATTGGATTCTAGACGTTTTTATGAATTTTCTGCGACTTGAATGGACTCAAACGGAGTGTGGATGAATTAGTTATGAATTTTAGAAGATTAACTATGTTTTTACTATAGACAGAAAAGTCCTTATTCAATTATTACGCAATAAACCCCAGGGCTGACGTCAGCAGAGCAAGGGCTGACGTCAGCAAGAGGGGCAGCGGCGTCGACAGGTGGGCCCCACCTGTCGGTAGCTCGAGGTCCCGGTCCACGATGGACCGAGTCCACCGGCAGGCGGCGGGCGGCGCACCACGTGGCGCTGACGCGGCGGGTGCGGAGGGGCGACGCGACGCCACGCGGCGCACGCGTGGCGCCAACGCGGCGGCCAGCTGAGGCCACGGCGCGGCGGCGCACGTGGGCAGCCGGCGTGGGCGGGAGCCGGCACGGGCGGCGGCGTGGGTCCGCGCAAGCGGCGGCTGAGCGGCGGCCGAGCGGGTGACGCGCTAGCGGAACCGAGAGGGGAGAGAGAGGGCGAGGGGCGGGTGCTCACCGAAGGGGAGGAAGACGACGGCGGCGGAGGCGCTAGGCTGCATGGGGGAAGGTCGGCAAATGATGAAAAAGGAAGAGCGGGGCATGCAGGGAGGAGATTTATAGGGGTCCGAGGGCTAGGGTCCGGTCAACATGTTCCGGATTTCTCGCCGAAGTTCGGAGAGGAGAGCGGAGAAAGGGCCAGGATTCGGTTGCGAATCCCGGGCTCTATGATGCGAGAGAGAGAGCGCGGAGTGGGGGAAAAGGGTGCGGGCGGCGCGCGCTTCTCGGGGAGGTGGGTGGCGGCGGTTGCGGAGGCGCGTGCGGCGCGGGAGACGCGGGCGGCGCGGGCGGCAGGTTGGGGAGGAGACGGCCCAGGCAGGCGGCCCTCACATGTCGGCGAATCGGGAGGGAGAGGGAGGCGGGGTGGACTACGCGGCGACTCGAGCCGCGGCCTAGGGCCGGCCCGGGAGAGGGAGAGAAGGGAGCGGCGGGGCGGCGCGCGGCCTTGGGTCGGCCCGGGAAGGGAGAGGGAGATGGGCCGACGGCCCGAAAAAGGAAAAAGGAAAAAGAAAAAGAAAAAAGAATTTTCCGAGGGATTAAATTATTGCGGTGAAGGTTTTTAATTGAATAAAATTATTGCTAGGGCTTTGAAAATTCCACTAAAAATCCTGTTAATATATTTTAACATGGGGAACTCAAAAAAAATCTCACCATGCCATCTCCACTTATTTAAATATATTTTAAATTAGAATTTTGCTCTAGGTTGAAAGGAAAATTTATTTTAAGCGATTTATTTCAAGAATTTTAACCTAGGAAGCAAAATTCGGGGTGTGACAGTCACCCTCTCGGTCGTCTCGGAGTCGCATGTGAGTTTTGATACATCTATAAGCCGTGTTCTTGTAATGATTGAACGGAGGTGAGCTAATTAGTTCCAGGAATGTGGCTCACGATCGGTGAGGAGGAAGGTGATGTGCAATGTTTTCCATTTGTAACCATAATTTTGATACGATTGCACTCTTCCAAAAAAAACACAAATATATAGAGCGCTTGTGGCATTGATTTCCACGAGTTTACACTCACTTTGGTTCGTAGAAAAAATATAAGAATTTCGAAGAATTTCAATCCTATGAAAAAATGATTGAATCCTATTATATCCTTTAAAATTCTTATCGAATGGATAATCCTATAGAGATTTTGAAGAAAAGTTAAAAAGAGATCCAACCTCTTGAAAAGTTTCCTTTAAAGGTCCCTTTGATTTTAAGAAAATACATAAAAATTTTGGAGGATTTTAATATTATGAAAAAAATTTCTATGAAGTCATTTAAAACAAAGAATTGAATCGTATCTTATCATTTGAAATTCCTATGAAATGAACAATCCTATAGAGATTTTGGAGAAAAATTAGCAAGAGCTTCAACCTTTTGAAAATTTTTCTTTTAAGTCTATCTCTCTCATTCAATTCCTACGTTTTTTCTGTAGTCCAATCAAACGGTCATTCTTGTGTTTTTACTGCGTTTTGCAATTCTTTATTTTGCGCTTACATTCTTATCAGAATCTTGCGTTTTTCCTATTTCTTCGTTTTTTTTATTCTTGCGATTCAAAGGGGCCCTAAGGCTATCTCTCGTATTTGATTCTGCATTTTTCCTGTGGTTTAATCAAACGGTCATTCATGTGCGTTTTTTATATTTTGCAATTCTCTGTTTTAAACTTGTATTCACGTTAGAGTCTTGTGTTTTATCTATTACCTTTATTTTTCATTTCTGTGATTCAAATAGTCCCTCATTGATTGATTCAGCGAGGAAATCAAACAAAGGGCTAGGTTGGTATTTGAAACCATTTATTCTGCATTTTGTAACTTGGCGTGTATTGCGTACATATCGAGTGTTGTCCGACCTGTGCGTACCGCTTCAGACGTGTCATAGCCTATATGTGCTGGAGTACTATAGATAACTTAGATACAGGTGGTCACAAGAGCATTAATCTCATGTGTGCTACTAGCCCATTTTGTACCGGTATGTCACACGCTGCCAAACGCGCCGGTGCACGCTGCCTGTGACGGCATAGTACTTCTCCAGTACTCCTTTGACGGTAGCAGAGCTGTTGCCTGTTGGTGCACGCGCACGTACAAAGGCAAAGCTTCCATCCACCGTCCAAACTCGTCGATTTTGCCTTGGATTCGCCAAACTGACTGACGCGCTTGCTGCTGTCGTACAAACCGTCCGGGCGCAACGCAATGGCCGATTGATCGATCGAGGTCGTCGATCGGTTCCGTGACACGATGGAACGGCCGCGCATGTTCATCCCGTGATCGACGCATGACACGGCTAGTGGCCGTGCTACTCTGCCTTTGTGCCTAGGAGTAGTCCCGGCCGGGCCGGAGTGTCACGCAGCACTGCACTACATACGGGAAAGGGATGTGACCATGTGTGTGCTGGAGTAGCTAGCTAATCGGTGTGTCTGGACTGCACTCCATTGCTCGCATGTCGTGCTGCATGCCTACGTTGGTCGATTGCTCGTCCTGGCTGCCATTGTTTTGTGGGCAAACGCACTTGCATGCGCAATCCAATCCAATCGATCTCAGCCGATCGTCGCTTTTGCCTTTATGTGTACTCTGCTCCACCAGCACAAACCGCTGAATCCTTTTCTTTGACTACTGCTGGGCCACTATTCCGGCTACCAACACAAGACCGGACTGGCTCCATTGTTCATTTGTTCGGTTTGGTTTCGGCCTGAGCACGAGCTACTCCAGCTGTTGCCAATCATTAGGCGCCCCTAAAAATGATTCCGGCGGAGATTGCGCTCCTTTACAACGCTCACGCCGTGTCCTTGCACTGTAATTACGCACACCCACGCACACGCACAGATCACGCCGTACTGAATGGCAGTGTCGGCAGGGATACGTTCGTACAGCGAGACGGAGACGGAGACGGAGATGGTCCAGCCACGGTGGGCGACAGGGACGCCTGTGGCAACCGTCGGCGTCGCACGTACATACAGGATGCAGCACGTACCGATGGAAAGGGATGGCAGTGGTGGTGGTCACAGGCTGTGGTGGCGGAGGGCGGCAGGCAGGCAGGCGAGCGAAAGGAATTTCGCGGTCCGCCCCCCATGCGTTGCGGTTCATCATGGCTGCTGCTGCGACTGCGATCCGGTTGCGGAGGTGGACATGGTTGGGACGGTCCAGCCAGCGCCAGCCACGGACGGCCAAAGTTTCGGCTGGATCCCCGGGTCGCCCGGTTGGCTGGACCACCGGCGACCCGCGGTTCACGTGACGGATGGCTGGATTGATGTAGGACTAGTGCTAGTACGATGGTACGAGTATGATATCCATCCTCCTGCGTGATGGGTGCGCGGTGGATGCGGTGCAGTCGGCAGCCAGGCAGAAGGCAGCAGCAATCGTTGGTTCCATCGGTCACCTGGGTTTGGCTTGGCGCTTCTCTCCGGTTTTGGCGGGCAGCGCAGCAGCTTGTGGCGTCCGATGGGGACGCGACGAGGCCAGCCCAGACCAGCCCAACCCTGCCGCCGCGCCAGCCATGGAGCAGTACAACTATAGTGGAGTACGTGCACCATCGAGATCGGTTTTGGATTCTGATTGCACGGACCGATTGACGCAGAGCGCTGCACGGCACCGCACCGGCCGCTTGATCGGACACGGGCACGGCACAGGCCTCTGCACTGCATGTGACCAGCGATCCGGACTGCCAGGGAACGAGAAGACATGTCAGTCGCCGGAAAATGTCAGGTCCTCGTCCTCGCCATGTTACCCCTACCACAACTGCTCCCTGTCCAGTGTCCACCACCACGGTAAAAAAAGCGACGAAAACGACAATACGCACCCTGTAAAAAAAACAGTTTTTACAGCGGCGATTCGGACCCAAGGTGGCCTTTGAAGGCTCATCCCCGACAGGGGCATGCGAGAGAGAGAGAGAGATCGGTCATCGACCTCGATCCACGAGACGGTGGCAGTCTGGCATGGCCGAACAGAGCATTGGACGTGGTGTGCATGCGCGGAAGCCTTATCGCGGACGCTTTCTCTGACGACCCTTTCACTGCACAGTGGCCCCCGCAGTTGCCGGCGAAGTACTACTAGGCCTCGGCTCCCGGACTCTAGACCAGCTACGGCTTCCTCGTATTGGGAGGGACCCATCCACACGCAGGCTTTAAAAATCGCGGGAAGGACAAAAAGAAAAATAAAAAAAGAGAACGCCTTTCGCGCCAAACCGGGCTTAGCGCTTCTGTAGCAGCACAGGTTTCGCGGCAAATGTCCTTTCGTTGGCTCGTGGCTTGTCGATCTCGCGCACGGCAACGACGGATCGTGCATGGATGGACGGGGAGAGTCTCTCGTGTGCTGAACCGCGCGGCACACCGCAAGCGAGTGGGTAGTCTTTGGCCGGAGCTCAAATGATGAAACAGGGAATTAGTACAGCTCTACTGATCAGAGAAAGTACACCGTCCTGGACTCTACCAGTACAGTTTTTGGTGATGCGCCGTGCCCGGAAAACCGGGCTAAGGTCCAAACGGATGCTGAGTATTGTCGTCGTCGCTACTCGCATCACGCCACTAGCCAAATCGAGGAAATTATTTGTTGGAGCACATAAATTCCGGAACAGCAGGTAACTCCGTCGACCTTTCTCAGTGTGTCGCCACGATCACTTTCTACAACCGCCTGCGCCAACGATCGCAAAGAGGATATACCACACGAATCCGGAAACACCCCACCACTTAGCGTCGATAAAAGGACAAAATAAAGATGAAACGAAAGGCTTGAACGGGACATCCCAAAAACCTCCGCGAGAACGTGACGGGCTACCATAATATCCAGTTCCGGGCTTGCGGCGGCGGCGGCGCGGTGGGTTTCGTCGGGCGGCAATGGTGTCGTCGTCAGTCGCCGTACGAGCGCGCGGGGTCAGCGCCTCGAGTGCCACGAAAGGTGCGGTGCGGGGTTTTGCGGACCGCGACCGCGCGCTGTGGCTGCAACTGGCCTGAACTGACAACGGCGCGGCGCCCGCTCGGTTTCGGGGTCCGGTTCGCGTAGTACAGTATACTCGCGTGGTGTGCCGTTCGGCACTTGTGCTCTGCCCGCGCGCGGCGCGCCTGCATGCCGGCCGACCCAGGCCTCGCCTCGGCTCGGCGTGGTGTGATTTGGCGCCGCGCGGCTCACGAGTGGGGAGACGTGACGTGACGGAAGCCGCGCGTCGCTTTCGGGTGTCGTCCGGCGCGGAGCACCACGAACGAAGAGCAGAGCAGCCACAGCAATTTGCAGGAAGGCTTCCAGCCTTATACTTTTTCCTTTTTTTTCTTCTGAAATATAAAAAAAATTAGATAAATATGATATATTATAAATTTAAATAAAAATTGTGTCTAAATTTATAATACTTTAATATATGTTATAATATTGTCTATTCAACCTTCGCCTGCCGACTCGATTAGCACGAGGACTACGTACTTGACACGACATCACAACTCAGAATCGGTTCACAATTCGCAAAGTTGGCTTTACCACTTTACCAGCTCCTACTACATGTACTCCATCCATAAAAAAGCCAACTCATATTTATCTTTAGAATTAGATCTTTCTAAAAATAGAGTACGTAATTCCTTCATTAATAAAAAAATAATTTTAACTATAAAAATTATGATTGATTTTTTTATGTAACGATAGATTAACAAAGCCATGTCACATCTTCGTGGCGTGTTAGAATGGACTCAAAAACCTAGTACTATCTTCGCGGTTTTGTTTAAATTCGCTGTATTATGATATATCAAATCATATAGTTTTCTATGTAGCAATATTTTGGGACGGATGAAGTATTAGACACGTTGTAGTACATAGGTCTATTTCGGTTATAAGTTGTTAGGTACTTCATTCGTTCAAAATAAGTTTATTTTTCATCCATCACACCTAAACCAATACAAAACCAATAAAATTAGAATATCTTTACTTTATCAAATTCTAATATAGCTATTTTTATTTTATTTATTTTCAACCCAAATAATTTCTACTTATATAAACTTTGATATAATGATTATTTTTAAAATAAATTTATTTTGGGATAAATGGAATCAGTTAAAAGTAAACTTATTATGAAATGAAGAGAGTATATTTATGAACGGAAGGAGTAGCACAACTCCAGTGCCGTGTTCGCTCGAGAAGAACGGTACCTTGTTTGCACGCTCTATTCAAAATCCAGACGTTGATAAACGAATAGGAAAATTGCAAAAACTATCCCATAAATCACTTTAAGTTTGATATTTCACTCCATAAATTATTTTATTGTAAATGTTCATCCTTATTTGGTTTGTTGCAAAAAACATCGTAGTGTATATCTGCTTAACCGAATCAACATGTTATCGCTAATGTAGAGCAACCACAAGATAAACTAGCCAAGTCAATATTGTCCAAGTGCTTAGATGACTTATTAATGTTTCATTGAACTTCTTAATACTTATAGCAAAACTCTGTGCAATAACGTTTAAGCTGTCATCAACAATTTTATTTGTGAAATCTTCAAAAACGTGTCAAAACTATAATCTTAAAAGTATTTATTTTGATAAAGAACATATTGATGACGCATAATTTATAAAAATATATTGATTCGGTTAAGTGTGTACGTATCAAGATGATTTTTTAATAAAACTAAATAGGTTGGCAGATATTAAGATCAAAATAACTCATGAAGATGAAATGTCAAATTTAAGTGATCTGCGGTTCTAAAAATTTTCCTAAACGAAACTGAGACGTGCAGAACGGGGAAATACGCACATTTTTCACCCTTGTGCACAATTATGGCTCGTTCTCTCGTGACGTGACGGTGGTGGTAGTCACGCACTATCCCACCTTTGTGTTTGGTCCACAAATGTTCTTCACGGGCTTGTCAAAGTTGCTGATGGGCTTATTTCCTAACGGCCCACATGCTACGGTATGACATGACCATTCCTTTTCAAGGGCTTCATATAACTATGGCCCAATAGATTTCCTGATGAACTCTTGTCGGAAAACCTTTTGTGCCCTCAATGACAAGTGACAAGTCGGCTCAACTTTGCTGCAGCAATCATCGGTTTGTTTCATAGATTGTGACCAAAGTACGAAACCACAGAAAAAAAATCCGAAGGTAAAACCGTTACGTGGGTCATCAGAACAGCTTTCCAAAAAATACTCAAACGTTCAAATCAGAGTCCATATGCAAAATTCACAACTCTACTATCACTTTAGTAAAGGACCGTCTAAGCTGTCCAAAGTTCCAAAACATAATCCAAATTAAATTAAAACCTTGTTACCTTCAACTTCCTCCTTTGGAAAGAGTAACCACAAACTCCACAACCTTCGATAAAATTTCTGCCACCTTTCATAGAAACATACAGATCATGTACAATGAGGACAATCTCAAGAATTTGATGAACACATGTGTACTGCATATCTCAAGTATTCGTTTGGCTTTGTGACTTATGACAAAGGCCACGGATGTAATACATTTCTATTTTATAAGAAAAATATCTCAAGTATTCGTGAGGGCATTTATACTGCAAATCCGCAATCTAGCCGATGTTCTTTCGACTGTCTCCCTTGTGCGCATATGTAAGTCTCAGAAAGAAGGATATATGTTTAGAATCATGTTTTATTTCCACAAGGTTTCGAATGCAGAAGAGAATCAGAGATGGTGTGTCGCCGAACACGTTTACATAGCCTTGCTGATCTAGAACCTAAATGATCAGAGACAGAATGGAGAAATGCAGATGAAAGCATAAGAAAGCTTCGATCTATGCTTCGATCTGCATGTTCCAAGTCATGGTGAAGCTCTTGCCCAGCGGCAATGCCAGCCCTCCCACCTCCACCATCACGCTCTTCTTGTGTCCCTCCACGTCGAGGTGTCCGTGCAGCTCCGCCTCGGCACCTGCAAAGTACGGGCTTGATGTGGCAATGGCGGTGGCGTTCGCGCCATCGACATGGACGGCGAGGTCTCTGCCTGTTCCCTCCAGTCCGAGCACTGACAGTTTCTCGATGAGGAGCCCCTTCTGCAGGCTGTAACTGCCCAGCTCCACCTCCGACCTCACCGTCACCGCCTTGCCACGCACGGTCGCGTAGAAGCGGACGTACGTCGCCTGCCCCTCCGCGAGCGCCATCTCCGGCTGCTCGTCGTCGTCCACGTACACGGCGCCCTCGGCCTCCGCCTCGGTGGCGCCGAACGGGAACGCGACCACCAGCGTGAACGGCGTCGCACGGGCCTCCTTGGAGATCGTCCCTCCGCGCTGCATCGGCAGGATCGTGTTCTGGTACACGTGCACGTTGATCTCGTTCAGCGGCGCGTCCAGCTTCACGGCGCCCTCGCCCTTGGATACCACCACCTTGGTCGTGTCGAACAGGTTGTACCAGCTCCCCGGTGGGAACATGGCGCTCACCGAGGTGGCGCCCTGCTCGAGCACCGGCGACACCATGACGCTCGCGCCGAGCAGGTACTGCGTGCTCAGCCCGTAGCACGGCGTGAAGTCCGGGAACGAGAAGAACACCGGCCGCGCCACCGGAGCGCCGGTGAGATGCGCCTGGTAGTTGAGCGTGTACAGGTAAGGGAGCAGCCTGTACCGCATGCCGAGCGCGTTCCGAGCCGACTTGGCCACTGACTCCCAGACGTAAAGCTCCTGCCTCGGCGACGCGAAGTTGGCATGGTCCCTGGAGAATGGGTAGAACGCGCCGAGCTCGATCCACCGGTTGCAGAGCTCCTCCGTCGGCTGCGGGTAGAACCCGCAGATGTCGGCGCCGATCATCGGCATGCCGAAGATGCCGAAGTTGAGCATGGTGGAGATGGAGTAGCGGAGATTCTCCCAGGTGCCCTTGTTGTCGCCGGTCCAGTGCGCGGCGTAGGCGCCCGACCCGACGAACGTGGAGCGCGTCAGGATGAACGGCCGCTTGCCCTGGAGCCCCTGCAGCGCCTGGTGCGTCGCGATGGCCTGCGAGAATCCATACAAGCTGTGCGCGTTGTACTCCAGGATGCCATTGTAGTGCGTGGCGCTTGTCGCGATGGTGTTGAAGCCGAGCCGAGCCGTCTGGCCGGAGGCGTTGATCTTGTACGGTGGCTCGTCCCACCTGGTGTTCGTCAGGTTCTTGCAGTCCAAGCAGCACACCCATGGCGTCGTCGTGTTGGGCAGAGGGCACAGGTGCGTCGTCGGAATCTCGCACTTGCCGGTGCAGAAGTTGGAGGCCTCGTTCATGTCGATCCAGAGCCCATCCACGGGCACAAGGTCATGAAACCTCCTCACCTCGTCGATCCACCACGAGACGCCATTGGGGTTGAGGAAGTCCGGGAAGTAGACGGGGCCAGGCCACACCTGAGCCAAGTATGGCTTCCCGTCCAGCTTGATGAAGACGTCGCTTTGCATGCCGCGCTGGTACACGCCATAGGAGTTGTTCACGGCGATGCCGGGGTCGATGAGGACGATGTACTTCATGCCCTGTGCATGGATCTTGTCAAGGAATTCCAGCAGCTTGGGACGTGGGTAATTGACGGGATCAAGAGTGAAATCCTTGGCGGCGTCCATGTGATCGTCGTCGTTCCAGATCACGTCGAGGGGGATTTGCGCATTCCGGTAGCCCTCCACGACGCCCTCGACCACTGACAAATTCTTGTATCCCCATCTGCATTGGTGGAACCCTGAGAGCAAGCATGTGAGAACAACATTAGAGATTTGCATTGTTGTCTGAAAAGAATTGGTATTTGCATATTTGTTTTGCAGTACAATTTAGAGCACCAAGATTCTGCATTTTTTTTGGTTGGTTAATTAGTGTCTTGATCTGATCCTGTGCAGTGGGAGCCATATTTTATCGATGTGCGGACTGTTAAAGTTACTCATGATCTGCATCTGGCAATATGTGCATCTAAATAATGTTTACTGTCGTGGTAGCAAAGGAGTACTACTTTGTTGAAAGCAAAATGACAACACACAGTATTGCAGGAAATGCCTAGGCAAGACAACTGATGTGTTACTGATTGTTTCTCTTGTCTCTGATCATTTTGAGTGAGCTGGGTAGATCAGTAGGGCACTAGTATAACTTATGAAAAACATTGTCAGTATCATCTTCTACAGTGTAACAATGCAACTTCAGAAAATATTCCTAGCAGCTGGCATGACTTCATTCTGTGGTAAAAGCTAGCAATAATAAAGTACTACTAAACCCTGCAGGGGAATATTGTATCTGTTGGAAACCAGTTACTAATTGCAATGCACTACAGGAGAAAATGCCATATTTGCATAGTAAGAATTGACTGAAGACAAATGAACCCCCAATCAAACTGCCCCCCTGCTGTCTCCAAACTCCAAAAAGCCTAAATTAGCGTGTGCCATGTGACCAAAATCCCATTCCTCTTCTGTCTCCAAATATTGGAGAATTGGATTATTTCATCATTGAATCTGGATGGTGGAGTACTGTAGTATTAGCTAATCATAGTACGAGTAATATAAAGCTAGTACTCCAGTATTGATGGATGGATCAAACTATATAAGTATATGGAGACAAACACTTTACAAAATTAATAAAACTACCAGACAAAACGTAATTAAAGGACACCAGAACTCATCCAAAAAAAGATGAAAAAACAAATAAAGAAAATGAAGCTGTCAGTAGTTACCAAATGCCCAGTATGGCATGGGCGCTGGTCGGCCGATCATGGACGTGTACTGATCCACCACGGCCAACGGCGTCGGCCCGGAGAAGAAGTAGAAATCGAGGAGGCCACCAATGACCTTGTACGTCAGCGACGTGCCCCGGTAGAACACGTCCATGCCGTTGCTGTTCAGAAGCAGCACGGCGTGCGCGACGCCATGGCCGCCACGATTCCTGAGGTCCATGTACACCGGGTGCGAGCCGTAGAGGTCGGTGTTGAGGTTGATCGCCGAGATGTCCGTCGTGTAGATGGTGTAGGGGTCGTTGGGACGCAGACGGATGCCACCGGGTTGGGTGTTCTCGCCGAGGCCGTACAGCGCCGCGTCCTTGGGCAGCGACGTCGACGCCTCGATGTACTGGTCCTTGAACACCAGCGCGCCGCAGCTGGTGTTGAAGAGCGTCTCGCGGCTGGATTTCCGGTGCACCGCGAACCAGAACGGGTCGCGGCCATAGGTGAACACGAGCTCCTCCCCCGGGTACTCGCCGGCGGTGAAGGGGACGCCGGTGATCCTCCCGCCGGTGACAGGCGGGGCTGGCTCCCTCTGGAGAAGGTTGTAGGGGACCTCCCACCTCGGCTTGTCCGCGTCCGTGATTTGGACTCGTATCCTGTCCTTGGTCTCGTGCCTGCACAGCATTGTAATTTCGCCATTAGAGCGCTAGCGTTGAATATTAATCAGTAATCTTAGAACACATGGTAATCATGCTGTGAAGCAGGACTATGAGCACATTGCAACATAGTAACATCAAAAAATTGAGCAAAGCGTCGATCTTTGTGGTCCAATCTTACTACTTGGAGCCTGCTTGATTATGATATGCAAGATCAGAAATGCAAGTCGTTCTTTATTGAAGAAAAGATGCAACTAAACTATCAATTGTTACAGCCACGAACATTCTCCTCAAATGCAAGTACTATCACTACTCTATTTGATAACAAAGGAGAGGGCGCCAAATCAATGGAACATAGAACACTGTGCACAGAAAGATCAAGGCATGTGGAATCGAACAAGTGATCACTAGTCGCGTAAAGATTACTCTGTTCTTACTTGACATAGAGCCTGACGCGAGGGATGTCCGGGCCGTAGGTGGAGGTGCGCTGCTTCACCTGCAGGTATCCAACGAGTGCTCCTCCCTTGGGGTGCTCGACCAGGGACACCAGCTTGTACCCGGACCCAACCTTGGGTGGTGCTGCGGCAAACACGCCATTGCTGCTCGCCAAGGTCAAGAAGAGGAGACACCACAGGGTGCAGGAGATGGCACGGGAGGAAGAAGAGAGAGACGCCAGCATTTCTCGCATTTCTTCTCCCTCCTCTGTTAATTTCCACTCTCACCCTCACCCTTTGTACAGAGAGAGACTGAGCACTACACTGTGTCACACAGCTCACAGCTCACCTGTGAGCCTGGAGAGAGGAGAGGAGTAGTGTTGTGCATACGAGTAAATGTGCAGGGAGAGGGACGCTGAGCAGTGTCAGTACTCCTCTACTGCATGCATTGAGTGGCATGCATGTTCATTGGATGGGCACTTTTTTTCTCTGTTTGATAGGCCCCATATCCAATCGGAGTGCCCTGTCCCTATGACTGACAGAGGGTCCAGCTGGGGACCAGCTGAGTGTGAGCACGTACTATCAACCTATCTTTTCATTTATATTCATGTTTATCAGCTAAAATTTAAATTTTTAACCTTAAATTTAAAGTTGATTTTAAAGTTGTTTTTATCATAGTTTATTTGTTAGTCTTTGATTTTAGGTCGTTAAAAACACGTATATAAAAGTTTTATTCACAAATTATTTTTCATTTGCAAATATGTTGTTTCACTTTTTCCCCCAATATGCCAAAAGATGAGGTTGTATAGTATTTACCCCTAAGTGTCATTCGAGCTCACATGATGAGGTGAGAGAGAAAGGAGAAAAGAGAAAAGAAAACACCCCTCATGAAACAATCTTTACACAAACTCTAAAAGAGATAAAAGAAATAAATCAATGGACTGAAAGTAAATAAATAAAACAAAGAGTGAATTGCACATTGGACCATTTATTTTTGCCTATGTTGCACTTTGAACTAGGGGTAAGATGTCATTTTCACTTTGGACTAGCCAAGTTTACACATGAGTTTACACATGGTTTCACTTTGGGCCAATCTTCTCCATCTCTCCCCTCTCTTTCTCCTGTAGTAGCTGGGCAGGCAAAGTTTCGTGAGTTTGTTAGCAAAGACAGCATCGTGTGGTTCCTTGAACCAGAAGTGCAAGGACCAGATTCAATCAGCCATAGAGTATCCGCCTCTTTCTGTGCTTTGGATTTGAGAATTCATAGGAGATCATTAGAACCTGAACCATGATGATAATTAAGGTCGTCAAGCCTCTCATCATGTGGAGGGCCGGGGGAGGTGTCTTTGGAGATGAGCAATAGGTGCCAAGCTAGATTGCTCTAATTTACCCGGACACAGCTTGCGCGATATCCACAGACTGGGCACCCTTGCCGGTGCACTCCACACATGCCGAATTTGTGATGAGCGCCAGCAACCACGTGCTTGAGGTCGAGCACTAGTGGCCGCCCCTACGCTTGAGGTCGAGTTCAACCTCTGCTGGACGGGACTGTGCACTTTTCATTCGCATTTTCCATGGCCACACACAACTTCTCGAGCCCAACGCCGCCGACCATCCCAGCTTCACCTCTATCAACAAATGGGTTCCCCATCACCTAGAACTTAAGATGACGCCCCTATTTAGTTGAGATCCCGACCAGAGTTTGCCATCCACTTTCCTCTCTCTCTCTCTCTCCCCTCCACGGCCAAACCCTAGATGTATGTGTTCCCGTCGCTCTTGTCATCCTCGTTGACGACCACCATCATGGGTGGGCGAGCCAAGCCCTGGAACGCCCGTCGCCATGCAGGCGAAGCTGTTTGGTCGTCAGAGCAATTCTATTCTAGACAATAAATTAGGAGCTCTCCAATGGGGATCTATGAGTATGTTGATGGAGACTGAGGAGGAAGAAGATGTTTGGACGTAGACGTGTGGGGTCACTAGTCCAAAGTTCAAAGCTCGGCCAAACTACCTAGCACAAAGTGAAAAGTTGTGCTAATACATGGTGCAACGTGCAACTTGGGTAATAAAATATGTTCCAAAGTACAATTTACTCTAAAACAAAATTATCATAATGTATTGGGGCAAGTTTGTTAGAGGCAATCTATATGTATATTACCTCTTAACTAATGAGTTGATGATATGAACAAGATTAAAGGTGACTATCACCTCTATCATAAAACTTGCTCTGATACTAATGACATAAACAATGCTCCATGGTGACATGTGGCCTGGCTCGGCCACGTCGGCGATGAGCTAACATGGAGGAGAGAGAAAAAAGTGAGTGGCTTGCAAAGTTTCCTCATTCCTTACAGAAGGCATGGTGGCCTCGGCACACATAGCTGCAACAAGTGTAGAGACATGGCTCAGGAACCGTGTTGTGTAGCTCCATCGCTTTGCCACGTGCTCCTACCTTGGCTATTTCACCGTCAAGGCATTTTGCCTGGGTTGCTCCACGATTGCGCCAATGATCGGACAAACTAGATCTATCTAAATCCGAAGAGGAGACGGGTAGCTTTGGCCAAATCTTAAGGGGAAATGGCGGCAATTGGAAGTCATACTAGGACGACCGGGAGGACCTCGCCAGCGCATCATCATCATTGAGCTCGCTGAGTGGAGCTCACAGCTTGATGTTTCTCCACCTACTCGTCTAACTAGGAGCTCCTCGCCTTCTCCCATCGCATTCGTCAGTCGCACCAAGTCTACGGAGAACAGGGGAGGCGGTGGCTAGAGAGTTCGTCATTTAACACCTCAGGGGAGCTCCCCGACCAGAGAGGGAGAGCCAACTTCGATCTACAACAGATTCACCTTCGAACTGTGCCTGAGAAAAGGGGAGAGACGGTTGTGATGGTCAGACATCTCGTCGACCATTGCCACAGGGTAGCTTGTTGGTAGAGAAGGGTGAAGGCGACGGCGTAGAGGAGAGAGGGAAGAGGCAGTTGAGAGAGAAGAGTGGGTGATGAGAGGGAAGGTTTTGGGGGGGGGAAGAAGGGAGGGAGGGTGAGAATGTATTTTATATAATTCTCTAGATTTTAGGGTATTCAGTATAACATTTTAGTCTTACATGCAAATTTTAAAAGTTAATATCTGGGACAGAAAGTTTGAGGGTCTCACATGAAAAATTGAACCATCCCCGTATAGTCACTTTTGCATTTTGGGAAAAACCTGTTTCAAATGTGACCTTAACCTATGTTATATCTGAGGCCACTTCAAGGAGTAAGTTACATTGTTCATACTCTAAGGTAATAGTTCCATTGCTAGCGTGTTTACCCGTGTTTAATAGTAGTCCCTTCATTCACAAATATAAGTATTTTCCAGGTTAGTTTACTAGAGAGATTAAGAAGAAAAAATTTTGGTGCTCCTATAAAATGGAGTAAGAAATATAAGGATTTTCTAGGTTAGTTTACCAGAGAGATTAAGAAAAAAAGATTTTGGTGCTCCTATAAAATAAGAGAGATGGATGGGGTGGGAGGAGGGGCAGAAGTAGAAAAATCTTAGTCCTAGAAGTGAGCTAATGGGGGACTTATCTATTTTTCACAAATTGTACTCACATGATTCAAAAGGGGATAATGAACTCAGGTCTAGGGCTCAAACTCGGCCTTCTCCCATTCTTTAGTGGGAGGATGGATTGCATGCACTATAATGTGAGAGAAATTTAAATAACTGATTACTGATAAGGCATTTGGTCCTCTGCAATTTATCGTTAAATTTTAAACGCTTGATGCTTATATTTATGGATGGAAAAAATGCTTTTATATCTGTTAGGAGTGAAAAAATGTAAGAACAAAAAAGCAACATCCATTATAATGCTAAATCATTAATTATAGTAGAAACAATTTCTTGTATGAGTTATTTGTACGACATGATGATTACGTAGACACTAGACTTGCTTAATCATGCCTTTAGCCGTGCTAACGTAGTTACTTCATGTGACACATATTAATACTATAAATATAAATCTAGATAGAAATTTATTCAGATTCATCTTATTATTATAATGATGTGTTATATTAATTATTAAATCAACTTATTCTGGAGGAAGAAAATACGTTGCAAGGTTGGAGTACATCTGCTGGTCTGCATGCATCCACCTGGCTCAAGTTAAGCCAAGCACAAGATTGATTAAACAATGGAAAGCTGTGTTTCTTTAGCTGTAAAGATAAAAAAGAATGGTGTCAGGCACGCTACTCAACGATAGATTGAATGAATCACCGAAAAACAGGATAGGCCCCAGATTGCAACAATGTCTATGTCCCAGATTTGCAACAACGTCTATGTGGGCATGTTCGTTCTCGAGGTGCTACAACCCTACAACTTTGGCCGCAGCAACATGTCAGCTTTCACAACTCAGTAGTACTAGTACTGTAATACATTCACAACATATTTGCTGCAAGTATGATTAAAGAAAGCATAAGCACGTAATTACAAATACTTTTTTTTTTAAAATATAAAAAAATTTGAATAAATTTGATACATTCTAATACTATAAATTTAAATTAAAATATGTCACATTCATTTTAAATATTTTGTATTTTGAAACGAAGAAAGTAAAAGTATGTAATAAGAAATGAATGGCGGCAAAGATAGGAGAATCGCGACTGGAACTGGAACGGATAGCGAGAGGCTGAGAGCAGTGCACGCGACATGGGCACGCACCTTATCATCTCTGCCATAATATCTGGCCGGACTGGCGGACCACGGCGTGGCCGTGTCCTCCATCCCTCCCTTTTGTTCACTCAACATCAACGCATCATCAGCTGCAGATCCTGCCACTGGTATAACGGGGAGCATCGCATCGAATTAATGTTGAAGCTGCGTTGCACGCACATGCGATTGTGCTCGCGTGAATCGAGCAAATTAAGCGGAACGCACAGTGAAGCAACCGCGCGCATGGGCACGACGGCCGACCGGATCAAAGCCGATGATGCGATACGTTCTGACTGACAGCCCATGCGTGAATGATGCTTCACTCATCGACGATTGACTTGCTATCGCTGCAAGTTTTCGTGCTCTTCGTCTCTGCATTAAGCTAAGCTAGAGAGATAAAGAGAGATGTTAATTTGACGGATCAAAAATAGGCAAAGATCCTCCAGGCGCGCTGCGTGTCCGAGAAACGCGGTACAAGGTGACAAAGCTGGAACCACCGCCGGCAAGTCGCATGCACCCACTATCCCCCACATCAGCCGGCACGCATGGCCAAGTTATTTTGGACCCCATCTTCACCAAACACACCTCACCCCTCTTCTTTATAACGAGACTAGTAATATAGATTAAACGGTATTTTTTTCCACGGTGATATATATATATATATATATATATATATATATATATATATATATATATATATATATATATATATATCACCGTGGAAAAAAATACCGTTTAATCTTCACATGAACTGTGGACAAAATTCCAAGTTACTATAAAGGAGTTGCAAGGTTTGATGCACCATATCGTCTCGCCACGATTGGCTGTGTACGCGTTTTGTAGCGTTTGTACGTATGCACATGCACAGTTGCTGCTGCGGTAGCGACCTAGCGTGGAGAATACGTTGAAAGATCCCGTTCCGGAAGAGGCGCTCACGTTTGTAAGTACGTGCTCAATCAATTTACGTTCGCAATCATGCGGAAGGATATGGACAAGTGGTGGCGTGGCAAGAGTGGTCGCTTTCCAGTGCAGGTATGGACCAGATAATTAGGCGGATGGCTACCGTTTTTTTGTCCATTGCGGCGTCTGCCACGACCGGGCCGGACACGATGCACTGCTGCCTCCTCCCAAAGGCCAAAGCTCACATGCGGCGTGCGAGACGCGAGACCACCGCTCACGAGACGGGTTGGGTTGGAGTTGGACGCACGCTGCCGCTCACTGTGCCATCGATTCGATGGGCATATGCGAGGTTTCACATGCGACGACCTGTGTCCGCCACGGCAATCGGCCTAGTCAGTTCGGCCTAGTAAGATATGGGGATGAGGCCTCGACGACGAAATCTGGGCCGGCTCGCGTGGGCCTGGAGCAATGGATGGGCCATGGCCCGCACGTGCATATGGCACGGTGGGATATGTACTATGGAGGAATAGATCCACTTTGACTCCCTCAATTATACCTCCAATCTAATTCGTATCTCTAAACCGCAATACTGGATATCTTGACCTTGTAACTATTGAAAACGGTGTAATTTGAATCCCTCAACAGTTTTAGAGAACGGTTTTGCTGACGTGACACTTTGACTTGGTCCAACAGGCTAACTCAGCATATGGAACCAACATGTCAATGTCACATTTTCTTTCCCTTCTTTCTTTAGTCTTTTTCTCCTAGACCGGCAGTGCTAGACGGCTGGTGAGTCCGTGGCCTGCCTCCACATCACCGCCAAGGTCACCGACGACATCGGCATGCCACCGTGCTATGGGACGCGTGTAGGTGGCCAAGCCAGGCGGAAGGTGCCGTGGGAGCACGAGGGCATAGGAGACGAGCCGACGACGACGAAGTGGCACGATGACCATTCTCTCTCTAGCCCAAGGCGGCTAGCTAGGTGGCGGCCGAAGAATGCTGAGCTACGGGGTGATGTGACCAGTGACGCTGGATGGACGCGAAGCTAGGGGTTAAAGCAACGGGAGGCGATGCTGTTAACGCCAAAATTTAGTAAGCCCTGAGGTCATCATCGGCCTAGAGTCAGTATCGGCTTCAGAGCCCTGAAATTGGTCGATGAGAATTATTAGTCGTCAGCAGTTGAATTCTTGATGGATTCGGTTAAGGAAATTAATAAATTAAGGAAATCTTATCCAAAAGAGACCGAGTTCGAGGAGGATGCAGCATGACAAGTTATCTATTAATTAGAGTCAGTTAGTTTCCTTTTACTTTTATGAAAGATTGTTTAGAGTCCGAATAGGACTTGTATCTTTTATTTTATCTTTAGAAAAGTTTGTGTCTTGTCCAATAAGGACTACTATCTACCCATGGGTATAAAATGTACACCCAGGGTCTTTGAAATCTATCGCTCGATCAATACAACTACTCTCGGTGCATCGTCACCCTATTTTCCGAGGTTTTTATTTATCAACCGGCGGACCTTGGCACCTGACGCGGGGCTGCATCAGCTTTCGATCTCCAGCGAAGGGGTAAGTCCTACTGTGGCGCCCCTGACTATGCTGGTCTAGAAAAATCAACCGGTATAGACTGGAGGTCACAATCTTATCTGTGAATACAGTACCAGTCCCAGGATACACGAGCTGGTACTCACAGGATAATAGTGGAATCCGGAAATACAAAGCTTTTATTACAACATTGTTGGAGGTCTCAAACTACTACCGTCGTGGACAAACCCCAAACTGGTAGAAAGACTGAAAGAACAAAGTAAACGCAAGCGGAAACATAACAACAGTGGAGGGTGACATGAAGCAATAAGACAACCATAACTCCACAGGCTATGCTTGGGAACTAGGCTTGAAACCCAGAGAAGTCGTACTCGACCTGCTCTTGAAAGTAGGCCTCGGCGGAAGGGTCAAGGTATCCTTCTTCTAACTCTATAAATAATAATAGCAAGGGTGAGTACTCGTTGTACTCAGCAAGCCCGGGAAAAATATGACATGCAAGGCCAATAACAAGGGGTGGGACGGTTTTATTTGGAAAACCAGGTTTTATAAATCATTTAGTTGTAAACCTCTAGTGTAATAGTTTTTAGTTTCGAAGTAAGGCTCACGCCTTACTCCATTCCACAGGTTGCTTTGCAACAACCTGTCACTGTAGTAATTCAACACAAACACCGTGCCATCTCAGCACTGCTCGGCCATCTCAGCCACACTACTTCGGCCATCTCAGCCCTAACCACACCTTGGTGCCAATCGACACCCCGAGTCACACAGACTCGTTCCCAACCACGAAGGCTGGCCGTCCGCCACAAAGGCAAACTCTGGTGACGGTACCCATTCCAAGAATTTATTTATAAAACAAACACTACGCTATGAGAAACACTTCACATCCGCCCATGACCGTGGGCACGGCTGTTTAAACAGTTTGACTAAACTCTGCAGAGGTTGCACGCTTTACCCACACGTCGCGGACTTCTCGCATTACCGAACACATGTGGATCAGACATGGCCGACAAAGGAGAGCTCGCTACAAGGCTTTTCCATAACCAAACCATAAATATCCCGTGCCCCACAGTTGGGTGGAATCTCTCCACCAAGCATCAGGCCAAATTTCAAGCCCTCATCTACTCAGGCCCCACCGTATGGACTCCGACACATCCCCACTGCAGGAGATTGCCATACCCGCCACCATACCAGTGCTCCTCAACTGCTAGCCTGCTAGACATCTATGTTTTAGCTATTTACTCGGCCAGGGGCATCCCATTCTACCCGTGTGGTCGCACTGTCATATGTTCAGATGAATTTCCCAAAGGAAACGGTCCTTATGGACAATACGTAGTCAAACCACCAAGGTACTGACTCCCGCATCATCAGGTTTTTAAAACACTTTTCCTCTTCTTAACCATACCGACATCTCGCCGGGTTTTCAAAATA